>QNUK01000013.1:1352500-1917500 GCA_013621035.1 Clarias magur | reverse complement strand
GGGCCGGATGGTACCATGGCGAAGTCCGCTGGAAACATACTCCTCCATCGCCTGCGTCTCGGTGTTGGACAATGAATAGAGATGGCCGCGGGGTGGTGTCGCACCTGGCTGAAGATCGATCGCCAGGTCGTATGAGCGATGAGGAGGTAGATGGGTCGCGCGTCTTTTGCAAAAGACTTCAGCCAGGTCCCGGTAGTCTAGCGGGATTTTGTCTGTGTCAACATCGGGGGCCTCGGGCTCCCTAGAGCACGTCCCAGCCTCGGCCCGTAGGCAAAGCTCAGTGCAGGTCGGCCCCCATTGTAGGATCCGGCTTTGGGTCCAGGATATGAGCGGGTCATGCTGCAGCAGCCAAGGGTGTCCGAGGATGATGGGTGGTGATGAAATGGTGGTGGTGTGAAACTGGATCTGTTCTCGATGCTGGTTGATGATGAGGGTGATAGGTTGGGTTTGAAAGGAGATGGGGCTGGAGGAGAGAGGCCGACCGTCGACTGATGTAATGGTTACAGGCTGGGATAACGCCTCGATCTTTATCCCCAATTTTTTGGCATAGGAAGAGTCAATGAAGTTACCGGCTGCCCCGGAGTCGACGAACGCGGTACTTCCGACCCGTTTGTGGCCAAACTGGAGATGTACTTTCACCGTGAGACGGGAATCACTGGTCAGGGTGGTGGAGAGGGACATGGGACCCGGTGAGTTCCTCCCATTTCTCACCGGGGCTGCGCGTTTCCCGGCCGCAGAGGACAGATGGCCCGATGATGTGCAGAAGATCCACAATACGCGCAGAGCCCCTCTCTAAAGCGGCGTTCCCGTTCTGCAGCGGTTAAGGAGGCGCGCCCTAATTGCATGCGTTCCCCGGCTCCTTTGTCAACCACGGCGGGAGGTGGAGTACCGACGGTCCTGGTGGGTGCTGCGGTGAATGAGGCGTGGACTTCTGGAACTGGAGAGCGGGAGAGGAAGGGCGTGGTGTGAGGTAGTGCTGTCATGGTGGGTGGCAGGGTACGGGGAGCTGGCTTGGGGCGAACGAGCAGCCGTTGGTCGATCCGGAGGGCGAGTTGAATTAACCCCTCCAAGGTCGCTGGAAGCTCTCGTCCGGCGAGCTCGTCTTTTATCCGTGCAGCCAGTCCCTCGTAGTAGGCCGTCCGGAGTGCGGAGTCTCCCCAGTCGGTCTGTACGGCGAGAGTGCGAAACTCCGCGGTGTAACGGCTCACGGACGACCCTCCCTGCTTTAAATGGTATAACTTAGAGTCGGTCTCCACCTCAGCAGCCGGATGCTCAAAGGTGAGTTTAAGCTGGCGGGTGAACTCGGTGTAGGAGTAGGCGACATCTGAGTCTGAACAAAGAACCGCCGTGGCCCACTCAGCTGCCTGCCCGGATAGCAACGAAACGAGAAGAGCAATGCGCAGTCGGTCTGTGGAGTATCTGGTGGAATTAAACTCAAACACAAGGTCCAATGCAGTTAGAAAAACACTGCACTTCCCATCCGTGCCATTCCATTTATCCGGTAAAGATAAGAAAACATCAGAAGGTGGAGAGGGAGTTGGCGGCGCAGCAGCCGCTGCGATGGGGCGTGGCCACAGCCGGCTGAGCGGCCGCCCCGCGGAGGATCGCATTCTCCTGTCGCAGCTCCGCCACCTCGCGGCGCAAGGCCGCGACGCCCTGGAGCTCCGTGCGGAGCGATGCGACTTCACCACGGAGCTGATCGATCAGCTTAGCATGCCGGTAAACCACATCGCAGAGGTGAGCAAACTCCGCTGGGTTTACTGCCGGTGGCTCAGTCATTCTGTCACGGACTAACCGGAGATGAAGCAGAAGACTAGCAGTTAGCCCTGTAGCGTGGATGGTAAACCAAAACGCGGAAGTAGCGCGAGCAGGCAGGATAACCACGCTAGTTATTCTTAGAACTCTCCCGAAGCGAGAGCAAGAGTTTACACAAATAAACCCGCGTTCTAAATACACACACCCAATCAGAAGCCATAACCCAAGAAAGTGAGTACTCACGTTTGGACGAGCGAGGCGTCGGCGATAGCATGGGCATAACTCAATGACTGAGCGATGTGATGCGTCATCTTGTTTCCTTTTATGCTTCCTGAAACCCGACCGTATTACTTCCGGGTCCTAGTGCCGGTCGTGTTATGAGTGTGCATGACAGAGCAAGTAGTTTATTTGTAGTTTAATTTAAAGTAGACTATTAAATCCAGAACATAATTGTTCATAACATCGTTTTTACTCAACATTTTGTGAGTTTGACTATTTTACACACCCTTAGCTCAGACAGCTGCGGATATGTTTGCTTTAACGACCCATAATGGGGCTTCACATCACTGCTTTTTATTACACCCATGGTTTTGCAACCTATGAGATGAAGTGGTTTTAAACTTCCTGCAGGAAGAATATTGATCTATCCATTCACCTTTGAAGGTTCAGTTTTCATAGTGTTATTGTCTTCTTTTGGAGTAAGCCCTGCTATGTAACACTTATGATGGTGTTTTGTGAGGATTTAGGTGGATTTTTAGATACATTACGGTCATTTCTGTGTCTTCTACTCTGTGTGACACATCAACAGACCATTTGTATTCAGGATGACACCTGGTATGTTCATGCTTTTGGTACATTTGAGCAAATTTTAGAACACTGAATGTCGGAGTCAGACAATACTGCGTTGTACAGTAAGTTACACTGTGTTGGTGTATGGAGAGTTTTGAGATAAAAAGCATACTATTTATCATGAACTTTGTGCATTTATTGATAGGTCTCACCTTGCTTGGTTCTGGTCATTCATTAATCAACTCTGTGTCCTTCACAGGTCATAAAGGAATTTTAATGCATTGGTGTCAGCATCTATCTATATTGTTGGCTGTGATGACATTACTTGCATCAAATCACACATAACTGCAGATAAGCATTATACAGCTTTAAGTAATAACCTTTGCATTTGTTTTGTCAGCTTTATGACACTAATAAATAATTTCACTATTTACTGTATACATGTACCACATCTGAATTAATATATGATTCTGTGAGGAAGATCTGGCGAACAGAAATCTGGAAACCTCCTCTGGGAGTATACCTTGCAGATAAGGTAGGATATATTTATAATATGTGTTAGTCAAAGTAAGACAGTACTCAGGGTTGCCACATGCAGAAGGGCTGAAAGTTCACTCACTCACTCAATCTCACCATCTATTCTGCATTATATGGTATACAGGGCTGCAGGGTTCCTGAAACCAATCCAAGTGTTAACTTACTTAACACACTACGGGCAACTTGGGAATGCCAATTAGACTAACCTGCATGTCTTTGGACTATGGGAGGAAACTGGAGTACCAAACGCACCAAGCACCAGGAGAACATGCAAACTTCATGCACACTGGGGTCTTATAAATATAAAATTTTTTACAAATGCTATCAGTACAGTACATAGAGCTCAAGCTCAATCATCATTCTCATGCTGTCTGTATGCAGTTGTTGTATATTTGTGTTTGCATGGGATTTCTCAGCGTTCAATGCTTTTCTCGTATTCTACAAAGCATGCAGGTTGGCATTAAATTGAGAAAGCCAGGGGTAGGTCAGGAGTAGGTCAGGGGTAGCTCAGTGGTTAAGGCATTGGGCTACGGGTTGGAAGGTCCCAGGTTCAAGTCCCACCACCACCAAGTTACCACTGTTGGGCCCTTGAGCAAGGCCCTTAACCCCAACTGCTCAGATGTATAATGAGATAAAAAAAAAAAGTAAGTCGCTCTGGATAAGGGCGTCTGCCAAATGCCTAGATGTAGATCATGAACCTAATCAGGAAAAAACACATTTTCTACCTTTCCACTGACAGAACATGTTAGGTCCAAGTGGGTCTATGGTTCAGTTATTGAGCTTTTGTTTAAACCCATTTATTTCAGTAGACTAGGAAAACAGGCTAATATTCATAAAAAATGTAGCTAAATTTAAAATCACAAACCCCCTGGCCATGTTTCATGGACTCCTGTCTTGGATGGTTTAGCAGATATAAAAGTTGGCATCTTGATTGTGTTGATCTTAAGCTGTGCATGAGTGAATGATTGATTTATAATATTGATTTTTTTTTTTTACTGTATGTCTACATAGAATCAAAGGTGCAGGATAATAAGGAATAATTTGCATTCACTGAAGATGAAAATGAGATATGACAAACAGTGAACACCTGGTGAGCTTTTGTTTTTAACATCATATTAATGTTTTTAATATCATATTAATGATACAAACACAAATTAATAATCAATGCCTCTCTTCTTCACCTCAAGCTATTCATGAACTCTATATATGAAGGTGAGCAAAATATGTATACACTAATTAATGAAGAAGGTGCAGACTTCCTACTGAATCAACCTTTTACAAAACATAAACATGCATATATCCTTATACTAAACATTAATTCCTTTGTACAACCTGTTTAAGCAGAAATGCCAGCGGAGGTAAACCACATTCAAGTGCCTTATGGAGGAATGCTTATTAAAAACTACCTAGAGGATATCCACATAAACTGTCATTTTTATTTCCTCCCCATCATACTATTCAATAGTGAGAAGAATGACTAAAGACATAAAAAATCCCAGGATAAATGACAGCACCATGTTGTATATGTGCAAGCACACCATTTAAAGCCTTAAATAATGTAGAAAAGGAATTTGACAGATTTTAATATAAATTCTTATGTTGTCATCTTATGCTTTCCTCAGTTTTGGAAGGTGTTTCAGAATAAAATGTCACAAATGAACTGAACATGTGTCACTAACAAACACAGTTTTATGACTTGTTGTGGTCATTTTCCTGACATAGTCAATTAAGCCCTTGTTATATTTAATTTGACTTCTTCTTTTTTTTTTTTTTAAACATGACATGACAAAATCATTAAGTGAGTCATCAAGTGTACAAACATAATACGCATAGATAAATTCCAGTCTATTTACATGATTCGGTGTATTAATATGAATTAAAGGATGCCATAAAAATCTTTGTTTTTGCTGTATGACTCAGGATGTGTTAATTTGTTTCCAGTTTTGGAATATCCACAGAATTTATAGCTGTTTTTAAGCTTGTGTTTAACATGGACAAGACTCTGCTACAATAACCCACTTGTGTTTCTCCTGGCATTTTTCTGTTGGTTACTCTGAAGGTCTTGTGTGAAAAGTGAAAGTCGACTAAAGCATTAATCACACAAGCAAACATACATGAGCTATCTTTTGTACTCTCTCTCTCTCTCTCTCTCTCTCTCTCTCTCTCTCTCTCTCTCTCTCTCACACACACACACACACACACACACACACACACACACACACACACACACACTCTTTAATGTAAGAGAAGGCATGCTTTTAATCTATCATGCCAAACTTCACTGCCTGACTGATGTAAGGTAAGTCACAGTTTAATATTGAATTGTTACAAATGAACACCGCAATCGTTAGTTTAGAATGACTTGCAGAACTTATTGGAAGAACATCTAACAGACCGATCAAGTAGCATTTTACATATAAATTTACCTTTTATAAAATTACTAAAGCAGTCATGTACTTGTTCATGCTCAATTGTTCAGAAAGAGATGTATGAATTACTAGGGTGCGTCTCCACATATTGATTACACATTCACTGTTATTATTACTATTATTATTAATGAAAAGACTAAGCTCTATACTAAACTAAGGATGCTCTGTATGGTATGAATAGTCAATTGTCTAGATTGCTAAACTTTACGATCATCTCCAGGAGATAGATAAAGATTATGGCTCTGTCGTCATAGTCTGTTGTATATAGCCTCTTCTAAAATTTTATATGTTGTAGTCAATTAAAATCATTTAAAACTTATTACATTTAATATTTATAGTTGGGGCACTCATGAGCATCATGCATCATGTGTTAAATATGTATCCTACAAAATATCTTGTAGTGTTAGCATTTAGGGCAATTCAAAGTGGTAATTATGTGAAAATTGGATCAAATAGTTGTAGATCAAGCCAAGAGCTAGGCATTCAGCATCAGTCAGCTACAAATTGAGATATTTGAACATTACGTAATGATGGAAAGTATTGCCAAATAGAAACTGAGTGACTTTTGAGCCTTGCCAATATGCAATATTTTATAGCACCCTTTTATAATCATGCTAACATAACCTCACATCCACTTCATCTCTGTTCTGTTGATATCAATACCACTGGGCATTGAGAATAAAGTAGTGGAAATACATCCGAGAAAAATACATTCCAGCATGCAGACCTGGATTCTACTTACTTTTCTAAGTAGAATCCAGGTCTGTATGCTTTAAAGTATTTTTCTCAAAGGGTGTTTGAGATATGAAAAATGCATTATCTGAGGAGTATTTCAGCTGTAGCATTTACAGACACATTTAGTTGATCTCTGAGTCCTGTTTTAACTTGTTAAAAATGTGCCATTATAGTGTCTATTTACAGTAAGAAATACAGCAGGAAAGTCAGGGGAGGATATCTTCGGGAATAACTAGAAAATGAATTTAGCATTTTTGTTGCCATTCATTAAGAAAAAAAAAACATGGCAATATTTACATAACCGAGGTTTTTAAATAAAAAATAAAATTAATTCTGAGTATGTAGATAAATATCATGGGGATTGCTATTGTCCAGTATATTGCTCGTTAGAGAAGAAAATAAAAGAAATGACCACTGTAAAGTAACTGCATGTAAAATAGTACTCTGTGTTGCATTAAATTGTGTCACAGAAAATAAATGTTGAAGATCATATTTATTTTCCAGTTATAAGTAGATAGTAGCAGTTGTAGATAAGAGCTGAAAAGCAGGCTCTGGCCTGTGGTTCTGTTTATGGTAAAATATTCCTGCAAATTTCCTGGGACGCTTTAAAAAAATGCAATTAATTCAGGCAGTTTTGAACAAAATATATGGTTCAAAGGTTTTAAACTAACACAATGCAGGGAAAAAAAAAAAAACAGGCCAAGCAGGCAAAATTTATGTACAACAATATTATAGGAATATACCTTCATTAACCACTTATGACATCATTTTTTTTGCAATACCTGCTCTATACCAGCCAGAGATGCCTTGATCCAGTGAGTGAATAAAGTGTTAGCGGTGTCCCATAAAAGACACCCAGCCTACAGACTACTATCAGTGCCTTTATCTGGAAGAGCAATGGTCAAGGAGATATCAAAATAAAGAAAGACCAGTTGTTAATAATTACAGACAGGAAGAGATTTATGGATAGGACTAATAAGAAGGATCTCAGATAAAGTCAAATCCTTCTGGCAAGATGAAGGTGTAATAAAGAGGAATACGTACTGGATATCAGAGACGGATACCTAAATCAAAGGATTTCAGGTATGATCTTAGAAAGGGTTTCTTTACTGGTTTTAACGCTGACCTGATTTTTTTAGCTTCTACCTGTGACTCTTTCTGATTGCTGTGCTCTTTTGAATACTTCTTGACAGATTTTATTAAGGGATCTATAAATAAAGGTTTATATGTTGTCAAAGTGCATAGCTTCATAATAGTATGACGTTCCTATTTCACCATCTGAGTTGTCCTTTTATTTGTCTAATTTTGCAAGTAAGTGACTTCAAAGATGGATATAAACAGTTATTGATGGGTTTCATTGCAAATAAATAAATAATAATATTGCTATTTTTTGGACATTCACTCAATTTATTTTTCTCTGGCACACAAAGTTGTCTGGAACAAAAGTATTTATTTTTGTAAATTGTGTCCTTTTTTTTTTTTTTTTTGACAATGTGCTTCTTTTAAAAGCTTTGAATGTGTTTTTGGCAAAAGGCCATAATGTATGACTGTTTTTCTTAATATGCATTTCAAAGAGTGACGCATTTTACAGTGTGATGCATGGCAATCAATTCATTGCTTTTTTGTTCCGCAATAAAGAAAAATGTTTTTCCTTGTTCCAATTTGCTGCCAGTATGATTGGCAACATAAAAAATGACTTTGCTATACGCTGATCACCCATAACAAAAACACAACATAACATTAACATATTAATATTGATTATCAATTATATACCAGTAAACTGGTGCCAGGATCATGTAGCCAATACTCACCCGTGCTTACTGGAAGCAAAAATCTTCTCATCCGATCGGTTCCCACAAGAAAAGCCAATGCAGCACCAATTTATCATTGCACCGCACACACCATGCATGGCATCTAGCAGGAAAAGACCAGTCTTCAAACTCCTCAGATTTGAATCTAATTTAGGACCCATGCTGCTACTCATAGCATCCAAATGATTTGCTGTGGTGCCAGATACCACAGAAGACCACAAGAGATCTTTTTCCAGTCATGATCCAAGGGGCCAGAGGTGCCCAGATGGGACAGGGAGAACCTACACAATACTGGGCATAATGTTTTGCATTGTAAAGTTATGGCTGATCAGTGTTTTTTTAAATTAAACCTCAATCAACATATTATTGATTAAAAAATGCAAATGTGCACTGGAACAAAAAACATCTGTAGCCTGAATTATCAGTTTTGACAAAATAACACAAAAATTGCACTGATATGACTGAAACTACTGTATTTTGCCCTGGTATTTGAACAATTGTTATTTTTTAACACCCGTATGACTCAGAAAGCACGAACAAAACATTCTCTATTCGTTTGTAACACTTTTCGCAAAAACTCATTTTGTTCAAAACTGCCTGAATGGATGTATACTTTTTGGCAGTGAAACCCATCAGTTCTAAAATGGTTTGTATCGTTTTGTACTGGATAGTTTGCACTGTACACTTGGTTGCTGTGTCTGTTCTGAGGCTGGTGTGGTCAAAGAAACACACTTCTTGCAAAAGATTTACCACTTGTAGTGAGATAACAGACATAATATACACGTAATGGAGAACAGACATAAATAATTCACATAGTAGTGACAAGACAGCACCTTTGATGTACTGACTGTTTATTAAGGCGCTCTGAGAATAAAGAGAAAATCAACAAGACTTTATTATCCGGTATCGAAAATGCCTTTGAATATCTTCTTCCTCTAAAAGGTGACGTGAGGACAGTCCCTATCTGTCCTACCTGTGAATGGTCAGGAAACAAACTAAATACATTTTGTAATTTGTCTTTGTATTTCAGAAGCATAAAGGAGGTTAAAGAGAAAAGCTAGACAACACATGTAGCTTGGAAAACCATAGTAGATAGGTTATTACAAAATCACGAGGAACGATATAAGATTCATGACTCATTTTTTTTCTTTTGTTTCCTTTCTTTCTTTTTTTCATTCCTCCTTTTTTTTGGTTACTTGTGCTGAGTAAAGCATTATTAAACATACTGATATGGCCGGAACAGATAACATCCTTCAGTAACAGTACAGAGATTCTTCTACACCTTTGTGGTCTACAGCTGTTGTGGTGTTGGTCCCTAATAAATATCATCTCCTGATACAGAGTTCCACTAAGATTCAAGTTCCAACAGCTTTGAAAGCCACACCATGGCACAGTATGTGGTGTCCAGACCACTTTACACAGAGGATGCCTTTACAGATGAGCATGAGAAAATCTGCCGGCAACACAAGACCATGCTGGATCATGTTAAACAATACTTCACGTAAGTTTGAAATGTTTTATATTGTATCTGAGACATTCAGATAACCATCAATGTGCTTCTGAAAATAGATGAATACTGGTCTTTACATGATATTCATGTAAAACTGTAAATAGTATGTGACATATGTGTGTGTGTGTGTGTGTGTGTGTGTGTGTGTGTGTGTGTGTGCGTGTGCGTGTGCGTGTGTGCAGTTGTGATTCAAATCGTGCAAAGAACGCAGCCTTGTCTTTGCTGCCTGTCATTGCGTGGATGAAAATCTACAATGTCAAAGAATGGATACTAGGTGATATTGTGTCTGGAGTTAGCACTGGACTGGTGGCTGTACTGCAAGGTAAAACAGGGTATTAATAAACTTCACCATAAAACAGAAACTCCGCAGACATTGTTTTAATATTAATATATGTGATGAAAATGGTCAAATGAATGCAAGTTAAGCTTTTTTTCAGAGAAACCATAACAAGAGTCAGTAATAATTGTGTTTGTTGAATCATAATCATAAATTTGAAATATTCATTCCTAGCAACTGATTTGCATATTCAACACAAAGATAATCAGCCAAATATCAAGGAAGGTGATAGTTGTAAAAAAAAAAAAGGGGGGGGGGATTTAAATGACAAAGTAAAGTTAAACCTGTTGGGTTTGCTGTTATTCGTAGGACTGGCTTACAGCTTACTAGCATCTCTTCCTGCCTGGTACGGGTTATATGCTGCCTTTTTCCCTGTCATCATCTACTTTTTCTTTGGCACTTCTCGACACATTTCTATTGGTGAGTTTTTGTTCAATTTGTGTAAATATGATATAAATCTGTAGGGAAAGTGGTATATACTTCAGAAATTCACAACAAATTCAAAAAAAATATGGAACTGCGGGGTATATATGTATGAAGTAGATGATATGATATGATATGATATGATATGATATGATATGATATGATATGATATGATATGATATGATATGATATGATATGATATGATATGATATGATATGATGGTCAGCATTGTCGCCTTGCACCCTCAGTGTCCGGGTTTCATTCCCGCCTTGGGGTCACGAGTTTTGGTGGGTTTCTTCCCACAGTCCAAAGGCATGCAGATATAATATAATAGTGCAAATGTTTAAGAATCACAAGTAGATTGTGCTACATGCTTTGTATATTTTATAGAAATATGAGTCGGTACTATCCTGCTGAAAACTACTAGACGTGTACAAAATACAGAATGTGTTGGTTTAATCCATAGATCAGTAAAATAGTATATAGAAATAAAAGGTTGACAGTTTTACAACACCATTCAATGCTAAATTCATATTTGGACTCAGTAACAAATACATTTTTGTAACCAAAACAGTTCCATGTAGGGGTTAAATAATTGCAATATATTACTGCAAGCCATGACGATGCAAGCACCTGTGCCATGAGCTATGCAGCACAAAGTTATGCAGCAAAATCTCGCATGAAGGCCCTGTGCCCTGTGCCACGCCCAGGACCCGGTCATTCAGGTATCCTAATGGTCACAGGTTCCAATCTGTGCGCTGATTTTCATGACTTTTTGGATGTTTTAAGACCTCCAAAAAGCCTCAGATACTTGATTAAAAAATCCTATTAAAAAAATCTGATTCAAGAATTAATTTGTGCTACCATGTTAACCTAGTCATGTTAAATGGCCAAATGATTAGCAGTGATTCTGACAGAATTCACTTTTCCTTTCGACTACATGATTTTAATTTAGGAGCCTTCCCAGTTCTGAGTCTTATGGTGGGGACTGTAGTGACCCGGCTGGTACCCGATGAAGGTCCTCCGGCCAACATAACAGGTTTTGAAGGGCTAACAATGGATGAGCAAAGAGCCATGGTGTCTGCCTCACTAACCTTTCTCATCGGTATTTTCCAGGTATGTCTCCTCTTATTCTACTTATTCTTATTCTTTATTCCTATTCAACTATTTACAAAAAATAGTGGTCAGCCTAATGTGCTATCTCTTCTGCCCTCTAACACTCAGCTTGGCCTGGGGTTGCTGCAAGTAGGCTTCATAGTTATTTACCTGTCGGATACTCTTGTATCTGGGTTCACTACAGCTGCTGCAGTTCACATTCTGGTGTCACAGCTCAAATTTATTTTTGGGCTGAAAGTACCAGGTTTCAGTGGACCACTTGCTTTAATAAAAGTAAGTTCAAGGGGTTTTGCGTTACCTTTTTGTGTAGTTACAGGACAATTTGTTTGAACAAACCACTATGTTCTTTTGTAGCATTAAGATGTTTTCCTTAATGTTGTCACATTGTTACGTTTTCCTTGTTACAAATTAGAAATACATTTTAAGAGACTGCACATGAAGTATGTCATAAGATGCCTTAGGCATCCTCAGTATTTCTATAGTAAAACAGAATCTTACATACTTATTGTTTCTGAGCATTTGTGATCATACAGTAGCTCCTTTCATACTTCATTGTTTTAATTCTAGATACTGGAGAAAACATTTGGTCAGATCGAATCCACAAACATTGCTGATTTCGTGACAGCCCTTGTGGTGATGGCTGTTGTGTTCCCTGTGAAAGAACTCAATGAAAGATTCAAGAAAAAGCTTCCGGTTCCTATCCCAATAGAAGTCATCATGGTCAGTATTTCTGATGGAACAAAGACACATGAAAAGCTAATGTTGCCACTTTTTTATTATTTTTTTATTTTTATGAATGAATTAGTGCTATTGATTCATGAATGGCACTAATGACTAGTATGAACACAGTTAATGACTTTTTATTGATTGATTAATCTGGCAAACATTACCTTTTGCTTTTTGCTAATTTATCTGAAATAGCAAGTGGTTTATTACCATCTTGTGCAAAGCTCTATAAATCACATACACGGAAAGATAAAGGTTCCAGCCTGATTACTTTTTCACCAGTTTAACGGATTTACCTGTCACCGACCTGGCACACTGAATGAGTTGGTCTGCCATTGCTAGACTATGGGATTTTCTATTTGTGAGACAAACAACAGAGGTGGAAATTCTTTTTTAAAGATGCTTGGCTTTTTTATGTGTTAAAATTGAGAAAAGTCCAAATATAACCAAGGGTTATATTAAAGGAGACTCAAAGAAAAGAAAATCTCTTTCTTTGCCTTTTTGTAATGATAAGCAGAGATTAGATTAGAAATATAATTTGAAGAAAATGTAAATCTTAGCATAAAAATGGACGAACTAACAACAGAACTGAAAACATAAGTTCACCATCCTACTATACTTTACTAATGTACTAGTTAGGCCAAGAGAATGGAAACGCAAACTTCTTTTAATCGCATTTCCATGATATCAGTGTTAATCAACACACAAAATAAACAGTACTCTAGCCACTTTTACAACATGCCTGAAAGAAGTAGGACTACAAATCTCCTACATCACAATTAAACTTCTGAATGTGAACTTCTAAAAATAAAAGATGGTCTAAAAGAAAGATGGTGGGAAAAAATGGTCTATTCCAAAAAGCATCATCAAAATGGAATTCCAAACTAACAATCAGCAAATCATTTTAATTAGCACTCAAAGTTCCCCAGTGATAAGACAGTAATGCTGCTGTGTCATGCAAGCTTGTTTTTTTTTTTTTGACAATCTTAATAATGCACCATTTTCTTTCTTTCTTTACTTTTTTTTATTTTTATTTATTTTATTTTTTTTTTACCACAAATGTAGCTTCTTCACCTTTCAGATGTTTTTCCCCCTACTTTTAGGGATGTACTTTAGCAACACTAACTAATCAATTAAGAGGTTGATACAGTTATAATCATTTTATTTGGATTTGTGATTTCCCTGAGGGTGGGTACTAACCCAACAATTTCCCTGTTTATGCAGACTATCATAGCATGTGGAGTATCCTATGCATTTAATTTCAAAGCAAATTATGGCGTGGATGTTGTAGGAAAAATACCAGATGGGTAAGCAACAAAATTATAAATTATATTATATTTATTGTGTAAGATTGACAGTAGAAAAGAATAAGACATATGACAACGATGTATTGCTTTCTCTCATTAGCTTTGAGCCACCTATTGCTCCTAATGTTCAGATATTTCAGGAAACAGCTGTAGATGCTTTCCCCATGAGTATAGTGGGTTTTGCTGTGGCCTTTGCTGTGGCTAAAGTCTATTCTGTCAAACATGACTATGTTATTGATGGAAACCAGGTAAGCTCCACTATCATGTAGGTTTCCAAAAAATTATACACAGAAAATGCATCAGAAATAGTAAATCCAAGTTGTTTGATTGTCATGAAAAACCGATATACTTCCAGGAGCTCATAGCTTTTGGTGCAAGTAACATCTTTGGTGGTGCATTTAAATCACTGGCAGCCAGCACAGCTCTCTCCAGGAGTGCAGTCCAGGAAAGCACAGGGGGGAAAACACAGGTAGGGATACTGCAGTTCACTTTACTGTGCATTTTATTTTTATTTTATTTATTCATTTATTACAAATAATTAGCTTTCAAATTATGTGAATGATGAACAAAATAGTTAACTACAAACTAACAAATCCATTACCATTACAATTAAATTCTTTCCAAGTAAAAAACTAAATAAGTAAACAGAAATACTGCCCTCTAGGGATGAGGTAGAGATATATACAGCTGAAGGATAACAGTGGAGCTCAAAGGAAAGGAATGTAATTAGAGGAATAAACAATCTTTGCCTGAGGGGTTAAGAGCTTAAAAATTATACTGACATATACAGCCTATTAAAAAGAGCGAAGTACAATAAAGTGCCTTTATAAAGTCATATAATACCCTCGTCATATGATCTGTTAACATATTTTATTTGCCTTTTAAAATTTATCCTTTAACATTTCACAATAAACATTTGTCCTTTGTTCTACCAAGACATAACCAGACTGTTGTGATTTTCCAGATTGCTGGTATACTCTCTGCAATCATTGTCCTGATAGTAACTCTGGCCATAGGGTTCTTGCTAGAGCCACTGCCAAAGGTAACCATCAGGCTCAATCTGCTTCCACTGAATCCCTTACAGTATGCATAATCAGTATCATGAAACTCAATTAAAGTCTTTGGTGTTCTGAGTTTATTCAATGACTCAGTGCGGGACACTTTCTTGTGTGTTGTATGATGTTGTATGTGTGTTTTCCAGTCAGTGCTGGGTGCAGTAGTAATAGTGAATCTGAAAGGGATGCTGATGCAGGTGTGTGAAGTACCTTATCTCTGGAGGAAGGATCGGCCTGACTGTGTAAGAGACCTCCATGTGTTCTTCTTTCAATCAGCAAGTGAACGTTCCTGATAAATACGATATGTACCATTTCCAGGGAAATAAAATCTGTACCAGAGGAAAAAATACCAATATACAAACGTTACTGCTACTTCTACTACTAAAATATGAAAAAGCATTTTGTTAGACAGCTAGGCAATATTAGCATACTTGACAGGATTTATGAAAGTTTTTAATCAAATGATGTTGCTTCAAAACAGATGCTAGAGGCTAAGATGAGCTAAAATGACAGGGTGTTTTATACATCCATTCTGCAACATTAAAAATATACCTACTTGGCTGTAACACTCAAAGACCAATTCACCAGCATACAGTCTAAAGTGAAGTGTTTCACAGAAAATTTGACTAAAATGTCCTAAATGTGTAACATTCAGAAAATCTTCTACTACTCCAAACATACAGTATTAGCTGGGCAGCAGGGCACAGTAGGGTAATTCATTCATAGACCACTTGGAGACCAGTTGGTGAATACTTAATTGGACTGTATTTTCCTAATAAAATACTGAATAGACTCCTGTAATTGCTTTTGTAATCGTGTGCCCACTATGTCACTCCATTCAGGCCGTCTGGATTGTGACGTGTATTGCCTCCATCTTGCTGGGACTGGATATTGGCCTTGCTGTTGGACTTGGAGTAGAGATGATTGCTGTTGTCTTCAGAACCCAGTTGTGCGTATGACTAAACACAAAAACTATTTTATAAATATATAAACGTTTATTAAGAATATATTTTAAAATCAAAATTTCATGGAAAAAAAACTAAATGTTCCAAAGACTTTGATTTAGTTCTGTGTAGAATAATAATATATGTCCCCTATTTTTCAGCCCACACTGTTGTGTCCTAGCAAACATCTCTGGCACTGACATTTACAGGAACCGAAAAGACTATGTCAATGTAAGTCATCTTTTATCACATATTCCATGCATATAGATTACAGTGCAAAAACATTCCACAATCCCTGCCTTCAAGGCAGTAAAACTGGTAAGCTTAAATCTGACTTGGCCTACTTTAGCTTAATAGGTGTGTCACTACACAAACCAATATTTTATTGTTTTGCAAATAAAAAATAAGAAACAGCCAGAGAGTTATGGTCTTCATGAGTGAGGTTTAAGAAATGGCCTTTCTCATGTAAAATGATATTTAAAAATCTTAACCTTAATCCTTACAGATCTATGAACCAGAGGGAGTGAAGATTTTCAGAATTCCTTCACCAATATTCTTTGCAAATATTGATTTCTTCAGAGGCAAACTGGTTGATGCTGTAAGTATTTGCTGAATTATAAGTGTAATTATTCCCACAGTACTTTAGCAACAAGGACAAACCCAAAATTTGTTCTGTTCCCTGCATTTATTCATTTTTCAGGAAAAAGGAATTAACAAAAATAACACGGCTTAGTATTGTTCTGGTGAACTAATCACCACACCTACTTATGGTGCCTTAATTCATATAATGATTTACTTTTTGTAGTGGACATTGCTGATTATGGGACAATTTTCCATGGAAATACACAAACTATAAACTATTTTCCATTCATCCATTCTTTTTAAAATGTTTATTCAGTTGTATGCAGTCTTGCATGTCCACAGCTAGTTCAAAAGTGCAGATCAACTTCTGTCAGAAGCAAAAAGAGGATGCATAATACCTCAGTTTTAGCTTCAATTTAAATTAATTCATTTCCTTTGCATGGTGCAGCATTCATCCAGCAAATTTACATTTACATTTAAATTGTCTAATAAGCAAACCAGAGGCAACAGTAGCAAGGGAAAAGTTCCCTGAGATGATACGAGGAAAGAAATATTGAGTGGAACCAGACTCAAGAGGGAAGCAATACATAGAGAAAAGTTGAACAGCATTAAATATATCTGTGCGTATGTGATTGTGTGTTTAATGCACTGAATGAATACATTTACATTTAGGCATTTGGCAGACACTCTTATCCCGAGCGACTTAAAAAAATGCTTAAGTTTCCATCATTGGATAGATCCTTACACTGAGTTTGGGGAGTTTTTTTTTTAACCCAAGTACTGAAGAAACACATATGTCTTCATGTCTTCAGTCATCAATCATTTGAATAGTCGCAACACACACACACACACACACACACACACACACACACACACACACACACACACACACACACACACACACACACACACACACACACGCGCTCGCGCGCGCTCGCGCACACACACACTTAATGTCCTCCTATCAGTTACACCTGACTGCTCCATGACCCTGACTATACCCAAAGGATAATTGTTTTCCTGTTGGTGTGCCAAGGTTATACAGAGGCATATTTTATTACACAGCTTTTGGGAAAGGTTTAATGCATCTTTACTCAGGGCATCTTGTCAAGGCTATAATCTTGTCAACTGGCATGGCACAGAAAGGTTTCCATAAGCAGGAAGTTTTTTACTTTTATTTAGGTACAAATGGGTAGTAAGTTATGAAGTTTGCAGGACAAAGAAAGACTACAATCATTAACATGAATGTGCAGCACTGTGCAATGTACATTTGTAGCATTCAACCTTAGTAAATTCCTAGTGAGTAAACAAATGCAGATACAGATACAAATAGTATCATTGACTACAAAACACAAATTTTCACCTCCAATTTGTATTTTTGCATACCTGTATGTATGTCTACATGTTAATGTCTAATTCTTAAATGTAAACCATTTTCATTCATTCCTATGTTACAGGTGGGCTTCAATCCCCTGAGAGTACTGAGAAAGAGAAATAAGGCCTTGAGGAAAATTAGGAGGCTAATTAAGAAAGGGGAACTCACAGTGACAATCGTAAGTCCAATATATAGTGAGGTGGCAACAAGGTATTGCCACTTGAGCTTGAACCTTGAATCAAGACACAGATGGCTATCAGACATTTGGATTCTAGGAGACTATTATATCTAACCCCTTTGGAATGTTATCAATTACGAGATTTTGTTTTAAACTTTAATTGCTAAGAAGATAATTCTTTTATCCATAATAGAAAGGACTACAGGCTGCATGCTCTTTGCCTATTGAAGAGTCAGAAGACGAGAGTAATATGGAGGACTTGGATCAGCCAGTAGACTTCTCAGGCCTTCCTGTTCAGGTGAACTGGAGAGAACCACTTCCTGCCAACATCTCTGTTCCTCAAGTGGATATCCACAGTCTCGTCCTTGACTTCTCTGCTGTCTCCTTCCTCGACATCTCAGCACTCAAGGGCCTTAAAATAGTATGGCAATTGCTTCCTAATCTGACTACTGTATTAGCATAGAAGTTTCTATTGTTTTGATGTAGATCGCTAAAATGCAAAATATATGCAAATTGCTTGTCTGAGACTTTGTTGTTTTCAAGATTATTTTACAGCATGTTTGGCATGCATAAAGGACTTCCTTCACTTTATAAATGTAATGACACTGTGTCATAAACTTTCTAGGCTTTGAAAGAGTTTATCCGCATTGACATTGAGGTCTACATTGTTGCCTGTGATCGTAAGTTTAAATGTTACTTTATTGAGGCATATAAACGGACACAATTAAATTGCCATTGCAATAAAACTGCCAGACGTTATCAGCAACTGACCTTTGAAATGTTTTTTCCTAGCTTACATTATTGAGAAACTCAAAAGCTGCAAATTCTTTGATGATGAGATTCCAACATCCATCTTCTTCCTGACCCTCCATGATGCGATGCTACACATATTTAATCTCCATCCACCCCTCAGCATTAGTGAGAAGGTAAAGAGGATTCATAAAAGAGAAAGTTTTTCTGCCTCTGTCATGTCCCATGTTTTGCTATTCAACACTAACTATTCAATGCTTAGTTAACCAATTAATGTGCCTCCACAGGTATATAGCAACATTCATGACAAGCTGAGTAAAGGAAATAACAGCTTGCGTAACAGAGAAAAAATAGTGAGTAAACCCACCATTTTTTTTGCATTTCTACTACCATTTTTTAATCACACCCTAATGATGATGTTTTGAACAGTGAAATAACTACCATCTTTCTTTGCAGGACAAGAAACCAGAGACCAGGTTTTAATCTCAGTTGCTCTTACACCAAGATACCAAGATGAAAGACAGGCTGATAAATACCCTACCTAATTTTGTGATTTTCTTTTTGTTGCAATTTCTAGATGGAAAATCTATTTTGTATAGGTAATTTTTTCTAAATAGATTTGTACTGTACAAGGCTGTTTATTAGAAAAATATGCATCTAGAGGCACATAATCATGTTATCAGATTTATGGCAGAATTAAAAGACAATATGAATGTATTTCATACCGTTGCCACTTTTGTACATGTAAAATATTTTTATATATAATATCTAGTATATTATGTCTGATGCGATATTATTTTTAAATAAAATGACTATCAATATTTATATTCATATTTTAGTCCGCTTTTTTATGTTTACTCTTTAATTATGTATTATTCTGTGTGCATGGTGGTGTAGTGGTTAGCACCGTCGCCTTGCACCTAGGGGGTCCTGGGTTCAAATCCCGGCCAGACTCGATTCCCATCTCTGTGTGCATGGAGTTTGCATGTTCTCCCCATGCTTGGTGAGTTTCCTCCCACAGTTCAAAGATATGCAGGTTAGGTTAATTGGCATTGCCCGTAGTGTGTGAATGAGTTTGTGTATGTTTGTGTGCCCTGCGATGGATTGGCACCCTGTCCAGGGTGTACCCTGCCTCATGCCCTAAGTTTCCTGGGATAGACTCCAGGTCCCCTGAATACAGGATAAAGCGGTATAGAAAATGAGATGAAGATATTATTCTGTTATATTTATATTCATATAAACTAAAAAATTAATTGATTCAGCATTGTTCCTCTTACTTTCTTTTTTATTATTAAAACACATTTGGTAAGAAAAGTACAAAAAATAATCTTCTTGGATTCACTAAAGACAATTCTAAAAATGAATGGTATAAATACATATATCTAAGATAACAGCAAATGTACTGAAAGCTGGGGAATGAAGAAAGATTTCCTGCTTATACTGTATGTAGCTATACTGCTTGTGACTATAGTCGGAGCTACAGATATCCTGTCTTTTGAAGTTTTCTTGTATATTTTCTTTTTGTCTCCTATAACATATTTAGCCAGTGATGAGCTATGATGTTCACCACTGAGCTGACAAATTGCTTGGTTCTGCATATTGGGGTTGGACCTCTCATATCTGTAGAACAGTCAATGTACTATGGTATGGTCCAAAACCACAGTACTACAAAAAACATGTATGAGAATACACAAAATATATATATATATTTTTTTGCTTCACAAAACTTCCCAAAACTTGTCACTGTGTTATCTTTTTAAGTTGCTATCGTACCTTTGCAGTGTAATTTTACTTGTTATGGTACGCTCTTAACGTTAATACGCATTACCCTGGTGATGATATATACTGGGTATCACAATGGCTACCAAAGTTCAGTAGGTTTCTACTATGCCTGTACTTTTCCATACCAGCAGTAACATGTGCTAACATGTCTTATATGGTACAGTAGATACATAACATACCGTACCAGCTTCTGGGTCACTTCTACAGCAACCCCAATCTCCTGACTAGCAGTCCTAACATTTTAATTACATGCACCCCTTTACACTCTTCCTATCAGATACACTCTGCTCTTGGCATCTCTACTATTGATTTTCTATATGTAATGTGCTACTGCTAGTATGTTAAGCTATTGTTTATAGCTACAGTAGCATACTATGTTAACTGGATTGCTATCAGAATACCCCAGGTTTCACATCTGGTGCTTTCTGAAGACTACTGGGCTTTCAGCTACTGTCTGTACTGCTAGTGTGTTTTTCCCCATTTTTCATGTTAAAACTATCATACACACTGCCTCAATGAGGCTGTGCGATACAATTCAACACCCTACACCTCTCTACTTAAGTATAAAAAAAGTAGGCATCAGGATACTGCCATGAATCCTGGCTTTAATAATGTCATTTGGTCACATGGAGACAACTGTATTCAGTATCACCTACTGAATATGTAGGTTTTACATTTCAGTAAGTGTTAATGGCAGTACAGTATTTACCCTATTTTATACGTATTCTATATTATTTGAATGTAGTTGGAAAGATGTGTTTGGGGATGGGATGAGAAGAGAAAAATTCAGGCATTCTGATCTATTAACCATTGTTTTAAAAAATCAGGACTTGAAGAAAATCTGATAAAAAAAAAAAAAACGTTAGGTGTATCATATTAATGATGGGGTTTCTCTGATTATCATGTTATAACGATTTCCTAAACCTAGTTTGTGAATGGTGTGACAAAAAATAGACAACACACAAACAAAAATCACCCCAGTTGGTAGCTTGGATATTATACATTTCTATGTTCTATGTGTGATTGTGTGCATGGTGCCTTGTCATAGACTGCTGCCCCATTTTCCATTTTGTCGATGACAAAGTATTATACATTCTAGGCTTCTGTCTGCTCTAAGAAATTTTTTTTTAAAGGCTTTTGCCAAATAATATGGTAAATGAGGGAAAAGGATAATACTCCAGCCCTTCTCAGTGTCTTCAATTTTTTTTTTTTTTTTTGGCTAAATTGGTAAGTGATAAGTACAGCCAGGTATTTTTATTATAAGCACAAAACAGCTGTGGTCAGACAATGACAGAAATTATATCAAAGTAAGTTACCAAATCTTGAACAAAATCTCTGAAAATAGTGGTCTCAGTGAAATCCTATGGAAGCAAAGGTCAGCTTAGTCCACAAGCCAATGGGTGTGAAATGCAGAAATGTTCCAGTGTTTAACTAGCATAAGTAAGTAGCATAAGTACATAAGTAATACTGAAAAATAACACAAGTACATAAGTAATACTGAAAGTAATAAGTACATAAGTAATACTGAAAAATAACATAAAAAGAAAAAACATAAAAAGAATTTATATTGTATATCCTATTATAAACAATGCTATTTTCCTCTGGAGAGCTGAAAGAATTGGTTTGGACATTGCTATCATATCTTATCATATCTTCAGTATATCTACATTTACTTCAGAATGGTGCAAGACAGAATAGCGTGAGAATCCAGACTGCTCTTCAAACATCAAAACATATTTGAGGAAACTGGATTGCAAACTACCCAGTCAAAAGTTCAATGTCAAGTGTGTCAACAATGTTTTTGATGAGGAATGAATGAGGAATATTTGTTCTGTAATCCTGAAATAAAGTATTACCTTCTCCCTGATGATATAAACCCCGGCACATGCACCTTGTTAATCCTTTGTCAGCATACACACCAGGAAGGATGACTCAGATTATCATGTTGTGATGGCAACCAATTTACATCTGTAAATGATTAAATTGTCTACAAAGTAAAAGCAGATGCATATATTTCCCCAGCTGAGTCCTAAAACCGCACACAGCACACAGAAGATGCAGTAACTCCCCCTGCTTTTCACCTTACCTGGATTTTACAAAGTCAAATGGAAAAAACAGCAGAACTAGTAGATGGACACTATTTGGTGGAAAGACAGATATTCTCTGAAGATTCCTTTTCAGAAGAACACAAAAAGATCATCAGGACGCACAAGGGGCTACTAGATCATGTTAAGGAATATTTTACGTAAGAACTATTTCATCAAAGATAAACTGCTGTTCCACAAAAATGTCATTTCCTGCAGTATGTCTCAGAGAACATTAAATGTCTTGCTTATTTTGTTTGATTATATTTGTATATATTTTACTATATTTCTTTTCAGTTAGACCTTTTCATTTAGTTAAATTATTTCAGTCAATCAGGATAGAAATTTTTGTATGTGTTTGTGTTTTATATTAGGTGTGATTTAAAACGGGCAAAGAATGCAGTATTGTCTTTACTTCCCTTCATTGGCTGGATGAAAATATACAGATTTAAACAATGGCTGCTGAGTGACGCAATATCTGGAGTTAGCACAGGACTCATAGCTGTACTTCAAGGTAGTATTTTGTTCTTTTCCTCATTTCCTTAATTTGCAAGTTAGTGACGTATCGGGCAAATGAGCAATTGCACACATTTTACTTTGGCTCCAATAACAAATTATACGAAAACAAGTATCCTGAAAAGAAAGTGATGGATATAGTATGTACTTAAAGTTACTGTGGATGGAAAAAAACACTCCAGCTAAAGCTGTACAAGCAATGTCCCACCAGAAAGAACCCCAGGACTGACCAGGACCTGCTGTACAGATTGTTCCTCTCATTTGCTGCATGGTTATAAGAGATGAAGATTTAAATAGACAAGGTTATGTGTGACTAAAGAAAAGTCTGGGTTGACCTTCTTAGCCCGTTGCCACCTTGATACTGAATAGAACAAGCAAAAATCAAATTAATAATAGAACAGTTAGAAGTTCCTATTCTGTATACAGCATTATGCCCTTAGTTTTCAGGGTTAACTCCTGGTTGATAATAATAACAGTAATAATAATAATAATAATAATAATAATAAGAAGAAGAAGAAGAAGAAGAAGAAGAATCACACAGTATTTAGAATTTTATGTTTCAGCTATTGATTTAATTTTCTGTAATGACCATGTATTATAACTGGTACTAACAACACTAATGTGGAAGAAAACATTTTCCTGGCTTTTTCCAAACTGCAGTTACTCAATTTTACTGAACCTGTCTGCACTCTGGCCCAAATTCTTGTTTCTACTGGAAATACATAAATCACCCTGTCTGGCAGTCGCTATATGACAACATGTATCATGTTTTCCCCCCCTAGCAATACTTTCGATATGAGCATTATCCAAACCTTCTGGCCCACATCTGCATGATTTTATGTATTGTGTGACTTTCTCATTACTCACATTATGATAGTTGCAGAAATGAACTGGTGCTATGATGCTCCTAGTAGCCAAGTGGCCATAGAGTAGTAATAGTAATATTTATCTTATATTTCTCCAGGACTTGCATTCGCCTTGCTGGTTAACTTACCACCAGGATATGGACTATACTCTGCATTTTTCCCTGTTTTGACCTACTTCTTCTTGGGCACATCCAGACACCTGTCAGTAGGTGCGCACTCCTGATGCAGTATAGATGCAGCATCTCATCATATCTTTTTAAGCTTTTCTAGCTGCAGATCTTAAGCTTTTCTATCTTTCTCAGGCCCTTTTCCCGTTCTGAGTCTGATGGTTGGCAGTGTTGTAGCAAGGATGGTACCTGACCAGGGTGATGGTGTGCCTGCCAACATTACAGGATTTGAGGGTTTGGACATAAATCAGAAAAGAGTTATAGTCGCCTCTTCTATCACATTTCTTATGGGCATTTTTCAGGTATCCTATATAAACATCACAGTTTCAAATGATCTTTTGTATATTATATAAAGCCAAAATAATTTAATAATAAGAATATGACTAGAACAATGTCTAGGCTTTAATTTCATATGATTTCTATATTGCCATATAAATCATTCCAAATTCTCCCTAGCTTGGCATGGGGCTGCTACAGGTGGGCTTCATAGTCATTTACCTGTCTGATACTATGGTATCTGGGTTCACTACTGCTGCTGCAGTTCACATCCTCGTATCACAGCTCAAGTTTGTTCTTGGGTTGACTGTACCAGGAATAAGTGGAGCATTCAACATTTTCTTTGTGAGTAAAAATGAATTAAGAAAATTATGTGTAACAACATTTTTTTCCAACTGCTTTTTTAAATGTATATATTGAATTGGAAGTTCCATGTTTGAGAGAATTCTGTTAATCTTATTTCTGTTTATAAAGAACAGACGGGGGACATTTTCCCTCTCAATACACAACAAATGAACTGGATCTCTGTGGATGGTGTATTCCTTGTTTTGCATAAATATACAGTTATCAAACATATCATTAAAGACACATAACATTATACCCTTAACATTGATTATTAAATATATAGGAGTTAATGATGACATGATCAAGTCTCACCCATACTCCATAGCAGGTGAAGACTTTGTGGCAGGAAACACATTTCCATATGTTGTACTTTCTTTTATCAAATGCAAGGGTTAGTACTGTATATGGTAAATTTAAGTAAACAAATGTTCTCTCTTCATTTTTTTTTTATTCCAGACTTTGGAAAAGGTTTTTACACAGCTCTACAAGACAAATGTGGCTGATTTGTTGACCTCAATTATAATCATGGCTGCTGTGTATATAGTAAAAGAGATCAATGATAAATTTAAGCTACCTGTGCCCATTCCAATTGAAATCATCATGGTGGGTACCATTTGAGAGACAGCATTTCAAAATGTCTCAGGTATCAAAAGAGATTTTATAATCCTAATATTGACTATACTGTCTTCATTAGACCATCATTGCCTGTGGTTGCTCTTTTGGATTTAATTTTGAAGAGAGATTTAATGTTACTGTGATTGGAGAGATGGTGAAAGGGTAAGCACATGTCATATTTACTTAAAGAAAATGTGAAATTCATTAATATTTGATAAACTGCACTTTCATGTAATAAACAAGTATGGAATACATTATGTCAGGCTTTAATTGACGTATTGTATGGAATGGAACACTCAGAATATAGTATATTTTATGTTTTGCCATTTATGTCTTTAGATATGAACCTCCTTTTGCTCCAAACGTGGACGTGATGCAATATGGTGCAGTAGATGCTTTCCCTATAGCTATAGTCGGCTTTGCTGTGGCCTACTCTGTGGCCAAAGTCTATTCTGTCAAGCATGACTACGTTATTGATGGAAATCAGGTGAGAAATCCAAAATCTAAACTTTCACTATAGCATAAAAATATATAGGGCTGTGCATTTTATTTAAAATAGAATCATATTAGTGCCAACTGAACCAAGATTGTTTTTTATGGCAACAGGAGCTCATTGCTTTTGGAGTAAGTAATATATTTGGAGCATCTTTTCGATCCTTTGCAGCCAGCACTGCACTTTCCAGGACAGCTGTACAAGAAAGCACAGGAGGAAAAACACAGGTAAGTATTATAGTCCTTCTGGCCATCCATTTAATCTGCCAGCACTGCCTTTGAACCTGATTAAGGTGTGAAATATATAACATGTGTCAAAGGTTCATGTATGCACTATTGCATTATTCAATATTCCATCTTAGCCTTGTTGTACACTTAAGACATGTTTTATAGTTTACGAGGGTCACTGTCATTAAAGTTTATAAAGGGTCCAGTTTATCATTTGTAAGATTTATTGCTCAGATGAAAACTAGGGATGACATATTAACTTTTTTTAAAAACAGATAGCAAGTATAATCTCAGCAATTATAGTGTTGATCGTCACAGTTGGAATAGGATTCCTGCTTGAGCCACTTCCCAGGGTAAGTGAAAAGTATAGTTTAAAACCACCAGGATCCTTGTCAAAAGACATTGTCCACATTTTCACACTGTCACCCTTTGTCCACTGAAAGAAGTCATTAACTTAATACTTAATGTGTGTTAGTTACTCATGTACACTTTATAGTTATCATTTATATCAATTTCACTCATTTATAAAGGTATCAATTATAGTTCAAATATTTTAAAGATATTTAAAAAATTATGTCTTCAAATAAAATTAATAGTAATTTTATATGCATGTTTTATTATAATCATTATGCATAGATGGATAGATGAGTGTATTACTACAGAATTGTAGAAATAATTAAACATTCATCTTAACTGTCTTTCTTGCTGTTCTAGTCTGTTTTGGGAGCTCTTGTGATTGTGAACCTAAAAGGGATGCTGATGCAGTTCAGAGAGGTCCCATACCTTTGGAAGAGGGACAAAGCTGATTTTGTGAGCATTCTCTTTGTTTCATTTTAACTGAACATTGTAACAGTTATAACAGAATAAAAAGAAAATAATTTCCTATGGTAATAGTCCCAGAGGACACAACATTGCAGTTTTCAGAGAGTAAGCGTACTTTCTTACTCTCTTATTGGATTCAGACCCCTTCTAAATCACATTGCCACCTGCTTGTACCCCAAACACTTCAATCCTGCCCTTTAAAAAAAAAAAAAAAAAAAAAAAAATATATATATATATATATATATATATATATATATATATATATATATATATATATATATATATTTTATTTTTTTTTTTTTTTTTTGGTAAAAAAAAAATATTTTCCTCTAATCATTTGGTTAAAAAAAGGATTATGACACAATGTGACTGGCCTTAAAATAAAAGAGCAAATACACCTTTTTCCATGTTTGGAGGCAAAACTACACAAGAAAAGCCACAATCTATGCAGGTGGTTAATATAGACTCTTAGTGCTATTTTCCAAGTTTACTTAAAAAATGGGATTGTATAGTATTCTATTCTATTTATTTATTTTTGACAGCATGATTCTGACTTTTGAGCAAGCTATAATTAAACTCACTGGTTTATTTTATGTTCTCTGTGCATGTTTTTATATAGTGATTATAACACAGAAACATAAATTTATGGATATGCCATTTAATCTAAGCCTAAAATTATTTTTTTAAAAATAAGCTGTAATTTAAAAAGCGTGTCATGGTGGTACGGCGGTTAACAGTTTACGTTTCTCTAATTTCACTATAGTCTTTTTTTTTTACCATCTTCCCTATTTTAGGTTATCTGGGTTGGGACATGTGCAGCCTCTATTATTCTGAGCCTGGACCTGGGACTGGCTGTGGGTCTCGGTGTGGAACTGCTCACAGTCATCTTCCGTACTCAATTGTAAGTTTGATATGCAATATTCAAGGGGGGGAAAAAATCATTCCTTATGACTAATCTTACATTTTCATTTTCATACAAGTCCACGTTGCTCTGTACTGGCCAACATCATAGGCACTGATATCTACAGAGACCGCAAGGACTATGACTCTGTGAGTTTCTTCACATATTTTAGTATAATATGCTGATATTCTCACCTCAATAAAATACATTCATGTTCATTTTTTAAAATTCCTTTTCAGATTTATGAACCTGTTGGAGTTAAAATATTCAGAATTCCTTCACCAATATTTTTCGCAAACATTGAGTTCTTCAGGGACAAACTAGTGCAAGCTGTAAGTAGTTCATATTTTGCATTTGTCTGAGATCAAGCCAAGAACAAGACTTTGAATTAAGAAAGGTCCAAGCCTAAAAAAAATAAATAAAATCCATTGTGGAAACCATTGTGGAAAGCAGTGACCTGCCTGCATTATTATCTAGTGAATTGTGTATAGATTGTTCAGCAATAACAAGTCAGCTGCTAGAGATAGGTGGTGAAAAGAATACAAACTATAGCTCTGAGCTCTAGTATTCAAGAAAATTACATAAGAGCAAGTAAGTGGTCTTGATAAGACAAACAAACAAAAACCCTTGAGTAATTACTTAACAAATTTTCATTTTTATATCTATAATTGACAGAAACAACCCCCAAAAAAATAATCTGTTTTCAACCCTTTTGTGCTATCTAACCAAGTGAGCTATGCAGAACTGAACACAACCATACCTTATACAAAGAATGTTGTCAACATAGCCAAATGCTGTTATGGATTCAGTAGTTTTCTAGATTATTAGCTACTTAGCTAATGTAATTTCATACATGTTTCTAGCTACAGTATATTGTTAACTACTGTACATAGCAAAGTGTCCCAAACACAATGTATCTATGGTGTTTCTGGGCCTTTTTTTTTTACCTTGTTCCACTGTAAAAACCCTTTATAATTGAATATTATGGACGTTAATATCGCTGCCCTAAACAGACTGCATTGACAGTGAAATAACACCTGTGGACAGATTTGAAGGATAAGTTGATTTCATATCAATATTTATAGACATATGGTTAAGACAAAAGGCTGTTCTCTGTTGTTGTTGTTCTCAGGTGGGATTCAGTCCACTCAGAATTTTGAGAAAGAGGAATAAGGCACTCCGAAAGATAAGAAAAATGTTAAAAAATGGAGAGTTACAAGTATCACCTGTAAGTCATGTATTATAAATAGGTATTTATTTTAATAAAATCATATTTTAACTATATTTTATAAGACATACTATATTTTAAGGTTAGAATCTCCTCAGAATAAATTCCTAGCTGAAATGAACCGCATAATAATAAGAGCATGATGACTGCTTACTATTCTTGTTGTTTTCAGTTTGACAGTTTATGATGTTAACAGCTGTTAATATTTTCTGACTCAGAGAGGCTTCGAGTCCATGGGTTACTCAATCGATGAGAAGTCAGAGGATGAGAGCAACATGGAGGACTTAGATCAGCCAGTAGACTTCTCAGACCTTCCCATTCAAGTGAATTGGAGAGCCGAGCTTCCTGCAAACATCTCTGTTCCTCCAGTGGACATCCACAGTCTTGTCTTGGATTTCTCTGTTGTCTCCTTCCTTGACATCTCAGCACTCAAAGGCCTTAAAATGGTGATTTTTTTTTTTTTGTAAAACATTTACAACGCCAAAACAAATTTCAGAAATTTATGGAATAAAATCACTGTCAAAAATAATCGTTCGTAACAAAAAGATGTGTGTGTAATTCTGGGGGTTTTGTCCGAATTGGATTTCAAAATGTACGGCCACGACAGTTTACAGATACAAGATTTTGTCTGTTTGTTACAGTACAACTCTGAAATGTATGACTCTGACCGTTTACAGACACAAAACTCGTTTTTACATCTTTTAAAGCATTAATGCTTGTGCATGTGGCCTTGATGACGTATTTTTGACAGTGGTGTAACACACTACATTCATGGGCATAATTTCGCGATTCATCCGTGTAACAGAGGAGTTGTAAAAAGTATATAAAAAGGAGTTTTAACAGAGTCGTATATTTCAGAGTTGTACTGTAAACAAACACACAAACTCTTGTGTCTGTAAACTGTCTTGGCCATAGATTTTGGAATCCAACTCGGACAAAACACAGAATTACATACAAATCTTTTTTCCTTTTTATGCGCAATTATTTATGTCAGTGCTTTTATACCACATAAATCCTTAAAAAAAGGTGTCCTCCTGAGTAAAGGGAGATGTCCATCCAGCTATCATTAAGAGAATGATAATTAAGTATTCAGTTCATTTTAAGGAGGTTGTTCGGTAACATTCCTACAATGTTTTAAAAAAATTTCTAATGATTTACTTCCCAACATTAATTGTGACCTCACATAATATCTTAGACATAATATTATGAACATGTTTTATTACACATACACCCAGAGAAAAACTTTTAAAAAAACATTTTGCTAACATTTTGTTTTGCCCAAATGTGATCTATCTTTGCACAGCTGTTAAAGGAATTCATTCGGGTGGAGATAGAAGTCTACATTGTTGCATGTGATGGTAATTACATTTAAATGCATCACTTTATATTTTTAGTGATCTCTTGGCAAACATTAACCACTTGATAACCGTTTCTTTAGTGTACATCTTGGAGAAACTACACAGTTGCATGTTTTTTGATGATGAAATCACAACGGCCATGTTCTTTCCTACTCTTCACGATGCTGTGCTGCACATTCTGAATAAGCACCCAGATGTTCCACAGGAAAAGGTATATAGACATTTTAAGCAATGACACAAGCATGTTACCTAATTATTAAACATTTTAAAGCAAGGGTATCCAATCTTATCTACAAAAGCCTGCAGGTTTTCATTCCAATCAACCAAGAGTCACACCTGATTCCACCTGTTTAATCAGGTGATCGTAGTTTTCTATACTCAGGTGAGGAAGGACATTCTGCATACGCACACACCAACCCTTTGAGGATAAGATTCGACACCCCTGGTTTAAAGAAATTCTGATAAGTTACAGATTAAAGGTTAAACAGCTTCACAATTCTTTATTTAATATTTCAAATGTCAAACTTAAACACTGGACTCAGTGACCCATGGATGGTGTGCGCATGTGTATTCAACAGGAGACATGCTTCAAAGTGCCGAACTTCCAGACTAATGGATTATATCAGCGGAAACCTGAAAATTCAAATATTACAAGTCTATAAATGTTAGTGAACATGCAACGGACATGTATGTGATAAAACTGTATTGTCTCAGTTTTTTATTACAAAGTTGTTGTTTAGGTGTCTCTCTCTGACCACCAAAGGCAAATACTGAAAGAACCCCATATATATCTATGACACACTGGGAGATATATTGTGCCATTAACAGTTGTCTAGTGAAAACATTTTCCTGATGTATCAGTGTCAATTGGTTCAGCTCACCAATAAGAGCCAACGCTTTCAGCACCAAGGGGCTCCTTTCCAATTTGGCACAGCTATTGTGTTACATACATGCTTTTTGAAACTTAATAAATATTCCAGCATTAGTATTAGCGTGCAGCTTTAACCACACTTACTTTTATAGGACTATGTATGCGAATAAAACCATTTGAGACTCAAACACAATGCTGATGAATTTCCGACCACAGCTCTTCATATACTGTATCTTTATGGCATCAACTCGCTTGAGATTGGCATATCTATGAGGCGCCGTATAGGGCTTAAATCAAACTTCACTCATGCACACACATATGAAACACTTGCATACACATATATGAAACAGTCACACATCTATATATACTACTAACTGCTCACACAGCTACATATGAAATGCGCGCACACACCTATGAGACGCGCACAAACAAGTGTTTCATATGTGTGTGCATGAGTGAAGTTTGATTTAAGCCCTATACAGCGCCTCATACATATCACTAGTATCCACTGCTCACAAAAATGATTTTATAATCAATGAGTCATCAAGACTAGATAAGGAAAGGTCAACCCAATCAAACACACTGTTCATATTTTTCTTTTCTTGCTTTTTTAAAACCAAACTTTAATAAATTTTGTTCGAAAATACTGTCATTATTTTTCTTCAAAAAGACCTAGAGAACCTGCTTGCAATGACAAGAACTTGGGGGATGTTGAAGAACTAAACATGGACACCTCACCATTTATGGATTCTCAGGAGTGAAGATCTGTTTCTGTGTCAATTTGAAAGTAAATTTAACAAGAAATTTGTATATGCCAAATAAGAAAGTGGACTCTTGTTTTCCTACGTTTTTATACCCCATATGCACCTTGACCATTTTCTGGAATCAAGAGCAACATCATTGGCTAGTAAATGGCAATGGCTCAGCCTAAAATAAAACCTAAAAAAAAGTTTAGGGAAAAACATGGATAAAAAGTCAATTTTTACTGAATATTTAATTAGAAATACATTCATGAAGCAACACATTTGACAAATTTTTAAAAAATGTTGCCAAGTTCATTTGTAAATCTGAAATATATGCTATAATTAAAAGGTATATATTCTAATTTCAGAAATGAAATGCAAAGTCTTTAAACAAATGCAGTCCTATTTTATATTTAAACTCATCTATACAGACTTCCAACACCTCTCCACAGACTCAATTAGGAGATCAAGGTTAAAAGCTACCAACAAAATTATTCTACTGGTAATAAGGTCTGTATCGACTCTGGTCTGGGTGATGAGGTCCAGGCATCTGTCCCTGTGGAGGAGGACCCTGCATTCTGGGTGGAGGCGGTCCTCTGGGAGCAGGCCACATTCCAGGACTGAGTCCTCCTGGTTGGTTGAATGGTGGGCTGAGGGTACCTTTATCTTCAGAGAACTGAGGAGTGTAATGGTGGGGTGGTGGGGCATTTACTGGTCCCCCATGTTGAGGAGGAGGGCCAGGTGGAGGATGGTTCATGTATGGTGGGAGCTGACTCATGAGATGCCCAGGAGGAGGGGTAATAGGAGGAGGAACTGAGGATAAAGGTGGAGGAGGGGCTTGACTGAAGACCTGTGCAGGAAGCTGCATTGGATGAGTGAGTGGAGGTGGAGGCCCATAGCGCTGCTGAGGTGGAGCCATCATGTGGTGTGGGTGTGAAACCACAGGCTGCCCAGGATAGTCTCCTGGGTGGTGATGTGGCGGGGCATTTACAGGCTCACGGGAGGCAGAGCTTGCTGAATCATCTTGGATAGGGACAGTGATGAGGTTGCTGTGCTTCCGTGTGGTCACCGTAGTAATGCGGAACGTCTCTTGGGGGAGAGAGCGAGGAGGCCCCATGTCGGGTGTTGGAGCCTGGACAGGAAGGGGGCGGAGGTCATCGTGAGAGGCAGGAGATGGCTGAGAGTAGGGGTCGTGAGTGGCATGTGGCAGAGGGGGAGGGATGAGAACATGTGGTTTAGGCATGTGTGTAGGAGGTACACGGAAACGCTCTGAAACTTCAGAGCTGGGAAGGTGGTGAGAGTCAGAGCGGCCTGCTGAAGTCTTGCTCGCCCTCATGTGGCGGTGGTTGATATGAGCCTGCAAGTCTCTCTGTGACAGGTAGGTACGTTTACAGCCCTGAACGATGCTGCACATAAAGAGAGAACCCCGCTGGCACTGCTCAATCCGCTGAACAGGGTCGTTACAGCTGTATTGATTCAAACTGAAAGGATAAAGATGATGAAACATTAGATACAAGTGTCAATCTATGGTTGGCAAATTAAGGACATAATTTGTGTTCTATAATCTTTTCCAAACTTACCCTGGGCACATTTTATCACCTTTCCTTTCATGCAGTACTGCACATTCGTAACAGAAAACATGTTTACATGGAATCTATAGGAGAAAAACATGAAGAGTCCATAATAATGACTCTAGAGGAATCCACCAAAAAGATACTATTGGAAATGTTTAATTATACACAAAGCTTACCATGCGTCCATACGTCTTAATAGGGAGACCACACTTGTCACATATATGGACAGGAGTTTCATCTTTTTCACCAATGAGATTAAGCTGGAAAATAAGCAAAATGATCACCAAAAGTAATATTTTTTTCAATTCTAAAATGATGCAAATGAAATGGGTACAAAAGAATATTAATGCACATAGAAACAGACATAGTTCTTAAACCTTATAATCCCAAAACAATGGCTGGGGGTATCGCCGCTGACCAGCATAAGCATCTCCGGCCTTTACCCCACAGTCAGACCTCTCCTCCTGCTTGTAGGCAAAGCTTTCTGTTAAGAGAAATGTCAGACATCATGCACAGAATGAACTGCATTAGATAATAAGTAGACGCATGTATTGGAGCTGAAAGGATGAATAACGAGAACCCTTACTTCTAGCCTGTTTAGGGAGAAGTTTGATGGGTATCCTCCTTCTTACGTCAGGACCTCCTAATGCCCCCTCTGTTCCTTGCATGTCACTGTCTGTGTAATACAAATGGGTGCTTGAACCTGACTTTAATATCATGTTCAAATTCAGAAGGTTTAAATATATTAGTTTCTAGATTACAGACTGAATTACTTTGCATTTCACGTAAAAACTTTGTAAACAACCATGTCATGGATAGCAATTTATAAGTGCACAGTAAATTCAACAATTTTATTTTGTTTTAAAGAAAAAAAAAAGCCTAAATTGAATGGTTGCACATAATTTATTTATTTATTATAATTTTTTCATTAAAGATTTATTTTGCTAATAAACATACAGAATGTAACATTCTCAAGTCAGACCTGTTGTAAATTAGTGCAATGGTATCAGACAGCTACATTCAGTCTTTTTCTGTGTTCTTCTGCTTCTTTTTTTATTTGGAGCAAAAATTGAAACCCGTATGTTATCAATTTATATCTGAGTGTTTACAGTTTTCTCTGTTCACATAGTATTACCTAACAGCATAATATAAGAGTTATGACTATGATGCTTACTGTTACATTGTTGTGGAACGCATGTAACACCCCTGTGACAGCCTGTGCTAACACCAAAGACAGATAGATCGATAGAGAGCTAAAACTGCAGCAGCAACTTGCCCAGAGTGTCAGCACAGGACTCTTATTTCTCACAGTAATGAAATACATTTCTTTAAAGTTTTATGAACATAAATCAAGCATGCATCTTTGAGCCTTGTACATGTAAACATAATGGAGAGAGCTGATGTGTATTATGACGATCTGGGTCATTAAATCTGAAGAAACACGTAGGGGGCGTGGTTTATAAAGCGCTCGTGATAGGTGCAGTACTGAGGCCACGCCCAAACACGTCTGTAACGTTAAATAGCTAATAAGCTAACGAGTAAAGCGTAATACGCTAATAATATAGAAGTATAAACGTTAGCTATTTTGCTTGCGCCGAGATTTAAAGATATCATACACCATACATTTGCAATATATATATATATATATATATATATATATATATATATGAGAGCTATAGACATAAAACTTAAGCAGCTATCTGCCCATACTCTGCTAACTTAGCAAATGCTAATGCTAACCTCAAGGCCGAATCATCCACTGTAAAATAAAATAATAATAAAAAAACTCCCACAATAACCGTGAACGTGTTATATTATCCTCAGACGCGCACACTCTTTTTTTAAATTAAAAACAATCCTGGATGTCCAACGTTAGTCCCGTGATCCTAGCGTAAACTATTAGAATCACACTAACAGCAAAAGAAAACATGCAAAGTGAGAAGTTCCCTCCTTACCAATGGCATCCATAGCTGTGTGAATCTGAAGCTCTTTCCTGCTTCCGGTTTGATCATTTCAACGCAAAAGTCCTTCGCGTCTGCGACCTCACCAACAGGGGGCAGACGTGCACTCACTCCAGCAGCAACATGGACGCCACAGAGCAAGGAGCGAGAGTAGTGTTTACGTGTGAAAACTGTGAGTTATCCTGCCCGTACAGCTTCTACGGCAGAAAACCACCAAATACCCAAGGCATCGGGTGAGTACAATGTTAACATCACCTCATAATCTCGTCTGTGCAATATGGCAAATAAACTAACGTTAATAAAAGCTGTCTAATCCATTATCTGGCTGGCACGTGACTCTGACATCCAGAGCATTTTTAATTTAGGGTTACTGCTCATTAAACAAACGACATTAAGTTACAAAGAACCTAAAGGTGGCCTCGTGAACATAAATAAAACAATGGTGCAGTTACTTACTGTTCTGTTGTTTATTGGTAGCTATATTTAACCCATCCATTTAAGAAGTTCTAAATAATATACTCATATAAGTCCTGTCATTGTCTCTGTCATCATCCATTCATCAATTTCACTTCAGTAAGCATGCTATCCAGATCTGTTCCAGAAACACTGGATATCCTCCTTAATGTGAGACCAGTCCAGTACTACTTTCACTTTCACACAGTCATTCAGGCCTTACGCCTACTGTTTATGCATGTCTTTGGACTCCAGCTCCATGCAGCAGTGGCTTATTAGATATTATCTGGATGGTGGACTATTCTCTAGCAGACCAGCAGTGGCACTGACTGGTACTGGTACCAGTCAAACGTTTGGACACAAGTTTGGATTAATTTTTCAAATTATAGGATACGTAAGTTTTTCAAAACTATAAAATAAAACATAGGGTATTAGGTAATTAAACAACAACAGTCAGTTGTTATTTTAAGATACGAGGGTCAGCTGTTCTGGAATAGTTCTTGCAAGAACGGTATTGTCATGTGCATTTGCAAAATCCATCAAGCCCTCATAAAGACCTTCCCAGGAACGCAAGACCAAAACTTACCTATGCTGCAGAGGAGAAGTTCATTTCAACTTACCATCCTAAAAAAATCACCACTTTAAAGCACCACATATTAGAGCCGTTATGAAAGCTTCACAGAAGGTGTGTTCAAACGTTTGACTGGTAGTGTATATAAGTTTGAGTAGTTGGCCGTACCAGGTGCAACATTGTCACTGAGATGTTAATTTTACTAGGCCAGATGTCAGCAATGCAACACTCAAAGAGCCATTTAGACCCGTTTCACACAGAAAACACTGGGAGAATTATCCACCTGCAGCAAACCAAAATACCGTCTCCTTTGTGACATCATCCTTTTACCGCATGTACTGTAGCGTGCAGTCAGCTGTCACCCTGAATAAAACTGGGGCTCGAAAAGCTCAATCAATCGCGTGTCAGCGGGTGTCGCACTTCGGCAGTTGTGACGCATATTTTGAAGCAACAAAAAAAAAGTTTAATAAAAAAAAAAAACGTTTTATGATTTCACCATATTCTTCAAATGTAGAATTACATAAAAAATCTAACGACACCTGTACTAAGCCAAATCAGAATCTTTTTTGGTCATACATATTTACCTATATGTCATTAGAATTACAACACACATCACAGACATTACTGTCCTAGTAGACAAAAGCTGTTCTTAATATACACACAACATTTCTAATATACAAAAATACACCTTTAGCAGCAATGCTCAGCTCTGTAGAATTTACTTCAATGCAGTTCTGGGTGCTTTAAATGTAATTAAACATAGCAACTGTACTGTGTATAGTGATGACAATAGTAATAAATAAATGATTTAATAACTAGTCCAGCTTTATGAATAACAATGTTGTTGGACTTTCGGCTGCTCTCGTCAAGAGGTCCCCACAGTGAACCTTTTGATCCACACACACAACTTGACACAGGTTTTACACCGGATGCCCTTCCTGATGCGACCCACGCATTATATTCGGGCTTGGGACTGGCACTGCATCCATTGGGTTTGAATGAAGCCCAGCCTTCCACATGGCAAAAACCTACCATTAAGCCACCAATGCCATTTGTTTTGAATCTTTATCATCAGCAAAAACAACAACTACAACAGGAAGTAAAATCATTTAAAATAATATAAAAATAATATTTCAGGAACCAGGGGTACAATTACCTTTATAGTACCTTGTTGGTGTACAATTATGGTATTGTAGCTCATGTATTCCTGTGCATAATTATTACACGACACCTCGCAGTCTCAATTTTTGACCCTAGGCAAGGAACTGCACTGAGCCTCTCCGACCAAATCATCACCATTATTTTATTTAAAAAAAATGTTTGTTAGTCCTCGGGGGCTGCCTACTGGCATGGAAAACCAAGCAGTTGCGTGCCTTGCCTGTTGACAAGCAGCCTATGGCAAAGTGCACATACAGTTGTGCACCTGTGCAACAGATGGACTGCAATCATTAATTTTATACCTACAAAAAGCCCAATATAATGCCCATGAGGGTGGCTGCAGAACAGATGTAAAAATTAAATACACAACTTCTTGTACATGCTTGTGCCCTTCTTAATTGTTTGTCTACACCACTTTTCCTTCAGGCTTCTGGAAGACTGCTATGGCATGCGTGATCCTTTCTCTCCAGACAAGGACAAATTCCTTATATTGGGCTCCAGTTGCAGTTTGTGTAACAAGACAGTTTGTGTTGGCACGGTATGCTTTACATAGCACCTTTTATTGACATGTACTGAATGTGTTCTATATGATTGTTCTAATTGTATTGCATAATTAGTTTTATAATCATCACTGCAATTTTAAGATTTGTGGCAAATAAAGCATGAGAAAAATCTCAACTTATTAATAACCTTTATTCAGAAAGGCACTTTACCATTTATGCATATGTGCATATTTTGTTCAGGACTGCAGCATCTTCTACACTAAACGATTCTGCTTACGGTGTGTGAGGGAAAACTTGGAGCAGTTTCCAGAACAGATTAAAACAGAAATATCAAAGAAAAAAACAGTTCATAAAAGTTAACGTCAAGCAGACACTTGAATATGCTTGGGACAGAAGACGTTTTGGACATAACTGACATGGATTTTGACATTTGTCTCACTCATAAAAGAAAAGGGAATCATTATTGACCATTTCAGAAGTTGTAACCCTACATTTCCATCGAGGATGCCCCAGGGAATTACAGTATGCTTGAGCAGCATTCAGAACACACTTGAGATTCATATATCACTTCTGTGCACATTTGGATGGACAGGGAACAAAAGAACATGAGGATTGGTTGGCAGTGCAAGAAACATGGAATTACAAGCACTGAGACTATGAGAATATACAGTGGAGGATGCTTCAAAACCAACCATTACTAAGAGACTGCTGTTAAATAACCTGTATACTGTATAGTATTAAAATTGATATTTAAAATAGCCTTGTATGTATTTTGTTCTGTTTGATGTAAATTTGAAAATCTGTGCCTCAGAAATTATGGTAATACAGTAATTATATAATTGTACAGTATAATTTCAAATTTCATATTGATGAGAAATTCAAGTAGTACAATGCATTCCAAAATACAATCTAGCAATACAGTGCAGATGAGTTACGGCTGAGGTTCAGCTTTGGGAAGTTGGCAATCAACAAACTGCCAATCATGATGGCATTAATGGCGTTATTAGCATGGAACTGGAAGCTTTGGAAGCTGATCTGTTTAAACATAGTGTTCAGAGAAGAGTGTGCTTAATCTACACAAAGGACTATATTGTGACTTAAATATTAAGGCAATTGTGGTGGATTATCCCCCATTTAAGTCAAACTTAAAGATGAATGAAATGAGCCACAGGGTAAAGCAAGCTGAACAAATGCAAGATCTAAGAGCTGGTGCATTTCATATTGATGTACTGGTTTGCCATTCTTGATGACAATTTAATTATTTGATCCAATAAACAGAGTAAGTTGTCAGGATTGACCACTCAGTATATTGATCACCCAATAAATTGCAAGGTTGCATTGGACATCGTGGTTTTTATTTGACATCTTTGGAACGTTAAAGAATGAAATAGTGCACAGACACCAGCAGAGATATCTCTTAGTCAATGTTATGGTTTGTCCACTAGTTGTCAGTAGAATCATTTCTGTTCACTTTTTGGTGCTTGACCTCACTTTGCAGCAGTGAGGTGGAGACGACGAATGCAGAAAAAAAAAAAACTATTTAAAGAATCCAAAGAAAAGAAAATGGTGTCAACATATTGAAAAGTCTACAAACAAAAGCATGCATATATAATTTAGGCTGTACATATTTATTTCTTGTTTACAAATTGTGAAGGACTTTTGGATTCCTTGCTAATGTCTGACTGCACCTCTTACAAAAAGACACATCATCAGCTTTGGATGATCCAACAAGGCCTTATGAACCATAGGCCTTATGGTTCATGGCCTTATGAACCACAATTAAATGTATTAGAAAAGACATTTTTAGACATATGTATTTGACAGTAACCTCACACAAACCAGTGGTGTACTTTTTACACTTGTAAGACTGCAGTATTGGCTTTACTTGCAGAGTTTTTTTTTTTAAATAGTTTTTTTCCCCTGTGATTTTATCATTGTAGTGTTGTATTTTTTTATTTTATTTTATTTTTTATTATTTGAACTACTATACATCATATAATTAACCACACAAAAATGCAACCTCCATAGCAGAAATAAATAAATGAATGAAGCATATTGTACAGATACAAACACATTTTAACACTGTGACCTTCTGAAATAAGTTTAGGTTAAAAAAAAAAAAAAACTTATGCACTGAAGGACAACTGATAGGACTCAGTGATCCGAATTGCTTCTGATAGTGACAAAGTCTGACCGTGATAAGCTCACTGCCAACTATGACCTCAGATCTGGCACAAAAAGGATTTAACACACTGAAAAAGCACAGTAAGTTAAAGAATAGTACTCCTGACTTTAAGTGTTAACATAGTAATATAATATCCAAAGGTAGTGCTGGACTAATACAACATATATACTTAAATAAACATTGTGGTGTACTGGAAAAAAAAATTGCAGTCTCAAAAAAACAAAAAATAAATTTGAATAACAAACGTTTTTCATTATAATTCTGTGCGGTCTTATCAGATATAATTCTGAATGTATTAAATAATTCAGGACAAATTAAATTAACTAAGTTTCACAAACGTCAATAAATAATAATAATAATAATAATAATAAATTACCATGTGGATAACGTGTATAAAAAACTACTTTGGGTAAGTTAAGCCTTTCTCTCTCTGTAAATATATACTGAATCTTACTTTATATCTTGCAGAACTAAGAATATGCATATTTATTAATCATCTGACATTTAATATTACAAAGTAATTTGGGGCAGTTTTTGTTTGTAATATTATTATCATATATATATATATATATATATTTTTTTAAGAAACGTCCATGTCAGTGTAACACATAGTATTACTTTTTATTTAGGAAGATGCGAAATATGTTAGACCACTGAATTGTGAAACAGTGCTCAGTATCGGTGATACTATGACACAAGCACTATTTTTAATTGCAAGGAGATGAGTAATATGTAGAACTGATGCGAGTGGGTTTGCGTGATGGATATTATGTCCTGCAATATTGTTTCAGAGTGTGCTCTGCTTGAGTTTACTTTGTTTACCATCTTCCATTTTATGTCAGCTTTTTGGAGGTTTTTTTTTTTTTTTTTGTATCACCAATGCCATATCGTTTGGCGCTGTGTAAACTACTGTACGGCGTGCATTGTGCTGTAGTTATCATGCGGACTGCGTGGCACTTTGACACAGGGTTAGTGCGTTTCGCACGCAGTTTTATGGCGACGAACGTCCGAAGCGGATAACTCCTGAGTGTGCGCTGCACTCGCTTCACTCGAGCTCCAGCCTCGACTTCTCTTTCAGAAATGGGCGGTGCCGTGTTGTTAAAGAGCCCTCGCCATTAGCTCTCTCCTCCTCAGTTGCTTTGACTTACAATCGCCATATTGGTGGCTCGGATGACTTGGTGTTTTTTTTCTTTAGGGATTACTACGAGACAGGAGTAGACGGGAGTGACTTCTCCAGACCTCTACACACTTTCATGCGATTGAATGTTACTTCTGCAACACTGACTGCATTGCTATTTTTGCGAATTGGGTTTGTTTGTTTGGCATGCCTGCTCTAGTGCCTCTTTTTTTTTTTTGTCTGATCGGTTTTTACTCCAGGAATAATTGTGCGTTCGTGATCTGAACTGTACGCTCGACAGCACCCGATTTTGTTTGTTTTCGTGCCGAGGTTCATGTGGCAAAATGTCGGACGTGCGTCTTTCTAATGGAAGTCCGCCGCTGGAGCGCGTGGACGCGAGACCGGAGGGACACACCAAGCCGTCGGTGTGCAGGAACCTGTTCGGCTCGCCGGACGCGGGGGAAGTCAAACGAACGTATCTGGACGAGTTGCAGGAGTCGGAAAAGGCGTACAAGGAGAAGTACAACTTCGACTTTGTGAATCACACGCCGCTCGAGCCGGGCAGATACGAGTGGGAGTCGGTGGACGCCAGAGACGCGCCCGAGGTTTACAGCAGGCCGCCGCGTGCCACCAAACGCCTGGATCTAAACGGGAGGCAGACGGACTGCGAACAAACGCCAAGCACGGCGACGAAAAGACCTTCCACGGAGGACGCGGGTAAATGCAGCAGGATGTAGCGGTGCTCGGCTTCTCAGATTGTAACCCTGAATTTCCTACACATTGTCGCTTCACGGGGCACGCGATATCCTCAACATCTGGCGGAGTTGTTTTGACGTTTCGACGCTCATGCAGCCTTTTGTTTCAAGACCAACCATTGCGTTTGAGTGCAATGCCTGCGTGAAATATTTTGCTACAGCTTTTGCTATTTCCTGTAATCATTTGTTGCATTAGGAATGTGCATATGATCGCTAGGAAGTAGGGGGTTTTAAACGGAATAATAAAAACAGTGCATTTTACACAGAAAATGATAGCTAGTGGCGCACATACAATCGTCTAACCTCGTCTTCCTTTTCAGACTCCGATTCTGCACAGCAGCGTAAAAGGGTGAATCATGGCGAGGAAGACAGCAGTCAGGACAGAGCAGAGCAGACCCCCAGAAAATCAGATGCCAGCACGTAAAACAACAAAGCCTGCAGGCAAAGGTGGGTTTCATTAGATTAAGGAACAACAGCATGTGCAAAAACGTACTACTTTACTCTGTTACTTTTGCATTGGGGAAAACATCAGTTAGAATTTAAAGTTGGTCAAACACGTTGTGCACGTGGAAGGTTCTCGCAGGAAGCCTGCGTTTCATTGCAAAAGTGCCTTTAGTGTTGTAAACAAACGCCTTTGGACCGCAGTACTACAGTGTAGTAACACGTCATCGACACTCTCGCGTGTGTGTCTATCTGTGTGTGTGTGTGTGTGTGTGTGCGCGTGCGCGCGCAACACGTACATCCATACGTTCATTGATTTGTCTCTTGTTAGTTTGGTTCTAGATGAGTGTTTTTAAAAAGACATTACTTTTACAACTTATAAAAAGTGTGCAGTCGTTTTTATACCATGCTGAGTGTAACGAACTGCGTACAAGTAAAATTTGTGACGACCATTATTATTTCTGTTTGTATTTGTGATTGATCCTTTTCTTTAGGGCGGTCATTTTGTTATTCTGTTTCTTGCAGAGAGATGAAGAATGTGCATTTCTCAGTCAAAGAGCTTTATGAAGTAAACAGGGACAACAGCAAACAAAAAGAGCATTTTCTTTTCGAAGGATTTGCAAGGCAGTAGAAGCACTGATTTTTTTTTTTTTTTTTTTACACTAAAGTTTTGGCACTCAAAAATGACATTTGCCTCATAAGCAGACAATGTAGCAGTGTACAAATGGTGTTTCCTTTTTGCTTTTGTATTTACTACCTATGTATATAATTATATGTAGCATATTAAAATATAACATTATGATGAGAAATGTATAGTTTGAATGACTTGAAGAATTGCTGTGCAGTTTTCAAAACGACCCCCCCCCCCAACAAATTATCCTCCCATATACAAATAAAAATTATCAACTTGAATAAGTCATCAGTATTGGCTGGGATCACAAATTGGATCATTTATAATTAATCACAACCTCCTTTAAAAGAGCTTCCATAAAAGAGTTTTCAGTTGAAAGGGACATGGTGTCAAACCAACTGAGACACCAGTGTATATATATATATTTTTATATTGTTGATACCACAGAAATATGAATGGTACTTAATTATGTGAAGTTTATTAAAAATAAATAAATCTGACAAAGTCACAACATATTAAGGCAAGGATATTCCTTTTGTCTAGGGTGTGGTTTTATGGTTTTGACAGTGTTTTGCAGTATTATAATATCCCTGGGTAATTCCACTATTCTTACCCTTAGATTTTCTTTTGAAATTTGCTAATGAATGACAACCTACTGAGTAAATAATAATTTAAAAAGGAAACTGAAATTACCAGCAAATTATCTTCAGTTATTTTTTGTGTATTCTTTTTTTCTGCATCGCTGTGTAGCAAATCTTTAGATTTCTATTTTTTTAAACACTGGTTCATGTTTTCCCCCCCTTTTTTATAAATAGTTACATCCAGTAAACCCAGTACTTTGCCATAACACATGGTATTCATGTTGAACATGATGGTCCACTATCCCCAAATAAAACAGAAACTAGACGTTACACTGCATGTGTAAAATTCTGAAGTGTACCTGTGTATAGTGCTTTGTAAAAACACTGAGAAAATTATACTAACTTATTTATGTTAAGCCTTTTTTTGTTGTTGTTGTTTGACTATCCAAAGTGGCATTTGTGTTTTTTAAACTACTTTTTTTTTTTTTTTTTTTACAGAAAATTTTATTTGAAAATTTTTTGAAAGAATTTGTGCAAGGTTGCAAACTGAGCCTATATTACATTTTGATGTGGATTTTTGTATTGCTTGTTTAAAGAGATGATTAATAAAAAAAAAATGACAAACTCTACATTTTACTCTACTTTGTATCCATAAATATGCACAACTACATGCACAGTTTTTTTTTTAGTTTTTTTTTTTTTTTTAGTTTTTTTACAATCATACAATTTCATTAATTAATTAACTACATTTTACTCTTATTAAGGAAAATGATGAGTACACAACACTTGGCATTACAATCTGCAGTGTAATATCCATTTTACTTGAAGACAAACAAATGCAATGTGCATTTTTAAATAAATATTTGATGGTGCATAGACACAGCTTATCAAATAATTGCCTCAACTACAATTAAGCTCCAAATCGTTACACTTTTCACCTAGGGACTAAGCTTGATATAGTACAGAGGAGTGTAAGTACAAGGACGAAGCATAAAAATTGAAGACAAATTGGACACTATCACCGCTGTGATGTTGGCATTAATTTGTCGACATTTAATGCTACCTGAACCTAGAATAATTAAAGTGTATGGGCGTCTATGGATATCTAAGGACATGGGCTCTGTTTATATATAAGTGTAAGTAAATGCCGATTTCATGCCGTTATTCTATTCAAATACTTGTTTAGAATTTACGCTTAACATAATTTCAGCGAACACGTGAGAATGTTTTTCTGCTCGCGCTTATAGGCAGCAGCTTTGAACTTGAAACTGGAGGCAGTTCAATGCCGCGTGGAATACAGGAGGTGATTTTGCGCCTTTCGATTCGTAGCTCAGATTTTAAAGGCCAATGCTTCGACGAAAATGCGTTATCTTCGAAAAACCTGAAGTGTAAAAAAATAAAATGAAGTGTTTTCGCGGTGTGCACAGCCTACTCCAGAGGCGCCATTAGGAGCGCGCGCAGGAACCTGCCCTCACCCTGCCTGCCTCGATTGAGAAAAACAAGGACACGTCCCGTGAAAAAAGAAGAGGGAGGGGGGAAATCGATACGATACTGACATTTGGTTCGGCCAATCAGGCTGGGTTTAAGGAAAGCACACCACTGGCGGCATCCACTGAGATCGTCTGGGCTGCAGGACTGCTGCGGGAGCTCGCGAGTCGGTACAGGATGTCCTTTCCGCCAAAGCACGGTCCCGAACCCAGCACCATTGGCTAGATTTATGGAGGGTTTTTTTTTTTTTTTTGCTGATGCTTGCAAAACCAGCCGTGGCTGACACACAGAATGAACGCTTAAAGCCCCAGGCAAACTGCAGCTTGACGAAGTAAAAATCTCAGCGCGCTGCGAGCGGCAGAAAATGTGAAAAGAGCTTGCACTGAAGCCTCTACAGAAGCTGCAAGTCCACATTGAACGCAGGAGTTTAAAAACATTTCGTGCGTCCTAACATCCATGATAGGTCGTTAGGAATGCAATTCCCTCGAGAGAAAAAAAGATATAGCCAAAAGTTTGGATACAGCTACTCAGTCGAGTTTTTCCCCTACATTGTCGAACAATACGGGAAGTATCGAAAGTATTAAATAACATACGGAATTATGTGAACTTGAAATGTTTTACACAAATGCCTGGCCAGAAAAGGTGCACGCTAATATTTTCTGGGGCTGTGGTTATGGTCCGATTTCGCCGTGACATTGTATCAACAAAGTGATGCAACGTCCAAACATTTTATTTCCATTCAGAGGTGTATTCATTTTCACCAAGATATTATATTGATGCCTGTAGAGCTGAACGACCCCTTAATTTCTTCCCCAGCACAGCCCAAACCCTTTCAGTATGGTTAAGGTCTGGACTCTGTGGTGACCAATTCATGTATGAAAATGATTCCTCATGCTACCAGAACCACATCTCACAACTTGAGCCTGATGAATATCGGCATTGTCTTCCTGGAATATGCCCGTGCCATCAGGGATGAAGAAAAATCCATTAATGGGATATTCAGATAATTCAATATATGCAGGAAGTTAGCTTTTTATTTTTGTTGCCACATAACATTACTGAGCATAGACCTGACAAACTAAATCGACCCCAGATCATAACACTGCATCCAGAGTCTTGAACAGGGCACCATCCATAATAGGCGCATCATTTTATGCACTTTCCTTCTTACGCCGATGCCCCCATTACTGTACCATATTATAAATCTGACCTCCTCAAACACAAATGGTTTACTTATGACTACACAGCTATTTAGTCTCAATCTTGTGAATTCCTTTTAACCTTGCTTTGATGTCTACAGTGAATTTTATGATGTGACTTCACCAAGCATCGTGATTTCTACTCTGACCACCATTCTGTTCATCTCTATCCTTCCAGATTGTAATAATTGGGAAGTTCTTAACCCAATTCCAGTAAGTTAGACAGTCTCCTTAGTTGTTTTCCTTGCAGGTCAATAAGTTGACCCTTCTAAAGTATAGTAATATCCTTTCCTGGCCACAGGACACAGCTTCCTTAAATCCAAGCAGTGTATTTTATATTCTTTAAACTAGCCACCTTCTGCTTAGATGACAGATTTGCATCTTCTCAACCAGCTTCATAGTCACCTGGAATTATTTTCCAACTGTCTTGACGGAGTTCCCAGACATGTTGAGCACATATTGGCTGCCAATAATGTGCAAAGCAGTCATCAAGGTACACACTGGCTACTTTGAAGAAACTAAATTATGAACCATTTTTTAAAAAACACTTTGCTTTACCACACAATTTTTTAAAATGCTTTTATGTCAATGTTGGGCTATAATGTAGAAAATGGTAAAAATAAATAAATAAATAAATAAAGTAGTGTAGTATGAGGACTTATGGTCATACTTTGGAGTGTTACTGTAGATACCAGGGTCCCTTACCAATGGTCTCTAGCTTCATCCTGAGCCTGGATTGGAAGTTTTGCATTTTCAGCTTGTGTCAATACTTATTTACTCCAGGTTCTCTGGTTTTCTCCCACTTCAAAAATATGCCAATAGACTGGCTACACCAAATTGAACTAGGAAAAAATGAGTGGATACATTTTTGTCCTGGTTCTGCTCTTACAGAAATAGGCTGTGGATCCACACCCACTTTGACCAGGATAAAGATGCGACTAATATTAATCCAGGGTGTACCCCACCCTGTGCCCCAAGTTCCCTGGAATAGGCCCCCTGCAGCCCTACACAGGATAAGCAGTATAGGCAACTGATAATAACAACAATAACAGTAATAATAATAAATAGGTATTTGTTGTTTGATTATATGAGCAATGTAAAATATTATAAGACATCAAATTATTATTCAGTTATCCTTTATTCAGTTAGCTGAGGAATAAAAGAAATGAAAATATTTGATTTCAGTCCATGAATATATATGAATATATATCTGTTAATAAATATTCAAATGTTCAAAAAGTTTAGTGTGGCCAAGTAAGAAAACATTACTTCCACATACATTCTTATAGTATTCACGGCACCTCTACCTTGCATGGTGGGTTTCCTAAAGACATCCAGGGTGTACCCCACCTTGTGTGCTAAGTTCCCTTGAATAGGCTTCAGGCAACCTGCAGCTGTCTCAGCATAAGCAGTATAGATACTGGCTAAATAATGGGTGAATTGATCAATGGTAATGAAATTATTCAAGGTTATTTAATTTGCCATCCTCTATGCAAGCGGGCAATCAGAGCAAACAACTAAACAGATAATCAGTATACGTGTATACCAGAATATGTGTAGAATTAGTGTGTAATTTTTAGGGATCCTGGGAGTCAGTAGGTCAGGTTAGCTGTCTGACTGTCAGACTTAAAATGGGACCCCCTTTTGTTTGTTAAACTTGATTTAACAGATTATTTATGCAGGATGTTTTAAATAGCTGATCAATTCTCAACATCTGTTTGAAAGCCTGGCTAATATTAGCACCTAGTCGTGGTCATGACTGTTCATATGGTAACTATTATGTCTATACTCTACACACGAAGATGGTTTGGCTAATAATTTCAACAGATGTCTGGCATAGGATCTGAATTAGGATAAACATGCATTAAATACCTGCTCAAAAAATTGTGCTAATGCCAAGTGATCTGTCACCAGGGCCTAGTTCCAAATAAGATCAGCCATTGTTAGATAAATTGTAAGATTATTGTTACATAAATTGCAAAAACAGTGGGTAGGTGGGGCAAAGTTTCCCAATTTTTATTAACCAGTCCTCTGTCTCAACTCAATAACATAAAATTACCTCTTCTGATTGCCTGTTCATTTTTATAAACATCACTAACTGACAGATGTATTCCAGTGTTAAATTGATTTGCTTGCCTTTCTAGATGTGTGTAATTGCAAAGCAGGGTGTCCTTTAGACCAATTAACCTCATTTCAGAGTTATTCTTGTACCTAGTGGTCAAAATGTGAACTACACCAAGATGTAATAGAGAGTCACTGTGCAAGGAATCATGTTGTCCAATGCTCAGACAAGGTGCTGCTGAAAGAGTTTATTTAATTTTATTTATTTATTTATTTATTTATTTATTTATTTTTACTCCAAATTGGTTTATCAAGTTCTTATTTTGCAGTATGTAATCAGATTTAAATCTAAGAATTTTACACAAGACACAGGGAGTGTGTCTATTATTTACGTAACATTTATATTTTTAAATAAACTGCAAAGATTGGGAGAGAGAATAGGAATAATAATAGAGTGACTAATGTTCCCACATCAGAAATGTCTGTGCACCAGAGTGACCTTGTTTCTCAAACAAAGGTTGAGGGCAAGAAGAAAAATGTCACTTGCTTTTCCAAGGCCTGAACATTTTAGCTAGTTTTGGGTGGGTTTTTTTTTTGTGGTTCATGAGATGTTGTTGGGCTGGAAATGTAGCTGAGGACCACAAGTGTCAACATCAGTATCGGCTAGGGTCTTCCCAAAATCCACCACTAAGGACTACACTTCCGTACACATAAAAACTTACAGTCATCAGTCTTCTACACACACCTGTTCACAATAAGCTCCACAAACTATATAAGGGCTCAATTCCTATGTCCACTTTGTGAAGTAGTGTGTCTCTACATAAAATTACCAAGCCATTTACATGTATTGATATTCTGTTTTTTTGTACTTGGTTTAAGATTTTTGGATACTGCGTATGATGTTTTGTTGATATATTTGGTTCATCTGCTTCCTAACCAGCCACTACCCCAGGGAAACTGGACCTTGCTAAAGAGAAGCAACATCCATGACCCATGAACTATGCCACACCAAGGAAGCGACTGTAAACAAGCTCAACATTCTCACTCAACCTCCATGATATCCTATAGGGAGGAATCCCAAATGGATTGATGGAGGACCAGTTAGCAATGGCACTATATATACTCTGTACCCAACCCCTTCTCCTCTAAGGACATCTGTTTCATAGTCACTGTGACCCTCCAAACACATCATCTCAGTGCTTTGATGGATGCACCTGCATGACCCACAGATATCCTGGTCTGATTGGGAAATTACTCACAGGACCTCACACTGCTTCAACCACCGTCTCCTAGCTCCATGGCTTATGTTAGCATCAATCACACTGAAGAGTACAGAAAATGTCGCACAAATAGAAATTTCTACATAACATCAGAGTCTTATAAAAGTTTCTATGAAAAAGATCCTGTCACATGGGACATCAATCAGGAGATAGCATGCTCACAGTTCTAGTGAACCCCTAGTTTCTGTCCTTCGAAAAAAATATTTGTGTCTACAACACATACTGCCACACCCACAGGTGATTTAGCTACACACAGAACTTATCTCCTTGCACATGTCAAGTTTTGGTGGCTCAACATGAAACCTATATGAATCTTTTAGTCTTCTCATATGGCCATGCCAAAGTCCCTCATGAGAACCACTAAGCAGATTTGAAATGACTGAAATTGGGTTAAGAACCCTTCAACATGTTGTCAAAACCTGGAAGGATAGTGCAGAACATTCAACTTAGTGAAATAAATGTGGTTGGGAAAAAAACATGAATGGAGAGCACTTAAACATTTGGTGAAGTTGCATTAAAAAATTAGTGAAAGTAAGAAAATCTCTAAACGTACACAATGTGATGAGTACTCATAGGATCGGGACTAAACCACTGTGTAACCATAAGTAAACCCCTTGTTAGTGAGGCTAATCACAAAAAGACTTCCATTTGCAAGAGAGCATAAAGATTAGCCGATGGAGTAATGGAAAAAGGCAATTTGGTCTGATGAGTTCAGATTGATCCTATTCCAGAGCAATGGGTTCTTCCCTGATGGCACAGGCATATTGGAGAACTCAAATTGTGAAAGAGTGGTTTTAGGACCATGAAGAATAATTTTTACACGTGAACTGGACAACAAACTGTGTGCTGTAATCAAAGGTGATTGAATGAAATCTTAGAGCGTGTGCCTTTTTTTTGTGTGTGGGGGGGTGGAGGAGGGGGGCAGACAGTGTACCTTTATCATGGTAAGCATGGTAAATTTTTTAGTTTTAGTACTTACAGTATGTCACAAAAGTGAGTAAACCCCTCACATCTCATGTTAGAATTCATGTTTCCCTCAATGAACTGTAGCTCCCCAATGACAGCAGCACTCGTGCAGATCATGACACTCCCACCACACTTGTCTTTGTACTCCTCACCTGGTTGCCACGACACACGCTTGACACCATCTGAACCAAATAGGTTTATCTTGGTCTCATCAGACCACAGGACATGGTTCCAGTTATCCTGGTCCTTAGTTTGCATGTCTGCAGCAAATTGTTTGCAAGCTTTCTTGTGCATCATTTTTAGAAGAGGCTTCCTGCAATTTGATGCAGTGCGCGGCGTACGGTCTGAGCACTGACAGGATGACCTCCCATCCCTTCAATCTCTGCAGCAATGCTGAACGCACTCGTCCGTCTGTTTTCCAAAGACAATCTATGGATCTGACGCCGAGAACGTGCACTCAGCTTCTTTGGCCGACCATGGCGAGGCCTGTTCTGAGAAGAACCTGTCCTCTTAAAGCGCTGGATGGTCTTGGCCACTGTGCTGCAGCACAGTTGCAGAGTGTTGGCTATCTTCTTTATGTAAAGCAGCAATTCGTTTTTTCAGGTCTTCTGAGAGTTGTGAGCCATGTTGAACTTTCAGTGGCCAGGTTGAGAGAGTGGAAGAGCTTTTATACCAAATTTAACTCACCTGCTATCTGGTGACACCTGAGACAGTGTAACACTAATGAGTCACATGACAAAGGGGAAGGAAAATGACTAATTGTGCTCAATTTGTACATTTTCACTGAGGGGTGTACTCATTTTTGTTGCCAGGGGGTCAGCTATTATTGGCTGTATTTTTAGGTATTTTGAGGGGACAATAAATTTACACTGATATACAAACTTTACACTGATTACTTTTCATTGTGTCAAATTGTCATTTATGCAGTGTTGTCCTATGAAAAGATATAACTAAATATTTGCAGAGATGTGAGGGGTGTACTCACTTTTGTGACATACTGTACATGGCCACTTCATGCCACAAAATTCGATCAACCACAAAATACCAGATATGAATAAGATACTTTTTTTTTTTTAATTGTTACCTGATTAGAATGCCAAAATGTCTAAATTAGAGCCTAAGTGTTGTACTGCTTAATTGGGGCCGAAGCATACAAACATCCCCTGCTTACCCAACAAGAAAGAGCAGACTGCCCAAATATCTGAAAACTGATAACACAACATTTCCAGGATTAAATTTGGAGAATGATAATGTACTATTATGACAGACAATGAGAAGAAAGTAGTCAGAAAACTAGCATTTTTTTTTTTTTTTTTACAGCTGGGCCTATTATTAGGTATGTTGTAAAGATCCAAACATGATGTCATGTTTGGCTTACCACTGGGAAATAATCATTTACAAATGCCTGTATTATTTGTATCTGCAACGTCTCATGGTTTTTTTTTTTTTTTTTTTTTTTTTGTGTGTGTGTGTGTGTGTGTGAGTGTGTGTGTTATTAATGAGTGATTTTTATGAGACTGAATAAAGCTTTTCACTTTCCACATCTGTTTGCCCAATGGTCATGTGCTTTGGCTACCCCTCATCCCTATACAAAACCAGCAACAGGCATGGAGAATAACTTACACTGGCTGGTACTTGTGTTTATTCATCTCCTAACCTAAACAAACAAAGAATTTAAACAGACTTTTACCAATGGATCTCTTATCTTGCTGTGTTACCCAGATGTATGGTTTAGGTTTATTCCATGCCTTCCTCTTACAGGGTCAATTACTATAGTAATAGTCCCCTTTTCTCTCACTCTTTTCTGGTCACAGGTATTCATTATTTCAACTTATTTCTTATCTTGAAGACATACTTATCATATCTTATCATATCTTATCATATAATATCTTGATGAAGTGAGTAGTTGTGTTTAGGTTCTTGGTTTGAAGACTGATAGTTTTCCATGCTCCTGCTAGTTATGAGCAAGATTCAAGATTCAGCTTTAGAATACACACAAGCACCTTGCACAGTGAATTCTTGGTTTGCCTGTTCTCACAAATGCTGTAGTAAAAATTAACGATAAAAGCCACTGTTTAAAATGTGCAATATATTGTATAGCATTGGAGCAAAAAAAAAAAAAAAAAAACCATGAAGCAGAAATCTAATATTTTTGTATATATAAATGAGTGTCATGTCTGTACTTTAAAACAAAGTAAAGAGATATTATATCATACTATATTAGTCTGGGTTAATTTATCGAACAGACTAAAAATACAGGTGTTATCCCATGAATGCAATGCAGTTACGAGCCATACTGGGTCTGGGTTAAACTTTCAGCCAATGTTTCAAACCCAGCCATTGGAAGCATGGCATCCTTAGTGCTAGTCCCAAGCTCAGATAAAAATAGGAGGGTTATGTCAGAAGGGGCATCTTCCATAAAACCTGTGCCAAGTCAAATATGTTTATTGGAAGGGACACCATGGAAACCCCTTTATAGAAGCAGAAAAAACAACAACAAGAATATCTGTGTAGACGTGTGATACTCTAAATTTACAAACTTGCTACATCAGTGATTTAATTGATGACATGCCTAGAAGGAAGATGAGGCAAATGCAAGTGCAGAGCCTTTAATCATCATAGAAACACTAACAAAATAAACAATAGACGCACACAAAGCAGGATCATGAATTGTGAACAACAGTTCCAAACATGATGACCTCACAAAAACAAGAAACACTAGAACAAATACTGATACACTGGAATTTAAAAAGTGAGCATAAAAAGAAATCAACAAGACTCATGTGCATGACAATGATGACAGGAGTAGTTACTTTTTGTGTCTGGCATTGCAAGCTGTGATGTCTTATATTAGTGAAAGAAAAGAAAATATGCTTCATGGTTAAAAAATATATTATATATGTACATTTTTACTTTTTACAGCAAATTTAAACATAACATCTACTAAATAACAATGGCTTTTAGTGTAAAATTATGCACCTTGTTAAGAGCAATCACAAGTTCTTATCCTGTACCTGCTCAAAACATCTTAGCCTCATAATCAGAAACATGTCAGCACTGAATGTGATAATATTGTTGATTATGATCTGTTCAAAGACATGATGATAAGAGAGGAGCCATGCAGCCTAAATGATGGTGTGTTGTATGTGAAGGAAAGGAAAAGTCATTGTATAATTCAATATTCTGACTATTTGGGGCCTGAAGCAACTCAATCAGGGACTGCACTCTCTGTTTATAACTCCTTTGTTCACTATATTTATTCATTCCTCTCCCTAATTGTCATTTGTCAACTTCTATTTACCTCCTATAAGACAATTAAATTCAATCCAATTGAATAGTGCCTTTAACAAAAGGTTATTGTTGCAAAGGACTTTTTCCAGAATAAAAAAGTAGGGAAAAAGTATAAATTATACCATAATATCAGTTTGTTCCAGATGAGCAAGCCAAGCGGGACAGTGGCAAAGAAAAACTCCCTGAGATGACAACAAGAACAAACCTTGAGAGGAACCAGACTCAAATGGAAACCCTTCCTTATTTGGATGATCTCAGATAACCATAAATCAGTCCCTGCTAAATCTGTATGCTATACGGTTGAAAGTGATATTATATAACAGGAAAATTGGGCCACTTTGGGCCTCCGAATAGCGAAGTGGTAAAGTGCTCGCCCTATCATCCGGAGATTGTGGTGCTGGAACCTCTTGCAGCCAAAAGTCTAGAGAGAGCTGATTGGCCGAGCTCTCTCAGAGGGGAGGGATGAGAGGTACTTGGTGCTCCCACATTAATCACGGCTCTACAGCCAATCAGGGGCGTCTTTGAGCTCAGGAAGCGGAAGGAGCGGATAGCGCTGTCCTCCGAGTGTGTTACGTTGCTCCTAATGGTGCGCGAGTGAGCAGTTCGAAAAGATGCGGTCGGCTGGCGTCACATGGTTCAGAAGAACCAGGTGATCGTCTCTCGAGCCTCCCGAGTGAGTGGTAGTAGTAGTACCCTTAATGTGGGAGCCCCCTATTGATGGGGAGGAATTGGACACGACTAAATTAGGGAGAAAATCGGGGAGAAAAATTATATATATAAAGTACACTTTCACTCACTAAACTATTGAGCAACTACAGTGAAAAGCCATGACAGAACAATCACCCTAGCAAAAGGGCACTTTCACACAAGCCACAGTTGATTTGTACTATACCCAGAAACAACTGCTCCCCTACCCACTCCCCCACTGACCACATTATTATTATTTTTCTCTGTTCTTGGGTACACTTGCTAATTTTCGCTTATTTTGATTTTGCAGGTAGAACTAATTGGTTTGCGGCAAAACAAAGAGAAGAAGAGAACAAGAATGTCAATTTTAGTAAAAAAAAAAAAGAAAAAAAAAACGCCAAGAGCAATGTTCTCGTGTACATTCCTACTTCATCAGCTATTGCTGTGTAAGTCAGAGGATAAGTTTGTCACATGCTACACACACGGAGTTTCACTACACACACGGAGTTTCAGAGTAGAGAGAGACTACACTGTCTCATCCACTTCAGTTTTCAGGTAGGATTGGCTTCCATATCTAAGTCGATCTGTGTCCAGGTACACTGTATCATTCTGATGCACAGACCACTTGTGTTTTCACAGATAAAAATGAACGATTCCAGAGCCCTAGCATCAAACTTGCCAAAGACCATCTCCATGGTTATCAAGTGGAACCGTCCTCAGTCATCACATGCATCCCTAAACAGACCACATGGGGCCTGTCTAGGGATGCATTGAGCAGCAGCCAGAGGTTTTCATGCAATGAGAACTCCAACTAGATGCGTGGCACAAGGATGTGTCAGACAGGACCAAAGTGCATAAGAGGTTAAGATGACTGGTTACTCAAACTCAGGAGAGGCATGTGTAGCTCAGCAGTAAAATAGAGATATAGAGAAAAAGAGAGAGAGAGAGAGAGATAGAAACAATTTGGTAAACTAATGGATATGACCAGAGAATATTTTGTGCAAAATGCAAGGAGAGAACTTCTACAGGAGTAACTATGACAGCAGAACTAAAAGTTAGTGCCTTAAGAAAGCACAGACACAAGGGCTCCCTGCGAATTAAACCTGAGTAATTAATTATAGTTGGGGAAGGCAGCATCAAAACATACTTGTTAACCATAAAACTATATGTCCACAAATCCCCCTGATCTGCGCCTTTACTTATGAACAAATCAATTCACAAAAGGCTTGAGTAAATAAATAAGTTTTCACCCAAGACTTAAATGCTTCAACATAATTGGAAGGCTCTGGACTTTGTAAGAAAAAGCTTCGCCCTTACTACAGTTTTCATTATACGAGGTACCAACAAGCAGCCAGGCACCTTTTGATCGAAGTAGGCATGTCATACCACAAAACACTAGAAGTTCACTCAGGTACCATGGAGCAAAGCCATTTAATGCTTCATAGCTCAATAGTAGTATAAAAAATCAATGCAAAATTTCACAATGCAGCGTGGATACGATAGGTGTTTATGCATTCTGGTGCTAGTAAGTAAAGGAGTTTAGTAGACTCTGGCTGCTGCATTCTGGACTAACTGGAGCTTGTTTATGCACCTAGTAAGACAGACATCATTATTCTGTTTCTCCCCACACTGACAATGTACATATAGAAATCTTTCCCTTTCGAGTTTTGTGGCTAAGCTTACTATTTTTCAAACGACAGTAGTTTCTATTTAATTATAGTGACAGGTGTAAAGCTATGCATGTACTGTACACTGCATTATAAAAGCCCATTCCCTGCATTATTTCTGCCTAGAATTGTACAAATGTATCTGATTACAGTTTCACCAAATCTATTGTTTCACTAAGGCCATGTCCACTAAGGCCATGTGGGGGTAGCTGGGTATTTTTAAAAACTGAGATTTTTCTTCTTAGTTTTTAAAAATAATTCTGTCCACACGACCTAACGATATTTAAAGATATCTTTGTCCACATGAAAATGCAAAACTCCCTGTTAAGCGCTGTTAGGAGCCTCCTTAATCAACAGGGGGCCAATCTGAAGTCTAGACAAAACTTCATTACCTGTTGCACTTTGTAGAAGTCTGACCAGGTCTCTTCCCAAACCCCTGTCACTGTCTGTGGGGTTTGTTTTGTACAGTATGTAGCAGTAGTGAGCTCAGTAGTACATTCAGGCACCTCTGTTTATTAACGCAATGTGTGAGTAACATGCATGCATGTATGTACATGCATGTAAAAAGTCCAGTACGCAACGTTAATACAGTTACTAATTTACTGAACGTACGTCCGCTGTTGCACAAAATATCCTCATAAACAAAGTTGACTTTAAATCAAGTAGACTAGCACACAGACAGTTACATCAATGACCAAAGCGGCATTTGTGCGTGGACGAAAGGCGAAAAACCGCAAAAAAAAATCTCAGTTTTTAAAAATACCCGGCTACGTGTGGACATGGCCTACGTTACAAATAATTCCTTTCTCAGTTGTCATCTTCTTTGTCTCTTGATGCAACCAATGTATGTAAAGTATAACACTAGGTTCTCACTTCATATTCCATGAAAAAGTTCTTTAATCAAACTCTATTCATTAGGTTATTCATAGTTTCATGTTACTTCCACAAAGTATATAAATATTACAGAGAATATAAATTTTACAGATATATGTTTTTTTCCTTGGTAAACATCTTTCTAGATTTGCTATGGTGATTTTATATTGTTTTTTATTCACACTTTGTTATAATTTTGTGCCCCATTCTTCCTTGCACTTCATATTTTTATTCCCCTTACACTTAAAAGAGATAATAATGATGATTTGTTCTGAATAACCTGAATAATAGAAAAATTACCTAATTTATTATGAGGTTGTACTCATAAAGTGAAGTTTTTTATATTGACTAAAAAATAAAGGTGCCTAAATACTCTAAAATTAGGATGAAGATAAAATTTTGGAACATTAGTATCTATCTTACTAGAAAAGAACTGTGGTGCTTACTTCAAAATAGTTAACTAGAACGAACAATATATGTTAAATGGCATTGGGAAATGTACAAGTTCTCCTTATGAAGGGACATGCTTTACAGACAGTTTAAACAAACATTTCACTGTTCAAACAAAGGAAGGGATATTTAATGTATAATGGGAATTGAAATTGATAGCTCAACTTTGTTTTGTTTGAATCCTTGAGGCTATCTATTTAGCAAATAACCAAATAATAATTATTTTTTAAACATATTTTAAGCATTTAGCACAAAATAAATACATGCACTTCATCATGATCATTTTAAAGCACAGACCTTAGCTTGGGTGTATTTTAAACTTTTAATGTTCTATTCTCTCTTCTTTACAGACTTTAAAAATGCATCTGTAACTGCCAAAACCACTGACCCCAGGGTTGGCAAGTCTGTGTGTAAAGAGAAGCATTATGGTCGAAACTAGCCCATAACAAGTGCAAATGTGACCCTTCTACATTCTATACACTTCTAAAAACTCCAAGTATACAGCAATATTTAAAAAACAATATCATTTATCATATATATTTCTCAGACTATCCTTGTCTATGTGTATTTTCTCTGGGTCCACCAGTTTCCTTCCACCCATTAGAAACTGGTGTACTGGCTATACAAAATTTCATTGGTGTAAATGAGTGTGCAGCTATATCTATCTATCCATAGAATGTGTTGCTGAAATAGACTCCAGATCCACCACAACCCTAACTAGGTTGCAGCAATTGAATATGAATTAAATTTCTAATAAAAGAATCAGATGATGAATAATTTTCTAAATTGATGTGTTCTGTTGAGATATTTCAATTTTATGTTGTCTATGCTATACAATAACATTTAGAAGTTTTATTTTCTTCTTAGAAATATAGTCAAGTCCCACTTTCTTGTGTCTGTTTGCAAAATGTGCAGGATTCATGCACCAGCAAACATGCCACCTACACTGAACTGGAGAGCTGCAAATGAGACAACCTAGTAACTTAAATAGGACTCCATTTAAGTCCTGTAACCAACCAAAATGAAGATTCTGTTGAATCTATTAAGTAATCAAGCCAGTGCACAGTGTTATATATTTTACCTGTATATTAAACCTCTACACTCTACTCCTTGTTAAACCACACACACACACACACACACACACACACACACACACACACACACACACACACACACACACACACACAGTACACTTTGCATAGCAAAGACAGCTCATTAAACAAAAGTCTCATACTTACATACTTTCAAGGTACTGTATATGGTTAAGATGTATAACCGATTTGGTTTAATGGATTTCACTCTGAATCTAACACGTTCCCTTTTGTGTCTTGACTCCCCTCAAGTTTTTCTTTACCAATGAAGCTTCTGGCTTACTCATTAGGTACCTAAATCTACATTCTAGAGTGCTGATGTACTTTTCAATGACAGACTATTGTAAAAAAAAAAAAAAAAAAAATATATATATATATATATATATATATATATATATATATATATATATATATATATATATATAAATTGAATTGCATTTGACTTTTATATGATTTTAATTTCTTTTATGGAAATAAAAAAAATATTATTTGCATTAAATGTGGCTTTGCATAATATACCATTTCAATTTAGCGTTCTACAAACTGATAATAGGTGGACTATCCCTTTATCATGATGATCAGGGTGACACACACACACACACACACACACACACATTATATATATATAAAATATAAAATGCTCTTGCCCTCTTTGTGTGAGAGGGAGAGAGCAACAGAGACATCTCGGTATCACATATAGGCACCACACCCACAGTGGCCACAGAGGGAGAGACAGACATTGCAGAGCAAACACCTACATCTAACCGAAACCATGTTTTATGTCTGGGGCTGGAAAGCCACAGCTCACACCCAGCATACACGATTAACGGTTCTTTTTTAAAATAAAAATAAGCCCCTACAACAGCAAAATCACAGTTTTCTAAGCATAATTCAAGTCAGCCCTTCTGAAGCCCAAAAAACAAATAAATAAATATTAGAAACATATAAGGTGAGATCACTGAAATAAACTGGTGCAACTTGTGGAATTTAATCCACAAAACATTGATGGAACTCAAATCCCCAATGACATATTACAGTACAAAACAAACAGTAGGCCATTCAGATAAAGGAAAATATGTTTTCTGCTCCTGCATTGTAATTTGACCTTAGAAAAGGTGGCTGATATACTGTAAATGATCATGACCATAGACAGGGAAAGGGGACATAGAGATAAACATAAATACACATGCGCGCACACACACACACACACACACACATATGTCACTTTCGACAAAGGTAAAGCCCATTTATATCATGGTCATACTGAGTTTAATGTACAGCACACTTTGCCATGGAAACGACTCTATTACTATATTTCAATGGGAACTGAAATTCATCACAATGACATAACACCAAGTGCAAGCCTATTAATGTAACCTGTTGACAACACACCACAAAAGTAATATCACATTGGCCCAATGACAAAATAAACACAGCAAATCTAACCAGACCTGTTGCACCACATTTCTTGCTTCTTAGGTACGTGTGTAGGCACTCATCAGCCATATGAATCAGCAATATTTTTCCTAGCCTACTCTATATATATATATATATAGCTATTCTTGGTGGATTTCCATAATTTGATAGTCACTGTTTTCACTACTGATTTTAATATTAAACACATCATTAGCTTTAAGCTTCATTTTAAGGGACTGCATTTTAGTAATATATTGTACAACCACTATGAAAACCATGCATGCTCAAAATGAAAGAACATTACAATTGTAGCATGCTGATGTTCAGGAATAAGATTTATTATTTTTAAAATTATTCTCAATTCTGTATTAATATTGTCACTTGACAGTTATTTAGTGCTGATTGCCACTTTTTTTTACTCTTTGCCATATTTACTATTTGTCATAATAATAACTTTCAGCATCCATTTCATTTATAATTTTGTTTGTGTGTGCGTTTGTGTGTGCCCATGCACACATGTCTGTGCATACATCATACCAAGCTGTTTCAGATCTTCAAACTAAATCTACACAAAGGCAGGCTGAGCAAACACATAGTACACATTTCAAATGATAATTGTATTAATTAAAACAAAGAGGTGACGTAATGGCAATTATGCCTGTGGGAAAAATTATTTACCCCTTAGTTATTTTGTCCAAAAAAACTACCCAACTGCATACATAAGAGGTTGCAGCTGGACTAGACACACCCATGGCCTAATTATTAACAGCCCTATTCAATTCCATCACTTACATAGAGCATTTTTGGAATCATAAAGTTGGCTAAAACATCTTATAAAAATCCAAACAAATTCCAGAAGAGATGAGAAAGAAGGTGATTGTAATTTGGGAATCCACGATGAGTGGAATTATCTATGGAAAGACTTGGAACAATAGTGAACCTTTCCAGAACTATTAATTCATGAGCATGGTGACAATTCATTCAGGAAGTCACAAAAGATCCAAGGAAAACATCCAAGGAACTGCAGGCATTTCTACCTGGGTAGAAATGGCATCCATAGTAGGATGACGAGGTGAAAACCACGGATATTGCAGAAGAACACAGTGAAGCACATGAGCAGAAAAGGCTTATCTGAATTTGCCAAAACACACTTTGATGACCCTCGCACCTTTTGGGAGAATGCTTTATGGGCAGATTATGGTGAAAAGTTGGGAGGACAATGATCCTATTACACCTGACACAGACCCAACACAGAATTCCACAAAAATGTTACACCTGTGAGGGAAACACCTGTGAATTTAGCTCATTACTGAAAAATCTTGAAGAAGAATTTCAGGTTATTAGTCTATTAGTTGAGCAACTGGGTTATATAGCAAAACAGTGAGCCCACGCATGAGAGCAAGTTGACCTCTGAATGGCATAAAAGGAAATTTTGGTGTGGCCTAGTCAAAGACTGAACTTGACCCTCATTGAGATGCTGTGGAGATACTTGAGAAGAGTATTCATGCTCGCAAACCCATGTGCAGACATGTGGCTCTGCTAAAGCAGTTCTGCCAAAAAAGAGTCCACAAAATTCCAAATTTCCACCACAGAGATGTCAGAGACTATTCTGGAGACAGAGATCTTGTGTTATACCGATATTCTGCAGACATCAGTAGTGTTTATATAGGTGTGCTGTGGTATATGCCACCAAGATGTTAATAGGAGATCCTTTTGCAAGGTAAGACCTCTATGGATGTGTCTTATTTGTCCAGCACATCCATAGATGATTGATCGGGTTGAGATCTACAAAATTGGCTTTTATGGCTGCTGTAGGTGTTTCCACGTGAATACACATAAAAACTTACCTGCCAAATACATTTTTCTCAAATCTCAACCTCAGTTAAATGAAGAACCTTAACTACTGTACATACATTTGTTGTTAATATAAATCTTGCTCCTCTCAATGTTTCTTGCTCATTTTGTCTCAGGATGGTTTTATTTGCCACTGTAACCATTGGCTTATACATTAGGGATCTCATTCTTCCTTCATATTTCTGTAACACAGCAGTACATCAATAAAATTGAATTTAATCTATCTTTTATATGAAATAATGCTAACTATATGAATTAATAACTGATACATGCATTAATATATAGAACTGAACTAAAACTATACATATATGAAAACTGATTAGGAGGGACTATTCCTTCTTTATTATGATCAAGGGGGAAAAGAACGGTGAACAAAGACAGCAGTTATCAAACCTCTAATTCAACCCATAAAGTTAAATTAATCTTCCATCTGACATATGAGAGCCTAGTATTTGAAACAATGCTGACTATATTTTATGTAAAATATTACATATTTAACAATATAATCTGATGCCAAAATCTAAACATGAGACACCAAAGTGCTGCCCTCTTTTGGAAGAAAGGAGAGTGAAATCAAACTGCATAAAGGATTATTCATTTATCAGGGAACATTAATTCTGAAAATATGGCATGTCTGTTAGAATGACAAAGACATTCCTATCTAAAAATCTTTCTTATCTGTGGGCTGGCTTGATAACAACTGTAATTATGGTTCAGCCCAGGGTGGTGCACCTAATATCATAAATGTCCTCAGCACAGGATTCACAGTGCATAAGGGGGAGGTGGTTTTTCACTGCTGCCCAGCCAGGAAAAAAGATGAATGTCTCTGAATAGAGAGCAGATATATGAAACCACAGTCTCCCTTTTCATAGTGTAGAAGAACATGGGGTTGGCTGCCAGAGGAGCAAAAATACTACCAACTCAAGGAATGTCTTGGCATTGGGAAATAGTGAAGTGAACTCATTATGAGAGAGATGGAGGGAAGACAAGGGAGAAAAAAGTCCCTTAGGCATATTGCCAAGGGCCTCCAAAACAATTGGGAAACCTTGAGCTCATCTTGTGGAAACCATGAATTTGAATTTCACCTAGCTACTTGCCTGCTAAATCAACATTCTTTGCTTCAATTATTCTCTCTTTACTTACTCCATTCCACTTGTCCTGATCTATTATTCAAGCAAGACTGAAGCATTCTTTATAGTTAACTTGTTGGAAATTTTCTCTCAGGGGCACTACAGTACCAACTGAAAGTTTTGTTATTTTTGTTTGTTATGTTTTATTTGTTATGTTAAGTTTCGTTAAATTTGTTATGTTTTCCATCTTCAAATCCATTTTTATCATGCTTACAGTATATACACAATACTCTACAATGACAAAGTAAAAACAGGTATTTAGAGTGTCTTGTTACTTTATCAAAAATGAAAACTGAAATATCTAATTTACATACAGAAGGCATTCAGACCCATCACTTATTACTTGGTTAAAGCATCTTTGGCAACATTGACAGCCTCAAGTATGCTTGTGAATGATGCTACAAGCTTGAAATGTAAACTGTTGCCCCACCCTGAGCACTCTGGAGAAGATTTACACTCAAGCTAACTCTTTAACTCTAACTGTCTAGTCTCTCAGTAACAGTTTAGAAGAACATCCCCACCACATAATGCTGCCACCACCATGCTTGACTGTATACCTCTTAGTGAGGAATGGATTCTGTCTGGCCACTTTACCATAGAGGACTAATTGATGGAGTGCTTGAGTGATGGTCGCCCTTCTGGAAGGCTCTCTCATATCCACAAGGGAACCCAGGATCTCATTTATAGTGACCCTTGGGTTCTTGGTTACCTGTCTGAACAATGACGTTTGTCCCTGATTACGCAGGTTGGCTGGGCAGCTAGATATGGAAAGACTGTTGGTGAAATTTTCAGGTATCCTTTTCCCAGATCTGTGTCATGGTACAATCCTGTCTCATATGTCAAGACATAATTCTCTCAACCTCATGGCTACTTTGTCATTGTGAAATATTATGTGTAGATTAATAAGGGGAAAATAATTTCCCATTTTAAGATGAATGTGAGACCTAATGAAATGAATGAATGAAAAAAAAAACTTGAAAGGGTCTTAAAACCGTCCGTCAGCAATGTATCCAACATCGGATAGGATATTTAACAGTTACAGATCAAACAACAGGTACATTTGGTATGAAATTCAAGAGAATTTGTGACAAGGCTGTTATCTTGTTATCAAACATGTGTCTAAAACAATAGTAGAAACAAAAGCAGAAGGGAGTCAAGCTTTCATTTCTACACTTATGGCAGTCAGGATCATCACTAGCTCTGTGGTGTCACCACAGATAGGTAGGTTTACATTATTTCCTTTGTTTGCAGACATGTTTGCTCTAGTTTAGATGTACACAGGAATGAAGGTTGTGATGAATGGTCAGTTACTTTCATTCAATTTTTAAATCAGAATTAAAGGTTCCATGCACAATCTTTCCAATGATTAAACTCAGATATCAGGGTTCTTCCCTACATGGAAAAGTGTAGGATCGGCACAAAGAAATGTTATTTCTAATAACGCTTTCCCTCCACCACATGACCAAGCAGTTATCTAACAGACTGGCCTAAAACACAGCACAGTTTCATTTTTGCTCACCGCATCTTTATCCTATTATGTAACGTTTTTATGGCACCGTGAATTTCCGTGTTCTGATGAATGTGCTAGATATAATAGGTCTATAAAATTTATTGGATGTAGTCTACCTTATGAGCATGACTTTTAATTAATGATCATCAGGTCAATACAGAAAAAGCACACTCAAATGTTTATAATAAGTATTTGCTCAAGACACCTTTTTGCATCCTGGCTATATTTCCGGAATTATTTACAGACATGGAGGAAAATAACACTCCATAACCAGAAGTAACTAAAAATGCCACATCCACCCATTGAAAATAACATCAAAAATATAAATATGTCAGCTGAAGGGACTTCATGGGGTCGGCATCAAAACAAACAACCAAGGGAGGAAGATAGAGACAAAGAAAGCAGAGAAGAACACCATTGCCATGACTAAAAAAACATGGATCAAACTAAACAAAAACAGGTCATATATCTGTCATTTCCCATGTCTGCAGGGATGCTGCTTGCCCAGCAACAACAACAACAACAGGAAGTTTTCCACAGTTTTTTTCTCCATGAGACCGACATTTAATCATCCAACATTTATATATAAATTATGATTTATATCCAAAATACACCTCTCAAAAATCAGAAGAGAAGAGGTGCATTGCTTGTGCTGCCAATTGGTTTCCCACCACGTTTTGTTTTTAACCTTGGGTCTAAGTCTAAATGAGAGACAGGCAGAAGCCCTGAAGCATGGGAGTCATGCTAATGCCCAAGGCGAGAATATTCCAGAGAGCAGTTAGATGAAAGGGATGGCATCAGTGTTTATTGAGGGCCTTTTTCAGTGGGTTCAAGGGCAGCTCATAAACCCTCAGTAATTTAATTAAAGCAGTTACAGCAGTCTGACTGGAGCCACATGGAGAAATGTGTGTGTGTGTGTGTGTGTGTGTGTGTGTGTGTGTGTGTGTGTGTGTGTGTGTGTGTGTGTGTGTGTGTGTGTGTGTGTGTGTGTGCGCGTGTGTGCGCGTGTGCGCGTGTGTGTGTGTGTGTGTGTGCGCGCGTGTGTGCGTGCGTGTTTGCGTGTGTGTGTGTGTGTGTGTGTGTGTGTGTGTCTGTGTGTGTGTGTGTATGTGCACCAGTTATTTTTGCCTTAAATCTTTTATCTTCTGGTGTCTCTGTCTTCCATTCCTTGATGAAGGTTACATTAAATATTTTGAAATGAAAAGGAAAAAATAGAAAGCTTTTGTAAATAAGCTTGGAAGGAGTGATCACGGAGTGACAGTTACAATATCAAAGTGCATTTCAGGGGAATAGATTCATCTAGGAGAATACAGCACTTTGATGAGATTTATCTCTACATGAGGAGCGGCTGTCAATGATAAGAGATCATCAATCAATTATTTTATGGTTTCCCTGTGATAAAATCTCTACATTCACATCCCTATTCAGTGGTGTTTCTTAAGTCGTATTCTCTCTTTAATATAAATTTTGTTTTTCATAACTGACAAGGAAACAAAGTGCCTTTTTCTAATAATTGTAATAAACATTAAATGTAGTGTTATTATCAAACTTTTCTTTATGCAAATAACATTTTGACACAGAACGAACTTAAACTTCTTTAATAGAACAAAGAACAGAAAGTCTGAATGATGAGATAGCAATTAAATTGATGAAGTACTAATTCTTAGAAGGTTCCAACGACTAGAGTATAGTAAAGGGCTGTTTGGAATGCTCCTCTGTTGGAAAACCTTGAACGAATACAATGTATGGTTTCACTTTCAAGAGGTCCTAGAAGGGAACCATTCGCCTTAAACATCCAAAGAGTCTATGATTAGTGTAGGGAAAACACTTACACAGGTTCAATTCTTGGTCTTGTATCTCATTATTGGGATATAAATAGAGCTGTCATTATTGAAATGATTCCGACAAATAGACATATTTTATTCCTCTTTGATGTTCCATTTCACACATTTTAGGACAGAATTATGAGATGTCATTTTTTTTAGAATCATAACTAAACAAAATTGGGCATGTCAAGATTTGCTAGACCGCCATTGACTACATAGCATTTAATTTTTCAAATGTCAGTGGTAGGGGATGCTATAAGTGGATTGGTTTTCTTGTCAGGTATAATTAGTGCATATCTCCCATGTAGGAAAGCAGCCAATCTATGTAATGGAAGCACATATTAATGGAGGAATCCCAAGCAACTCTGGGTGTTAAAACAGGTTCTAAGGCTTGAAATTGCACACACTGTGTGCACCATAATTTATTTCTGTGTCTGCCTGAATACACTTTCTTAAAATCTAAATAGTTAGTACCAAGCAAAAAAAAAAATCCTGAAATTTACGTTCATGGCATCATGGTAACAGCCACAGGATCTGTCTCACTGTGTTTTTGGTTTAGACTGTGGGCAGGTTTCAATTGCAACATTCTCATTAATTCGGGCATGCACATGCTCATGTGTCCTATTGCAGACTTCACAGGATTCGCTGGACTACCCACATATACATTATGCTACTGAGTACTAAGTTTCTATTGTGGCTTTTAAGTAAACAGCAGCATATGTATGGTTGGTTAGGAGAATGATTATTGAAATGTTGCCAATGCTCCAAATAGCTCATCCAGAATCAGAAAAATTGGTGTAAAGGGATCAGGGTGATGGATGTTTCTTGGCAATAAGGGAATATGCCAATATCCTTTGGACAAATCAGAGTTGATTAAAATAAACTTTATGCAGACAAATCACAATCTTGTTAATATGAAGCATTGTACTGTATATATACATTTTTAACATTTTTAGCAATTTTACCAATTTGTCATTTCTTTTGTATTCAGGCAGGTGATGCAGCTCTCTGTACATATCCATGCTGCAGGAGTCTTTGTATAGTGCTCTATGGGTTTTCCAAGCAGGAGAAAAACCAAGTGCTTACAATTTTATGAGCAAATCTGAGCTAAAATTGAGCAGTAATATGAGGTTCTCAGCCAGCCGAATAGTAGGTGATGAATTGCTCCAGAGACACCCATTTTATAATAATTTCTGGCTTCTGCCACTTCCTGCTAAATTGGAGGTGCCTCTGGTTAAACATGAATGTCTGTACTTTTTCACACTGACCCCATGAATTTGTAAATTAAAATATTATTCCAGAAATTTGTATATTTCTGAAAAGAATTTTCAAATTGCCCATAGTGTGAGAGTATGTGCAAGCTTGTGCCCTGTGGAATACTGTCACCTGGTTCCGAATCCCCTGGGTTATATTTCAGGCTTCCCATGACCCTGTATAGAATAAGCACTGTAGAGAATGAGCGAGTGAGAATGAGTGAGTGAATTGAATTAACTTGAGCGTAGTTAAGCCATACAGTAGGTAAGCCTAGACTGGGCCCTCAGTTTTTGGCCAGCCACATGGCGAGGGCAATATTCAAATATGCCATAATCCTTAATATCATTGGTCAAGAAGGTGTTTTTAGGCTAATCATGATGGCCTGCAAATAAATAAACAAATAAATAAATAAATAAACAAATAAATAAATAAATAAATTTGGACCAAATCTCATTTATATATACTGTACACACACACACACACACACACACACACACACACACACACACACACACACATATTGTATATATAATAGCTCTTCCCCAAATACCTGTCTCCTGCTGTAGATTTGAAACCTGCTATGCAGTAGATGATGATGCACATGATATGATGATAAATGACTGACAAAGGCTTGCAATAGAATAATAGCAGATCATGGACACACCTTTACACGAAGGATTCATTATGTAGACATTTACATTTTTGAAAAAAATATCATTTGCAAATCTATATAATTAAAATACCTTTTGCAAATCTACATAATTCCCATCAATCTGTATGTATTCAAAACATAACTTTTGGGTGTTTATCTTATTTTGGCTCAATATTTATTCATGGGACATTTTTGACAGCATTTGACAAATGATGTTTAATGGTTACCATACATTTCGGTACAATACAGACTGTGAGTCTAAAAGCGCTTTGTGTTTTATTTGTTTGTTTACCTGTTATCCATGCCTGATTTTGTAGACGACAGTAAAATGTATTAAATTAGCATTTTGTCTTCATAGAGAACATGAACACTGAGATCCTTAATCTCTTGCATCTTTAAAGTAAGCATTGCATAGTTTAAAAACACTGTTCAGTTATTGTTATCAATAAAATAGCTCTGTTACACTGTACAATAAAAAAGAAAAAACAGCAGGGTTGTGTAATGAGGGTAGCAATAAAGGCACTAATTTACTGGTAATTACATCTAAATGCCTGTCACGTTGACTTTATACCTGTTTATTTCCAGATAGGCCATTTTAATGGGGATTGTATATCAGCAATGTCTGCATGATACACACTTTCATATTCAGACGCACGCACACACTCTCTCTTTCTCTCTCTCTCTCTCTCTCTCTCTCTCACACACACACACACACACACACACACACACACACACACACACACACACACACACACACACACACACACACACACACACACACACACAATTACAGTGTGCTTAACTTCTAATTGAATGGCTTAGAAAAGTCAGCTGAGACTGAGAAACACTTTCTGACATCATGGTTCAGGTTTATAGTTTTATAATATCATTTCATATGTCAGTGTAGGTTAGTTCGTGCTGGACCAAGGTCTAAAGCAGCATAACATATTTTTATGGCTTTATGGCTTTAACAAGGCACTGGGCAACAGGTAACATATACGGTAATTGGAGACAGATAAGTTTGTTTATTGTACCCTGTAAAATCCAATACTCAAATAAATATGAACAGGATGGACAAGTACCTTATTATATCAGAGAAACAGTATGGTTTCCTGGAACATGCTGTCAATCTAGTAAAACCTCTTGCTTATTTTAAAGGTTTACTGCTATCATTTGATAAAACAAAACAAAAATTTGCAAAGATCTAAAGAAATAACAAAAAGGCTGCATAGATAATCTTGCATGTGTTGGTTATTCATCTAATACAAAACATGGTGAAAACGACCCAAGACTTTAAGACATCTAGTTTCATGAAGTCAACCTTGCTGTATTGTTACTAACCACTTCCTCCTTCCAATGACAAATGCATTGCTAAATTCAACTGACTTTGTGTACACTTTATTTGCAAAAAATAATCAGGAAGTCACCAAAAAAGAACTGTTATTAAAAACATTTAAGGGAAAAGGAGAGAATCTGTAAACAACATACAGCATTTTGAATGAAAAGAAATTCAAAATAAGGAAAAGCATGGCCAAAAAAAGACGCAGTACGCGTACAGTATCATATTACAAATGACTGTTTTTGATTTTGAATGATTTTGCATGTAGGAATGAATAATTATAGATTTGGTGTGCTTTTCTCAAGATGCGATACAAATACACTGTATACACATTTTATGTAATTAATATCGTGCTTCATTTCAAGCCACTAAATATGTTATTTCATTGTTGTAACCAAAGTTATCTGGTTACAACAATGAAAGACTTTGAATATGAAAGATCTGCTTAAATAATGGGGAAGTAATTTTGTGTAGGAAAAATTTACTTCAGAAACATTATATTAAGAAGATACTGTACACTATGGAGATTTAATGTTATTGTGCGTATAGATAATCGTTAACCTCATTGTTTAGGCAATGCAACACGCACACACACGTTTGTTTTACACAAATAGAAAATGATCAGGTACTTTAATATATGTACAAAATTAATTAGTGGATTACATTTCATATTATTTTGCAAGTACTTACAAAAAAGGCCAGTCTGCATTAATGATAACTTTAAGAAGATGTGAAAGCAGTGTAAATAAAATGGCAGAAATTTGCTAGAATAATTATTTTAATAGTTTAAAAATTCATAGATGCAGGCATGGATCACCTGACAAATGTTTTGAAAGCCACAACTGCACTGGAAACTATCAGCACCAGCATCAGCAGTACGGATCTTTGCTGTCACCAACAGAAGCATTTGTTGCACCTGGCAGAAGCATCAGCCCACAGCCTGTGCAGCACAGCTCCTTGCCAACTTTGACAGGAGACGTTGTTGCAGCCAGCTGGGGCGTCAGCTTGGCGATATCTCCCACAGCCTGTGCAGCACAGCTGGGGAATTGGCCTACCTCAAAAAAAATATTGTTTTGAAATTTGTACGTGAAATAGGATTGGATATTGTTAAGATAAAAGCACAGAAAGTATATGTTGTCGCGGTGCTGTAGAATATGTTGGAGCTGATTTGATTGAATATTGCAGCAGGTTACAAATTCTAGGAATTTTATTTGTATTTTACCAATAGACATGGTCACAAGGCAGCTTTACAGAAATCATCCTGTAGATGTAGATACCTAACAAGCAACAGGCTCTAGTGCAAGGAAAAACTTATTAAAACAACATGAAGAAGAAACTAATTAGAAATTAAAAAGGAACCACTTCAGTGGGAGTAGGTGTATAAAAAATTACTCTTCTACAATTTTATATCATCACATATCATCAAGGGTGCGAGTACTCTGCATATCTTTAAAATAACATGCATACAAACAAGTGACACATTATAATAAATACATTATCCTACAGGAATAATGTATTACCTAGGGATTTATGATTTACAGCAGATGTACAATAATTCATGTCACACACGCATCTGAAACATACGTTGGCTCCTCCAAATCAGGGTGGCATTGAAAAAGGGTGGGGTGGTTGGAAACTTCCACAAAAAAGACAAAATGACAGGGAATGCTTGCACAAATATTTCATGTTTGTTGATGGGTCATCAAGCAGTCATAGCAACCACTTTGGCCTTAAAGGACATCAGCACTGACTTTTCAATTCTTTGGCGCAATAGGAGTAAAATCGCATACTGTACATAGGTATGAAATACTAAAGGCCACATTTTAAACCAGCAGTGAACTTAAAGGTATGTCTGCATAGTGGCAAGTCTAGCAGTGAATAAGCAGGGCAGCGTATGGAATAAAATTACTTGAAACACAAAGCTGAACAAGACCCTCGTCATCTTTTAAGCATGATGATGACTCCATGCTACAATTACCTCACTGAAACACTTAAAATGCTCTGTAGTCTGACATGAAGCAAATAACAAATTTATACACCATTAATGTTAATGATAGCCTATTCATTCTATTTTCAGTCTGCCTTGGCTATTACTTGACATATTTAGCACTGGCAAAAGTTTGTGTTTTATTTCCACATCATGGTTCTGAGGCTGAAACCTGGAGCTGAAGCCACAGACCACACTTTGGCACTACGTAATGCCTGTTAAAAATTCTTAGTGCAGTGTTAGTGATCCTGGCAATTCTCTTTTCTAAAAAAAGTTGTGGATGAGCTTAATGATCTGTTCTCTTCTCATAGCATGTACAGTCAAGGGAAATTAGCATTTGCAGGTCATTTTAAAAATTGTTTATCTGCTTACCTGTTATTCCTGTGTTGTTCTTGTGATGCTTTTTGCAATTGCACTAGTTATAAACAAGATCCCCGACAAGTCATAGTGAAACCACATTGTTTGTGGTTTCTCTGCAGTCTAACTATTTATTAGACAAATGACAAGTAATGTTGTGAAATTGTGATTTAAAATAAAAAATATTTGCATACGATTGTAGCCTAAAAGTATGTGACCTAAAATTATACATTTTTTTGCAATGTTTGTTGACTTAAAATACATGCAAAGTAACAATCATTAAAAGAAAAAAAGGGACTAAAACTGATGTACATTTTCAAGAGAAGCCAAAATGAACACTAGTAAGTTTTAGGTTGAAATTCAGCCCGGTATGTTGTCTGTATGGATGGTTTAAAAATAATAATAAACCTATGTGATAGTGTCACAATGTCTTTTCGCATTCCTGGAGTTTTTAACAGGTGATCAATCTATCCTCATGTCACTCTCCTAAAGATAGTACTGTCCTCAATCTGATATACTGACAATATATTGGCATATAGCTTGGAACGTTTTTGTGATAAAGTCCTATGGAGTTAAGAAAGGGCCAGAGATTGCTTTATTCCAGCATTTACCCCTATATGTTTGTGGAAAATAGACTTGTTAATTAGATTTTTAAAACAAGAATATTCGTCCCCATTCAGGTCCTCAGCTGATCAAAAACAAGAACAATATGGCATCAGTACACTTTTAAAAGTGAAAGCAAATTATGTAGGAAATCTTATTGTGATATCAAACAAACAAACAAACAAACAAACAAACAAACAAAAAAGTCTGTTTTACTTTGATAAATGCACATATGAAAACACTTTGCTTACACAGCTGATGAAGGACATTTGTCCAAAAAGTTCCAACATCTAATCACACTTCATAATCTCAGCCTTTGCGTGCACAGTGCCTTTTACACTTCAAAACAGGCGTGTGCTTTAAGGGCATTTTCAGATAAAGGATCTATTTATATACCTGGTGCCATTTTAGTATCTCATTATCGAAAAGGGAGTCTCCAGTCAGTAGCAATTAAACACACTGCCAACTAAAATGAGAAAGAAACAAACATTACTTACCTTCTCTTCTGATATGTGTTAAGAGTTTGACATGGGATTCCCCCAAGTAAGCCCTGCTGTAGTCTCCATCAGCTTGCTTGTCTGCTGTTTCTTATTCCACCTTTCTTTCCAGACTGCTCACTTAATTTTGTCCAAAAATATTAGCTTTTTATGATAGCTATTAATCAGTCCCTACATAGTGGCAGATTTGTTGCCAAAGGGTGGTGTTTATAGCAGTTTCAACAGTCTATTTTCACAGCTAAGATGAAAGCTCTGTTTATGTGACACAATGTCACAAATACAGAGCTTCTTTCTTAGATGTGAGCAGTTTGCATTTAATATACAAGTGTATACAGTACACAAGTCAAAAATGACAATAGTGAAAAAAAAAATCACAAAAATAATTAGAGGAAACTTCCCATCCCCACTCACTGTTACTATCGCTATGATTCATGGCGTTGGCTTTGTTGCTTTGCAAACTGTGCGGAAGCTTGACTTGTGTCAAAAGCAGCTATATTATATTATATTATATTATATTATATTATATTATATTATATTATATTATATTATATTATATTATATTATATTATATTATATTATATTATATTATATTATATTATAAAACTTGTGAATACATGTAAAGTATATTAGATATTTTACCTGAGGATTAGAGCTAGGGCACTGCTGTTCCTGAAGTTATCGTCAACAAAGGAGGCATCTTAAACATGACTTTTATTTTGAACAGCATGCAAAACAACATGTGTTTGGCATTTTTATTTTTAATGACACATTTGTCATTTTGTAATAAATGATAACATTCATGGCCTGACAGTAACTGCCTGCTTCCCTAGAATGTTTCTATATCATGACAGGACTCATTTCAGCAGAAGCACAGATACATACAGCTCATTAAAACGCTAAGTTGATAAGCTTTTATCTTGAAATAGCTTGCGTCATTAAAATTACAGACAGGCCAACAATGTTAATGATTATACAGTAAGACATTGCTGTGTGCAAGATGCAATAAATTCCTAGTCAGCTGTTCCATTGAGGGTAAATTATGCTCATGATTTATGTCCACATTTGCTCTGTAAAGGTGTGGGGTGTACAAAGACTTCAGGACGTCAGGAATCCCTGTAAAACATGGCACATTACAATCTGAGAGCTTACAAAACAAACCAGACATTTTATAATTATGGGTTAAGTGTATATGTCACAATGTGTGTAGGGTGTGACATTTGTTGACTTTCAAAGAAGGGTTTAGCCAGGATGGTGTAAATGGCTTAATGACATACAACCCAACAGGTCAACCTAATTCCTGCTCATCCTTGATGACTCAAACACACACACACACTACTGCATTGTATACCTTTAATAATGCTAGCACATAAACACAGATGCTCACAAAGGGTAAGCTGTATAGATTTAACAGACAGGCTAAGGCTGTTCCGGGAGAGAGTGATAAACTCATTGACCTGCAAACATAGAGCTGTAAATCAAACAACCAGAGCCTAGATGGATCTGGGTGTTGGACCTCTGATGTAAGAACCTGTATCTGGTAAGTGATGTCACCTCTGCACTCAGCCATCACAAACAGTGATGCCGTGCGAAGTGAGAGACAACAATCCGTGACTAACACCTTCCACATCATACCAGGAGGCTCCTCCTTTCACACCCTGCCATGGCCTTACAGGGCAACAGCAAAGAATCCTTAAGATGCTTTCAATTTTTCCCCAAAGCTCTATGGCATTCCTCTGGGTTTACGGACCTCAAGTTAAATATTACGTTACTGTAAGAAACACACACAAAACCTATGTAATGTCAGACAAACATTAGAAAAATCCTTTTATGGTCTGGAAATGCGTTTCTTACTCCCTTGGGGCATTAACAGTAACAGCAAACAAACCTTCTAATGATGTCTATGAATGGTAAAATTGCACTTCAATCAATGTGAAGTCTGACTGAGGAAGAAAATTATTTTGGAATACAGTTTGCACATGGTTTTTGTACATAAACAGGAGCATAGTCAAATAATTTGTCTATGCTCCTGTGTCTAATGGCTAATATTTCTCATTATAAGATGATTAATATATATATATATATATATATTCAAGTTCAAACTTTAACTGTCTCTTACAGAGAATAGTATATTCAACTGGGACCACACTAAAAAATCTGGGATTTGTTTTTGAATATAAAACTTAAACACTTAAAACAATAAAAAAAAACTATTTAATATCTTCAGTATAATATTAAATGTATAGTTTCTAGGTTCCTATTTTTAAAGTAAGCCAATTTCTGACGTTAAATTTTGTGACAACCATAAAGACAGATTTTCCTCATGCCTAATCTCTTCTACTGAAGCACATATTCACATGGCACGCTTTTAAAATGGATCAGAAACTTTTGTAGAAGTTTATGCAAAGTCCTTGTGAGCTCGAATACACACACTGTCGTTAAAGCAAAAACTGACTTAGCAAAAGTAACAAACACTGAAATTCATGTAAATGTTTCAAAGATTCTACTTTCTAATCAAGCTGTGGTCAGTAACGTATTTTGTCATAAGCATGTTAAATTCAATTAGAAAAGAATGCAAAATCTAAAACATTTCTTTAGTGGTCTCAGATATTATTTCTATACTGTATATGTTTTAATGGAAGCCTAACACTGTATTATTCTACTAGCAGACACACTATATGGCCAAAAGCATGTGGGCCTCTGACTATTGCTCAAGTTCAAAAACAATAGGAGTTAATATGAATTTGGTTAGATGTTGCCAGTATAACTGCTCCTTTAGAGAAGACAGAGAAGTTCTTCTAACTTTTATAAACCATGTCTTTATGAAGTACATTTTGTGCACAGGGACATTATAAATGCTAAGAACATTTCATTCTTAATAACATGTAATTTTTATTTAGCACTTAATTTCACTTTAATACAATAGATTTAAACCTTGACTGTAAGTGTTTGTACATACTCATACTCAATTTCCTTTTAACACAATTAGTACTACTTTATAGTATAGAGTTACAGAAGGGAAACAATTTATAATTGCACTATCTAGTGTCATTTGAGAAGGAGTTCTCTTTGGAGTTAGTTCCCCTCATGGATCTTGCTATTTTGTTGCCAAATGGAGCTTATTCTTGCTACTGACACCTCACAGATAAACTCAAGGTAATATTGTTCATCTTTTCATTTCAGTACTGTATATTTTGGTGCATACTGTATATCCAAATTTCCATTTGTGACAATGTCTATTGTTAAAAGTATGATATAAATGAAATAAAACACAGTGGAACCTCGGATTGCAAGTAACGTGGTTTACGAGTGTTCCGCAAACCGAGCAAAGATTTTTAATACATTTTTATTCGGAAACTGAGCAAGTATTAGTTTACGAGCACCGAGTCGTATCATTTATCACACATGCGACTCTTATTTTGACACCAAGCGTCACTCTCTCACCTTCCCCCCCTCCCCCCACGGCTTCGCAAACACGCAGAAACTCTGCTCTGTCACGATTCTTTTCAAAGGTAATGTGCTGGTTCATTTGTTTTTTTTTTGTTTGTTTTGTTTTACTTTACAGCAGTGATTCCCTTAGTATGCGCTCACGCCAGGTCAGAGAGATTTCTTTTTTCCCTGTTAAAACGGTGTTTCCGCTGTGTTTATGTGTGTGTCCGTTTGTTGTGAAACTTAAGTGATTCTGTTAGTATGCGCTCATGCCAGTCTCGCTTTTTTCCGTTAAAACGGTGTTTCCGCTGTGTTTATGCGTTTGTTGTGAAACTTAAAAAGTGTGTCAGTTAATATACGCTCATGCCAGTCTCAGAGAGATTTATTTTTTTCCTGTTAAAACAGTGTTTCCGTTGTGTGTGTGTGTGTGTGTGTTTGTTGTGAATCTTAAAAAGCGAGGTGGGGAGAGGGAGGAGGAGTGTTACTGTGTAAAACGAGGCGAGGGAAGGGGCTAATTCCACACACACTGCGCTCACCAATGGGAACACTTATCTGTCAGGATTTATTTGTACTTTTTTTTAAAGGTAAAGTGCAAATTAATTTGTTTTATTTTCATTTTATAGATTGTATTAATTATTTTTATGTATTTATTTTTTGGGGCTGTGGAACGAATAACTAGAGTTTTCATTATTTCTTATGGGAAATGATGATTTGGTTTACGAGTGTTTTGGAATACGAGCCCACTTCCGGAACGAATTATGCTCGTAATCCTAGGTTCCAGTGTATTAGTTTTTGAGCGCCGAGTATCATGTATCACGATTTTGACACCGAGCGTCACTCTCTCACCTTCCCCCCCTCCCTCCCTCCCCCCACGGCTTTGCAAACACACAGGAACTCTGCTCGTCTCTTATGAGTGTGCGTGCGCAATTTGACACCGACACACACGCACAGACGCTCTCTTGCCTTTTCACCCCCTTAACGGCGTCACAAACACACAGAAACTCTGCTCTGTCGCGATTCTTTTCAAAGGTAAGGTGCTGGTTCATTTGTTTGTTTTTTTTTTACTTTCCCTTAGTATGCTCACACCACGTCAGAGAGATTTATTTTTCCCTGTCAAAACGGTGTTTCTGTGTTTATGTGTGTGTCCGTTTGTTGTGAAACTTAAGTGATTCTGTTAGTATGCGCTGATGCCAGTCTCGCTTTTTTCCGTTAAAACGGTGTTTCCGCTGTGTTTATGCGTTTGTTGTGAAACTTAAAAAGTGAGTCCGTTAATATACGCTCATGCCAGTCTCAGAAAGATTTTTTTCCTGTTAAAACAGTGTTTCCGTTGTGTGTGTGTGTGTGTGTGTGTGTGTGTGTTTGTTGTGAATCTTAAAAAGCGAGGTAGGGAGAGGGAGGAGGTTACTGTGTAAAACGAGACAAGGGAAGGGGCTAATTCCACACACACACACACACACACACACACACACACACACACACGGCGAAAATACATACATTTTTATGTATTTATTTTCTGTGGCTGTGGAACGAATAATTTGAGTTTTCATTATTTCTTATGGGAAATGATGATTTGGTTTATGAGTGTTTTGGAATATGAGCCCTCTTCCGGAACGAATTATGCTCGTAATCCAAGGTTCCACTGTAGAATGAAATTGTCATGAGATGGCACGGTGGTGTAGTGGTTAGCACTGTTGCCTTTCATCTCCAGGGTCTCGGTTCAATTCGTCATGAGGCGACATACAGCTCTATGGTCGAGGGCTCAAGGTCCTGCCAGTTTTCTCCAGGTACCCATGTTTTCTCGCACATTCCAAAGACATACAAATTAAGCTTATTGCCATTTCCAAATTTCCCATAGTGTGTGAAAGAGTTTGTGAGCATGTGCATGTTTTTCCCCTGTGATGGATTGGCATCCCATCCAGGGTGTACCCCACCTACAAGTATCTTAAGACAGGGGCCTCCTCCAAGCCTGGAACAGGTTTGGGCTCAGGCCCTTAGTTCGAGGTAGGAGTCTTAATGCTATATAAAATTCTAAAATGGACTATAAAAATCCTGATGTATGATAAAGCAATTACAAATAGTATAAGTAACATACAGTAAATGTAAAATGGTTACATGCACTGAATGTTTCCCAGTTTTTACCTGTGCCTCTATACCAACCCACCCTCATAATTTATTATTTAACCTTTCCAGGTTGCTTGGAGGAGCTGTTTGTTGGAGTCTCAGCCTCAACTGCCTGCTATATGAGCTGCAGTTAGAACCTGTGGTTAGGGCAAAGACATCAGGCTCCACTTTACAGCCCTACACAGACACACAGCTACTGATTTCATACCATCTTCGTTTCTTTAGGGATGGGTAGCCCTCTGGAAGGCCTCGTTTCTGTTACTTGGCAACTAAAGACTACAAGATGTTTAAGTAATAACTTTTAATCTTGAGTTTGTTTCGAAGAGGCCCTTTTTGCTGTCATTATTTTTTCCCCTTGATTGTTTTTTCCTGTAGTGCCATAGCATCTTATGGCATCAGAACAGTCCGAAAGGAAAGGTCAAATTTACTATCACAAACAGTCCATACTTGTGACACTTATCCTACTGAAAATATCTGAACCCACCCTAATTTTCAGAAATATGGTCTCCTGTGATCTAAAAAAAAAGAAAAAGAAGAGTGTCCACTGATGTGAGCCCCTACATGCACTTTACACAAGGAGTTTAAAGAGATAACCTTTCAGTAAATGGTTTAACAATAGCCTACAACTTGACTGATCATGGCTGATCGAGGCTAACTGCAAAGCCTTTTGAGACCCCACCCACATCATGAGCCTCAGTGAATATTTAAAATCTCAAAGTCGAAGCATGAGCCAATTTCCACCTGAATTAATAGCCTTAAAAGAAATAATTTTAAAAAATCAAATTATCTCTGTAAACAAAGCCACAGGATTTAGCAAGTCTGCCCACACAAACAAGATATGCTATGTGAGAAGGTGTAAGAAAGAAAATGTGTGTGTATATGTGTGTGTGTGCATGCGCATGTCTTTAATCCTGACATTTTAATTTCTCCAGCAGGACAGGCCTAGGCATGTCTCCATGGCTGGCGGCTGTCTCAGTTTTACTGCCTGGAGAGAGGGTGTCCACACGTACTGTAGCTGGGGAATGTCTGAACCACAGGCGGCACACACGACTTCCACTCATCGATTAATGCCCCTGGATTAGTAACAGGTGGTTAACATGATTCCAGTGCAAAGGCCTTTTCCTGAAAAGGCCACACAGTGCAGCAGTTAAGAGTGCTGCAAATCTGTTTTACTACAGACCATAAATGAGACAAAAAAAACAAACAAAAAAAAAAAAAACAGAAAGAGAATGAGAGGAGAGATGGCAAAATAGTTTTAGAAATAGTTTTTAAAAAAACAACACTCAATATTTTGTTGTATGCTCCTTGCTTACAGTGTGTTTCTTTTTTCAAAACACGTCTGTCATCAATTTCTGTCGTTTGTCTTGGCTGACCTGTAGGAAGTCTGTTGTTAGGACACCACTGGTTGCTTTCTTTTTAGGGTATTCTAAAGTGTGTTTCCTAGTTGTGCAGTTTCAGATTGATTTTCCCTGTTTTCCTCTACATAATAGCTTGCTTTTCCCCCATAAACAGTTCTCTGGTCTTATCCTTTTAAATAAAAATCTTGTCAAAGAGAAATATGTCACATGTTACAATCAGTCACAGGTTACAGGTTCACGTCCAGGGAATACAGGGTAAAAGGTGGGGGATAACATGGATGGAGTGACAACCTCACTTGCACAGACACCCCCCAGTCATACACGTCTTTGGAAAACCACCAAGCTTTGGACAAACATAGACGGTTTAACTTTATGAACCCAGACGGGAGGGATTGTGCTAACTGCTATGTCACCAGGCTACCCTTCAGCCACCCTTCACCATCATGCCTTCAGTGAATAGCAAAAGCAAAAGAATTGCCCTTGCTGCTTTATGTTGCTTTTATGTTTTTGAACTGGATGATTTATATATGTGCAAACAGGTAATAAAAGCTCAAATTCTGAGCTGTACATTTGGGTTGAAACTTCTTTTAGTTATTTTTAACCTAATTTCTACCGTTCTCCTCGAAAAAGTCACTGGAAAACATTAAGTAAGAAAATAAACTCATGCTTCTCTGTTTATAGGAGTTAACAATTAAACTTTTATTTTAACAATAAGACTGTTATTTTATATGACTGTTATATTCATATGAGATCATGTAAATCAGTCAAATGTTGCACCTGAGACATAAGTACACAACACATCTTTGCCCAGGCCAAATAAAACATGTGGCACTAACCATAATATTAACACCACAATCACTATGTCCATCAAATATTTCATTATAAACGTGGGTTTTAGTGATGATAAAATGTATTTTACTGAAGACTAACGTGATTATTTGTAGGCCCTGTTAGGCTTTAGCAGTCAATCATAACAGACCTGCACTGAGCATGAGGGAGTAAATGTCATCAGAACGTTATCAGTGTGTAATCAGACAGTGCATCATGACTCACCCACCAATGTCTGTCACCCCTGCAATGCTATGACCACAACTGGTGTTTTCAATCATATAAATCTAACCACCAGGTTTACCTTTACCTAAAATTTGACATCATTCTCTTGCTTAACTGGCATGTTATTTTAAAGTGATTAAGCAACTTAAGCGGAACAAATATGACTGCCTTTTATAGAGTGCAGTCTGTAAATGATGGAACATAAATGAATGAATGCACCAGATGCTAAAGATTGTATTTTTCCCTACTGGGTTGAAAACAAGTTCATTTTGCACACATTGTCCCCTTTAAAGATTGTACAAATAATTTGACCATCATACCACCAATATATTGCATCACTAAAATAATAAATTATAACAATGTCATATTTTAAAAGTATTTAAATCATTGGATCACCTTTCACTGCATTGTCATTGCTATTTCATTGCATAATTTTGATTAGCTTATGCAATGTTACAACGTTTATTTCAGTCCAGAGTTGCATAGGTTTTGTATTGATGATGGGAGAGTTGGATCCCTGCCTTCCAGCATATCGCAAAGATTTTCACTCACTCATCATCTATACCGCTTTATCCTGTTTTCAGGCTCGCGGGGGCCTAGAGCCTATCCCAGGAAGCTTAGGGTACAAGGCGGGGTACACCCTGGACTGGGTGCCAATCAATCGCCTGGCACACACACATACACTCAATCACACACTACGGGCAATTTGGGAAGAAACCGGAGTACCGGGAGGAAACATTTTCAAAGTTTGAGCCAATGAATCCTGCCATTGTCATCTTGGAATATGCTTGTCCCATCTGGGAAGTAAAAGTTTTTCTTTGTTTCTTCTGTATATTCTTCTGTATATCCAGGTAGTCACTATTATCAGGAAATAACAGTAAGATTAAATTGATGTGCTTGCTTGTACAGCGTCTCTCTCTCTCTCGTCTGTCTTTCTTGCTAACATAGCTTAGCAGTGCATCTCGTTGTCTATCTTTTTTTCCAGCGACTTCCACAACTCTGTTCTGTGACTTTTGCCTGACAAAGGTGAGAGTGAAATACAATTATATATTAGATTTGATAACTGCCAATTGGCAACAATGTTTATAAACTGCAGCTTGGAAAAGATAACCGCATCTGTGTGAACATGCATTTAAATGTGTGTGCAGAAAATGAAACTTTCCAGCAGCAACCTCTTTGCCGACCAGTCCAAACAAAATATGGCCACGATAGCACTCCTCATAGGGATACTTAATTTTAAAACAAGACAGTCATCATCTGGTCTGTTAACCATAGTTTAGTTATAGCTCTGGATATAGCTCTTTCACATGATTGAAAGCAATTGACTGACATTGTGTATTGACTAAATATTGAATTTAACATGCAGATTACTGGGTCTACTAAGCAAAATGCATTCACATCTCTCAGTAAATGATAAGCCTCAATTACTTAGCCAAGCCACAGTTCTTTCATACATTTAATAATGTATAAAAGTAAATCTGTGAAGTCAGTTAGAATGTGCCTGATTCTTTATACACTTTTTGCTGGAGGCCTAAAGCCTATCCCAGGGGACTCGGGGCACAAGGCAGGATACACTCTCGATGGGGTGCCAGGTCATTACAGGACAGAAGCACACACTTACAGTCACTCACTACAGGTAATTTGAAAATGCCATTTAACCTAATATTTGGATCGTAGGAGAAGACTCAAGCATCCGGAGGAAAACCCACTCAACAAAGGGAAGAAATACAAACTCAACGAATAAAGACCTGAGGTGGGAATCAAACCCTCATGATTGTATTACAGTGAAAATAATTTACAGTGCATTGGGAGCACTGTGGAGTCAGGTGTGACTGTGGCAAATGGTTTACATGGCTCACAGGTCAGGTATAAAGGCCCTTTTGCAGAATTTTGCTGAGGGCCCCAGGGAGGCCAGGACTAGCTATGGATTTCTTATAAGCTGTTGAATGTTTGGTCAGGTGAGGAGTTGTACTGTACTGTAGATTCCTGGCCCCTTTTTAAGGTTCTGGGATATGACAATCGAGCTGAACTGTTGGACGAATTTGTGATAAAATTTTGACTGTGGTATGGCCAGTAAGTGAGGGCATCATTATCATGCTGGAGTGCAAGATAGCCAATATGGCATAACACATGAAGTGACCAGTGTACTGAACGTACACTGAACTGAACTGTACACTGAACGTGTACAGACTTCTATTTTGAAAGGCTGGTTTAAACAACAGATAGATAGATAGATAGATAGAGAGATAGATCGACTTCCTAATCCTTGATCCCGTAAGGGAAATTACTGTGTTACACACAACAACATTGCAGATACAGTATTGCAGATATCCACTTTTTCATCTGGCTGGCAGTCCTATCTTTTAGACATTTTAATTTTCTAATGTGTACAACCAGATTTACAGGGTAAATCTCAAACAATTAATGTCTGGACAGCTGCTATAGATTTTATTAAAGATCTGATGAAGTAATTAGTTTTGTTATGTCAATTGAAGCCATATGTGTAACTTTTAACCATTTGTTATTCTCCCTTTTGTTTATGCATGTATTTTGTGATTTGCGTATTATTTGTTTCTTTTTTTACTTTTCTAACTCCTGAAGCATTGCATCTGTTTGTTTCCATAATTGAATATTCAATAAAAAGCGATTAGCAGATAAATAGCAAATAAAGATACCAGTAATGGTTCCAAAGGCCATTTTTGTGATGCAATTATCCATGGCGTGGGTTTCTTTGGCCAAAAACATTTGCTGCAGGTTTCTTACTTGTATTGGCAATCAAATTATCTGCTTTTCATCATTTATATCAACATTTTTGCATTTTATTGCATCTAATTTTCCCTTCTGCTGCTTAAAATTTTTTTTTTTCGAAGAATGTGTTAGTTTCTAGGTCTAAAGACAGCAAGTGAAATCCATCCATGCCAGATCCATCTGGAATATCAACAAAACCCAGACTAAGGTTTGTTACATGTTTATCAGGGCACTCATATCCATTATGAGACTCTTTCTTTCTCAGTGTGGTCTTCTTGGGAATGTGTGCGGTGACTGAGAACCTTTCCACTTGACCATGAAGATGGCTTTGGCCTACCTGGGTTTTTGAAGGCAGTTTTTCTGTGATGGCTTGTGACTGCATTCACGCAGTTTTAGAACTTAAACACGAACACTTTTGTACCAATCAGGAAAAGTGGACTTAATATTAATATACTAAATATTAAAAACCTTTTCCAATTATACTGTATAATTGAACTTTCAACCTTATAGCACACAGATACACCAGGGAGTGATTTATGGTCGCACTGGTGAATCTGGTATCTGGTTTCCACACTATAGTTGGTTTCAGTACTTTCAACAGAGGATACAAGTAGGGTATGGGCTGGTGGACAGTAGTTGATGCAGTGTGGGGAATAGTCTATTTCCCACCTAGACCATGAAATCTATATAACCAATTTGGATAGACTGGCAAAAGTTTTTTTTGACAGTGATAAGGAGGGAAATTTTTTTCTGACGCAGGGCATTGACTACAATGGCTACCGTATAATGAGATACAGTATAGATCCCAATACGCTCGTCAACTTGGCTTGTCTGGGCTGCATGAGTTCAGGTGCTGGGTTATACATCACAGAATTTGTCTGTAGTTCATCCTTCTTTTTCAGATGAACAAGGCAAATGGAGTGAGAAAGTCGAGGAATGGTTGATCATTGCGGCAGGCCAGTTCAGTGAGGATATCTTAATTTTGTCATGTTGAGCTGGCTTCAACACTGGCTCATTCCAGTCACTGCCATTGGCTAGCATGTGGACTGTTAATTTGAACTTAGCGGTGCTCTGGTTTCCATGCTTGAATGTGAGAAATATTCACCCACTTACCATCTGGAAGATATTACTAGTATTTGTAATACTCACTAAGACTAATTGAAAGAGCTCCAAGAGCACTCACCTGAGGTTATGTACTTTCCTCTTTAGGACTAGATGTCAGTAGCCAAGGTGCTATCTTGGTTTTCTCAGTGACCAGAGAAATACATGAAAGACACATGCCCATTAAACCTTTACACAGAGTTGTTTAATGTGTGTTGTAAATATATGAATCATGTGATGAGAGCAAGCCAAATTAAGAGGGTACCAACATGATAGTGTGTGATGGTGTCAGCATGATGGTTAGCTGCACTAGCAACCTACTGTTTAAGCTCTTCAATAACTAGGCCTTGAGAAGCCAGAGCCTGTCCCCACTCTTTTTAAACCTGCTACAACATACAAATTTAATCCATATCGGAGGCAATATCCATATTTCATTATCATGCTCCCGGATTGACTCATAAAGCCGGTGAAGCCAATACAATACTGCACCCCACATGCAAACACTCACCCAGTATACAAAACTTGTGATTATACATCCATTTATATACACACCAAAATTTTTTATGTAGTTGTAAATAGTCATACGCACTGCAGTGTCTGTTTTGTATAATACCCACTAGGGTTTGGTATATTGAGTGGTGTTTGTTCTTGAGTTCCGTGAGTTTTCATGAGTTCTTCAGTTTCGTGTTCTTGAGTTTTGAACACCAGTAAACAAAATAAAAATCCCACATTTATGTAATCTCAGTTAATTAAATGATATGAACGTTACAAATATTCTTGGGACCCATGGTGCTATGTATTCACTAAATCCTGCGCAAAATCCAAAATAACCTCGCTTCACTTGGCTTTCCACCGATGCAAGCAGGTTTTGATCAGCTACTGGAAGTATGCGCAACCGGATGTAAGCGCAACCATAAATATGCGCGGCCGACTTAGTTGCTCGTATGCCATAAATACGTTGCATGCTGGGGGAAAATGCTTGCAAAACTTTAGTTCTTAAGGCCAAAATTCACAAGACGGAGCATTCGTGTACCAAGGTACCACTGTATCTTCATATCCAGTGATGTGGCTTCTCCAGCCAAGATCAGTGACACAGTCTCTCAAACCTATACCTACTGTAGGACTGTGCCAACATCTGTCAGTAAAGCTTGAGGACTGTGTTACTGTATCTCCAGGCAATACTGTGGTTACAATCCAATACAATCCAATACAATCCAGCTTGTGATTTTCACTGGGGCTGTCACTTGTGATGTGACCTGTCTAGCCTAGATCCTCTCAAGCCAAGGTTGGGGACTGCATCAACACCACTCAGACCTGCTTAAGGCATGTGAGATAGTCTCTTCTGTCCAGCTCAAGGCTTGTGATAAGGCCTTTTCAGTCTAGTGTGAGACAAAGTTGTTATTGTCCTGCCTACTGAATATGCAGAAAATGTTGTACCTTCTCCTTTCTCCACAGAAGACATTGCCTTTCTGCCATCTGACTCTACAGAAGACCTGCTGCAAATACTGTTTCTTGTGGCCAGTGTACCTAAGGGTCCAGGACCTCCCTTGGACCCTTTGGTTTGGGTAACAGGGGAAGGAGGTATTGTGAGAAATTGTCTCTTTTGGCTTGTACAGTAGCATAACTTAAAGGATGACAGACATTGTTATGTTGGATTTAATTTCACTGAATGTATGTCTTTTGCTTACGTTGAAATTAACTGTGTTCTAATGTCTTTGCCCCTGTCCAACGATTGGTGTGTTTCCCTGTTGGGTGTATGTCTTTTCTGCTTTTATGGTGCAAGTACTGTCAGATTTTGAACTTCGTAATTTTTACAATTATGGTTTACACTCCTTAACCACCCAACATACTGAGCCCTGCTATGCCTGCAAAAAAATAAAGGCTAACACATTTTAAAACTTGTCAGGAATGCGGTAAAAACTGGTAAGGACGTAGTATTGTCCCCTGCCATGTTAAAAAAAGCCTTGTCAGAATGTGGTCAGACCAAGACACAGGAAGAACTTAATAAAGATGTAGTATTGACCAGTTAATAGTGCAACTAATACATTTTAAGAACTTCATTGATCAACTAAAAGCATGGGGCAGTTGGGAAAGTTTGGATGGCATTCTGATGGAGTCGTCATTGGGATGTACTGTTGATGGACTGCTAATTGTCACTGAAAATTTCAATAATGCAAATCTCAAGTTAGTGCTCTCTAAATTCCATTAGTATATGGACTTTGCAAACCCACATCTCACTAGACCACATCTCTGTTAAGCAAATTCCAGCATACAGGCCACTAGTCAGGCGTTCAAAACCTGTTTTGAAGTAGTTGAAAGCAGGAGCCATCTCTGCTCCTCAGGACTGTTTTGAGAACACCGACTGGAACATGTTCAGGGAGTCTGCAACTTACGCAACTTGGAGGAGTACATGTCATCAGTGATCAGCTACATCAAAAAGTGCACTGATGTCTTCACTGTCTCCAAGATCATTAACTCAAGCCCCATTCAGAAACTGTAAATTACTGCAGAGGTATGTGCACGTATGAAGATCCAGGATCCACCTTCAGAGCGGGGAAACAAGGTGGCCCTAAGAACAGCAAGGGCCAAACTGTCCATATGCCAAGAGAATCCACAACAACTTCAAAGACAGCAGTGTTACACAGTGCATGTGGCAGGGCATACCAGCCATCACCAACTACAGGACATCATCACTGAACAGCTTCTATGTCCGGTTCGACACGCAGAACGACGTGACGGCAAGGAAGACTATCCCTCCCTTCAACGACCAGGTGCTGTGTCTCACCACGGCTGTTGTAGGGAAAACTATATGCAGAGTCAAACCACATAAAGCTGCTAGACCATACAATATCCCAGAACGCTCAGATATTCTTACTCGACATCTTCAACATCTTTCTGAGCAGCCGTCGTTCTGACATGCTTCAAAACCACCACCATTGTCCCTGTGCCGAAGAAGCCTTCTCTGACTACCATCCTGTTGCACTCACAACTATCATCATGAAGTGCTTTGAGTGGCTTGTCATGAGATATTATCAAGACCCTGCTGCCCCCTCACTGGACCCGCTGTGTATAGTATCATCCCAACCATTCCACAGATGATGCCATCTCTACCACAATCCATCGGTCCCTCACACACCTAGACATTAAGGACACTTACGTCCGAATGCTGATTATAGTCTTCAGCTCAGCATTCAATAATATCATCCCCAAACGAAGGTGAACCTGTTAGGCCTGAACACCTCCCTCTGTAACTGGATCCTGGACTTTCTAACCGGAAGTCTCAGTCAGTGTGGATCTGAGAATTTGGGCCCCCAGGGGAATTTGGGCCATCTCAGACTGCAAGACCCTACAGCGGATAGTGAGGACAGAGAAGATCATTGGGGTCTCTCTTGCCTCTATGATAGACAGCTACACCAAACGCTGAATCTGCAAAGCCACCAGCTATGTAGCTGATGAGACACACCCCTCACACTCACTCTTCACCCTCCTGCAATCTGGAAAAAGGCACAGAAGCATTTGGCCCCTCACATTCAGCTTCCCACAAGCCATCTGACTGATAAACAAACAAACACACACGCAAGCACGCGCACACACACACAGAGACACACACACACTCAAATAAACTCAATTACCTCAATACAATGGGACTGCACTGATAAACACACATGCGCAAATACACTGACCTGCAACCGTCTACCAATTTCACATTTCACAGACAAACCTGCAATTGCTTTTCTCTGCACAATATTTACTACCTGTTTTTTGCAGAATTCTTTTCTATTTTTGATGCTGCTTTAACAGGAAATGTTTACTGTTTCTCATTCATCATCTCAGACAAGTTACAGTTACAATGAGTTAAAGACTAGTGAACTCTTTTATTAGGAGTTTTGCTTAAAGTATGTAAATAATGTGCTGTAACTGGCATATAAATATGACGTGTGTGGCTCCAGGAAAACATTTGCTTGTTGAAAATCCCTTTTTTAACCCTGGCTGGATCTGGTTTATAACATATGTTTTAATTTTTTTAAAACAGTCATAGATTGTGATCAATCATGATTAGTCAGAATTTTAAAATACTCAGATTTACTTGTATAATAAAAGAGCAATGTTGGAATAAGGAAATGCCTGACAAACTGGTTAAAGGAAATGGGTTATGCAGCTTTATATTATCTCAAATACAGTGGAACCTTGGATTGCGAGCATAATTTGTTCTGGAACCCTGCTTTTATATCAAAACACTTGTATATCAAGGCAAATTTCTTCCATAAGAAATCATGGAAACTCAGATGATTCATTCCACAACTCAAAAATATTCATATAAAAATTATTAATACAAAATATGACGTAAAAATGAAACGTATTGACCTGCACTTTACCTTTGAGAAGTGTAGTAACGCAGTTATAACAAAAATTAAAGACACACATGCTCTCTGCTTCCCGCATTCAGCTGCTTGTTCTCCGTTCTTTTTGAACATGCAAATCCTTACCATTACCCACTACAGCCATCTAGTGGATAGGTGGGTTTATTGTTCACCTAATCCTAGCTGCAGTGATTGAGACCAGAGAGAGGGGGGGGGTAGGGGGAAAAACACACACACACACACACACACACACACACACACAGGCACACTCACACATATACATACACATACAAACACAAAATAAAAGATGCTTTGGAGAAAAACCATTGGCTCAGTTATGATCTGGTGATCTCAGCGTCAAAACAAGAAGCGCGTGCGTGCCACATGATACTCAATGATATTTGGTAAATCATACAAAATTTATTAAAGATTTTTGCTCGTCTTGTGGAACGCTCACAAAACGGGTTACTCACAATCCACGGTTCCACTGTACTAACATTTAACAAATGTTAAATTATAAAATTATAATCTCTCGAATGGTAGACTACTTGCAGCAGCAGTCATATTGTGATTCCTGTCTACTTCTATACTGGTGACCCTGTATGTTATTTCTTTTTCAACTGGTGAACTGTTCTTTAATGATTCGGCTTGTATATCTTTGTAGTTAAAAGTCAGCCTTCTGTTACTGTAGACATCCTGCCAGGTTGCTAAACTGTGCATTCTTGGATTTCAGACAGTGCCTGACAAATAATTATAAAACAATATGTTATGAGATAGCTAGAGACATTAGATGCAAATGCAACCCATTTAATATGGTATACTATATATACAGTATTTACACACTGCGACACATGAAAAATTGCTGGGCATTCAAAACTCATTTTGGTCCTCTGGCATTGGGAGAATATATATACAATATAATATAGAATATTATATATATATATATATATATAATATAATATAGAACAATATAATGGTTTTTTTTTTCTTTCTATGTAGCTTAGGCCATGTCCACATGTACCAAAAGATTTTTAAAAACTGAGATTTTTTCTTCTTAATTCTGTCCACACAACTTAGAGTTTAAAAAGGTTAGGAGTTAGGAGCTCCTTTATCAACAGGGGGCCAATCATAAGCCTAGACAAAACGTCATTACCTGTTGTGCTTTGTAGAAGGCGACCGGGTCTCATCCGAAACCGCTGTCACTGTCTGCGGGGTCTGTGTAGTCAGAGTTTTGTCCTTGGTTCATTAACGTCATGTGTGAGTAACTGCGCGTTTATGTACACGCATGTAAAAAGTCCAGTACGCAACGTTAACACAGTCACTAGTTTACTGTATGTACGTCTGCTATTGCACAAAATACTCATAAACAAAGCTGACATCAAATCAAGAAGACGAGCACACAGACAATTATATAATCAGCACAAGGTGATGTTAAAACAAGCCGAAATCTCCGTTTCCCCTGTGCACAAAACACCACTGAAAACGGAGTTTTGGAAAATATTCACTTTGGCCGGAGTTTTCCAAAAGCTCCGTTTTCAACGACCAAAACGGCGTTTGCGTGTGGACGAAAGGTGAAAACCGCAGAGAAAGAATCTCCGTTTTTAAAAATACCCGGCTACGTGTGGATATGGCCTTATTTTAACTGAATTTATAAATCTTTGACCTCTAATCCAAATAATTTTTCAATTCCTATCTTAAAGTGTAAATTGTGCAAATTACATACATACATAGTCTATTATTATTTTAGTACTCCCCTTTATATGCATTATAAAATTATCTAATGTTGAATATTGTTAATAAACTTTTATAAATTTTTCAACTTCCTACTACAAAACCCTCCCCAAACGTCAAGGAACAGAATGAGTGTTATCTAAAGATAGGCTTCACCTCTTGGCCCTTTTCTCTGTTATTCCAGAACCTCTGTCACAACAGGCCTTGTGACTATACATACAAACGATACAAAATTAAGAAAACAAGTAATAATGCTCCATTGTTTTCCAATCATAACCTTCTACGGTCAGGCTTAAACTGGAACAAGGCCACTGAAGTGCAAAGCCTTCCTTCTGCCAAAAATCCCTGGGTGCATTTGGCCTGAAGAATTTGCAGTAAAGAAATACACAAGGCTAAGTTATGCCAGGTCATAAAGTGGCGTGTTGGAGATGCATGGATGGAGTGGTGGCACTGCGTGGGTTGAGAGAGAGAAAGAAAGAGCCTGCTGAGGACTTGGCTGAAAGCTACAGTCGTCCTTGGTTAGGTCACAGATCCCTCAAAGGTTAATGTGTAACGCTCACGGCTGGCTGTGCAAACCAACCCCTGCGTGGAGTGTTTGTCTGGGATGGGGGCGGACTGCCGGAGGAATGGGCCCTCAATCAAATTTATTGTCAAATGCTGCGTTTCTTGACCTCGTTAAATTTGTACATTCAGCCAAAAAAGACTTTTATAGCCACAGTGGGGGAGTGATGGTGCGGTTGTAGAAAACAAATACCCATGCTTGCACATGTGTACCAACACACACACACACACACACACACGCACGCACGCACGCACGCACACACACACACACACACACACACACACACACACACACACACACACACACACACACTCTCTCTCTCTCTTTCACACACACACACACACACACACACAAACACACACACACACAGCGTGAGTAACTGCTGAAGGGTGAAAACAGACTTGGCTTGGAATATGTACACTCATATCCTGTGAGCCGGGCCAAGTCCCTTCCCCCACAGGATTTTACCTGACTTCACTTAACTGACATCTGCACTACTCAAACAAACTGGCCGCTTGTGAGATGGACACTGACTTCATCTGTCTGTCTCACACAGTCATGTATGTCCAGCCAAATCTACAGGATCTAATCAATCATTTAAACAATTAATGCATTGTCTCGTGTAATAGAGAGTTCTAGAAGATTCAGTAAAAAGTGTTTGGCAGGAACTACAAAAGTTAATCTATAACAAAAATAATGTTCCTGAGGTTTTCTATGGAATTTTTTAAATATGTTTTCTTACAATATTGTAGGAACATTTACAACCATTGTGTGAATCTGTGCTGACCAGGGCATAATAGCCAAGTAAAAAAATATTTTCCATTTATCATTACAATTAAAACAATTCATCAAGTGTTAGCTTTGACATGTTGCTTTCGTCCATTTACTATTTGAATGCCGGCCATAAGTTATTTATCTGTTGTGTTCCTCTCTCCACAGAGTCTTTGAATTTATCTGGTCTAAGGTTCCACAGCATTCCAATTCAGAGTTATCTCAGTAGATAATGCTAAGCAAACCTACATTTCACACAGTTTGCTAAGTTTGCTAAAGTTTGTAGCAAACTTTTCATGCTAGGTTGGGTAGCTGAATATAAAAACTAAAAAGGGACACAGAAGACTGAAGAAGTACTGTAGTAGTAGTAGTAGTAGTAGTAGTAGTAGTATGGTGGTGGTTCAAAAGATGTGATAAATAATTTATCCAGAATTTCAGAATTCTTTTAGTATTTGACTTCCTCAGGTGACACAGCAGCAGATGACCTTTGAAGGCAGTCTGTATGCAATTAAAAAAGCAAAGTGATATTGAAGTCTCTATAGGCCCAGATTGCACTGAGCATCTAAAGTTTATTGAAAGGACCCTGTATAACAGGCTCCTCTCTGGCCCACCTGCTCATTCATTTGTGTTTACACAGCGTTACTGCTTTTCAATCAAATCTCAGAACAGGGTAAAGGTGAGAAATTACTCATTAAATTCAGTTAAACATGTACTGTATACATTTTAATATGTTGTTAGTGACAACTCACATGTTTAAATCTCCCATTCAAGTAAACATTATTGGTCAAAAGTCTGGACATGGTACATTCAAGTGATGTATTATATTTATAAAATATGTTATATATACTATATACACAGTGAATTATACTATATATATAGTGAATTTTATAAAAAAATTTGGATGAATGACTTCATCAGAAATACAGTTAATTAATTATTGTATTTTGTAATTGTTAACTCATGAAATCTTCCTTCCTATTGTTGTTGAAGATATGGCTCAGTATGCAAGTAGCTAGTGTTGCATAACCCTTAAGGTACACTCAATTACACTCAGCTGGTTATTGAAAGCCAATTGATTTCTATTGCCACTAATTTCTGGTCTGGTCATGGTGTGTCAGTAAAAACATATCAAAACATTTTTTTTTTTAAATCAAACAGTAAAAACAGGTCAAATCAAAACACAGCATGACCTCCATTTTACCTCCTTTTGACATTGTTGTTGTTATTTGAAATTTTACAAGAACAGTTTTATCACATAAATCAACAACTAATACATCTGAATTTGGACCATCTCTGAAGGTCAGTCGATGACAGGCCTATAAATGCCTATATATTGGTCTTCATAGCAATGTCTGAAGACTTACAGAAAGTATGTATAGGTTTAAACTGCTATCTCAAATGGGCCTTTTAGCTTTAGGTGCCCGCTTGGCTAGTCATCTTAGATACAGTACATGCTTTCCTTAGAAAGACTGCTTTCTGATGGGCCATTGTGTTCCTAAAAGGTAGTACAAATGTCTGGTTCTCATTGACTATGTTAAGAATAATGACCTACATGCCATATGCAGACTTCAAAAGGTTTCCTTGTCTTAAAATAAGAATTTTCTCTCAAGGTTGGTAGATTGTTATGATGTCACTGCATTTCAAAGCATGTCATAAACCTTCAGTCACACATTCTCTAAAGCCCTCATATGCAAAAATCATTTAAAAGTTTTTTTTTTTTTTATGGGGACAAGAACATGCAAAGCATTAAACTTCATGAGACAGCAGACTGTGCATAAAAACACCAAGGTCAAGAGGCTAAGCAAACTGGCCCAACGGCTTGAGATGACTATCCAGACTGACTAACCCTAGAGGCCTTGGGGCAAAATGCATTAATCTAACTAAATCTACCAGATCTGTCATGATCAAAGAGGCTGAGAGGATCATGTGGCATTAGCTGAAGTGAGGTGAGTGAAAGCTCACGCGTGCAGGCAAATCTGGATAAGGGTGAGACATTGCGAGAGGGAGATAAGATTAGAGTGGGAGCATGTGCTGAATAGAACAAATCCCTCCCGTATGCAGTTCACAAACAAAAAATACCACCTCAGACAACCTTTAAGCAAAGGTTAAGTCAAACCCTGTCAAGTCAACCTCTCAACTTCTTTATGAGAAAAACATTTTACATCTCCACCTCATACAGTAAGTAGCTATGATAAGTATTATAATTTCTACAGTAAATAATGAAACAAATAATTTGAAACACATTGATCACTACAGTAATTATTAAATTATCAACAACAAAAAAAGGAAAAACTACGCTAAGAGGAAATTGACTCTGGTAGTCATGAACAGGTATGTCATGGGCAAAAATGAGAAGAACCCCAAAACAGGAATGGGTACCCAGGTGGAGGTCACTGACATGTTTTCCCTCCTCATCTTTTTTGACTGTCTTTCACTCATTTTGCATTTGGATAGGGCCAGTGTCACTGCTGGTGGCATGAAGCGATTCCTGGACCCTATAGAGGTTACACAGGCAGTCCAACTCCAGGATTGCACATCAATACGTGCCATTGCCAGATGGTTTGCTGTGTCTAAAGAGCATGGAAGAGATTCCAGGAGACAGGCAGTAACTCTAGGAGATCTGGACAAGGCCGTAGAAGGTCCTTAACCAATCAGCAGGACCGGTAGTTGTTCCTTTGTGCAAGGAGGATGAGGATGAGCACTGCCAGAGCACATACAAAATGACCTCCATCAGGCCACTGGTGTGAATGTCTAAAAACATTAGACCCTCCAGCAGAAACATATATGTATAAATTGTATTTTCAATTGTATAATAACATTGGCAAAAAAAGCTGTATTTAGTTTGTATACATCTCCCATGTAATGTGACTTAGTAAGCAAGCTAACTATGGTTTGTCCTAAATCAGGTTGGTTGTTCCCAGTATGTAGTGGATAGTTCCCAGTTCCCAGTATGAATGGACCGAAAGTAGTGAAAGGGTAAACAACCAGTAAACTAACAAAACAGGGTCATGGGCACCCAAGCCACATTAATGCATGTGGGGAGCAAAAACTAACCATCATAGACATAACACAGTGCATCACAGCTCATGGCATACAGTATGTGTCAAATTTACATCCACATGAATGCCAGAACCCTGCAAAACACTGGCCAGAGTATTAAACTGCCTATACATTTTGTACATAAAATAAATAATTATCTGAAAACTATTTTTATTAATATTATTATACATTAAGAATATATTTTGCCTTAACACACTCTTTGATCTTAAACTATCAGGTACATCAGGTATCTTCAAACATCACACATCAATATTTACCCAGAGGCTGATGAGATCAGGACACTAATTGTTTATGATAACAGTGAGCTTTTATATCTAATTTTACACAGAAGAACTGGTGTAACAATGCTGTATCTGGGGTAGTAATTGAGATAGGTTAGACGCAGTAAACAGTTCTGGGACATGACAGTGCAAAGGGGGTTGTCGAGAGTCCCATGCCGCAAATTCCCTACAGGCTCAGCATGTTTGTAAATGTGTATGTGTGCGTGTGCGTGCGCGCGTGCGTGCGTGTGTGTGTGTGTGTGTGTGTGTGTGCGTGCGTGCGTGCGTGCGTGCGTGCGTGTGTGTGTTTGCAATTACAGTGTCTGGACACATGCCGTTTTGTTCACTCTGCGTTACATTTGTTTTTTATGTGTAGGGACACAGTCAAAGGCCGAGCTGATCAGAGTGCCTTGATCCTTAGACGCTAGAGACAGTGCTGGGCTCTTTCTAACCAGTCCAAGGAACACTTCAAAGGGAGCCATTAATGACTAACAGCAAAGGGAAGCATGTCCTGTTTCCATATATTGTGATCTTCGTGTTGAAAAATGGCTAACAGTAGTGAGAGAGGGGGACGAAAGAAAGAAAAGAGAAGGCACATCTGCAGCACATTTGGCTCTCCCACGCATGCTGTCAGACTTGCCAGCAAACACAAAGGTGTGTATATGTACTCCAATCTGCCATTCCAATTATGAGTGCTTTGCATCTTGTGGTATGGCTTCTATAGTCCTGCTGTCAAAATTCCTTTTAAAAGGTGGATTGTGATAACTTCACCCCTGTCTTCTGGAGGTTGTGGATGATGTCTTCGCTTGTTAGTTTTGAGTTTCTCTTCACAGCTCTTACAATGTTTCTGTCATCAACTGCTTTCTAAGTTCTTGTGTTGTTGCTTGTGCCATGGATACGATTGAGTTTTCCCCTCCTCTTTTCTCAGGTTCATAAAGGTTTGCTTTTCTCTTATATATAGCTAGATAGCATAGATATCTCTCTGGTCATCATGTTGGTTTAGCTTTCTTTTTTTAACAACAAATTTGCCTTGAAAGGTCAAATCAAAAAGAGTCATGTAGCACTTTTAACTGTTTAAATGATCAATCAAACAAGCCAAACCCAAGCACCAAGCATAAATCTAGATGTAAATATCAGTTTTATAAATAAAACCTGAATTTCAGATCTCTTATTCTTTTGAGACACAGACACATCCTCCCTCAGTCCCACAGGTTGGGGCTTTGAGTGAGGAGGACTGGTGAGGGAAAGAACGTGACAGAGTGAGCAAAGTGGTTAGAAATGTGAGCTGTTGAGTTTCCTCAACAAGCAGGCCAGATGCTGATTCAGCACTAGCGATTCACGCTCCACTGGGAATCTGCATTGCTCGGCATGGCTGCAGAGCACAAGGCCAGATATACATACACACCACAGCTGATTTAGGACCTGCTTACACAACAACCCGCTAAAGAAGCAGACCACTCCTTAACAGCTTTTTGAGGGTGAAATCCAATTACAATAATGCATAAAAAATATGCAGTTTGGAATATGTATGTAATTGTGAATATACTGCACACTAAAACTGTCAACAATTACTGTATCATACTGCAAGAGATGTAGCAAATTCTGGACTTTCCAGCCCAGAAATTTGCTCAACCACAGGTGTAAAGATACTGATTAGACCAGTACTGCTTTTAAAAGGGAATGAGGAAAAAAAGCATATTGCAGTTATATATAAGGTGCAGTGGTCATTTTTTTTAATTATGTGTAATTTTACTCATATTATTTAATATGAATAATGTTTAAATATCTAGCACTGAAACAATTGTTGAAATTATATATATTTTTTTAAAAAGCAAGCATATTTATGACTAAGAAAATAAACATACTTACAGTATGTGCTGGACTGTTTGTTTGTGTTTGTCTACTGTACTACAGTATAGACATGCCCTCAAAAGTTCTGCACTCCACCCATATTTTACTGGAAAGAGAAGCAAAATGAATCCACTGCTAAAAGAATAAAATCCTTTTTCAAGCGAAACAAAAAAATCTATAAACAAAGGGGATACGGGTTAAATGCCTGGATAAGAAATGTTACAGCCTGATAAAAACATATCAATTATTGCAGTGGTAATTTTTCATGTTACAGTATTTGCTATATGTTTATAGCTGGTTAAGCTGTCATATCTATTCAAGTGGAAGAAAATGTGAGAAAACTATTAATTTTTTGTCATATAATATGAATTTTTTTTTCCAAAGCTACTCAATTTAGCAGCATGGTAACTGAGGTACTGAGATGTAGCTCTTGGTTTTTTGTATTTCTCTGAGCATTGCATGGTCTGACCTTGGGGTGGATGCGCTGGGACGTCCAATCTTGGGAAGATTGGCAACTGTCTCAAACGCTTTCCACTTGTGCATAATCTTCCTCACTATAGAACATTGATATCCAACATTAAAATTTTAAATTTCAATGTTGAACATTTATTTTTTTACTGGTTCTTTAATTTCTTCTTACTAGCTAACTAATTTTAAAAGAAATTTATAATGATTCAATATACATTCAATCTAACTGCAAATGAATTATCACCACTTTCTCAATACTGTAAGTGCTAATTAAAATGTACATACTGAACAATATATATGTTTAATGTCATGTTTAAAAGAACCCCCTCTCTTAATCTTATGTCTTTTTGTGTTAAAAAATAATAAAAATCATTTCATCAGACCATGTCTTAGTATTAGGTAAATACACCCTCAGACAAACATATAACTTTTTTCACCATGTCATTACTTATTTAACAAAAATTTAATAAAGAAGAAAAAAAAACATGCAAGCAATACTAAGCACAATTTTACTGATTCCACTTGATTTAAGAGGGTAAGATGCAGCCAGGTGCTGCTAATTATCGGCCCTTGATTAATTGATTATCAGCAGGTGTACAGACCTCTATAATAGCAGAATTTTGGCAGTCTGCTGCTCTGAAGTATTTAGGTATGTGTTGATACAATGCCAAGAGAGAAAGACGAAAGCAATGGTCAAAGAGAAGCAAATGCTGCTACACATCAATCTGGAAAGGGTTATAAAAACATTTCCAAACAATTTGGATTTCAGTGTTCTATAGTGAGGAAGATTATGCACAAGCGCAAAGCGTCCGAGACAGTTGCCAATCTTCCCAGGAGTGGACGATTCCAGCACATTCACCTCAAGGTCAGACTGTGCAAAAAACAAAAAACACATCTCAGTCCCAACAGGCCTTACTGAGCAGGTTAAATGTTAATGTCCATAACAGCACAATTAGAAGATGACTGAGCAAGTACAGTTTGTTTGGAAGATGCAAAATTGCATCTGAAGAAACTGCAAGACAATGACCTACGGACAAATGAAACCAAATGGAGTTGTCTGGCCTTTGTGTGTGTGCAGTGCCTACTTTAGTGAAAACCAAATGGCTTCTTAGTAGAAACACCTCACTGTCAAGCACGGTACTGGAGGGGTGATGATTTGCAGGCACCTTGTAATCTTGAGTTGACTATGAACTCCTCTATATCCCAAAGTATTCAAGATGCAAATGTGAGGCCATCACTGACAGCTGAAACTTTACAGGTCGAAACTTGGTCATGCAGCAGGACAAAGCACACCAGTAAATCTACATCAGAAAAGAAAAAAGGTTTTTGAATGGCCTAGTCAAAGTCCAGACCTCAATCCAATTGAAATGCTGTGGTGGAACTTTAAGAGAGCTGTGTCAATTTGAATTTCCAAAAAACTCAATTGTTCACACAAAAGTGAAGCAATGTTTTAGAGAATGAAGAATGGGCCAAGTTCCTTCACAATGATTAGAGAGACAGATAAAGTCGTACAAGAAATGATTACTTCAAGTTATTGGATCTACATGCTATTGAATTGTGGCGGTACTTATTATTGCTAGTTTTTGTTAAGGGGTTGGGTATCCGAGGTTATAAATGTCTAATACTGTGACCTGCTATGATCAAATGATTATTATTTAGTTTTTACAAAAAAAAATAATAATAATAATAATAATAATAATTGACAGAGGGGTTCTAACTTTTGAACATGAATGTACCACTTTAATAACTGAACTTGAGTTTGTTCAGGATTTCTGTATCTATTACTGTAACTGTTCCAAATGTATTCTTTTACTGACAAGTATTGCATGAGTCATATATAGAGAAGAGACTTCCAGCATTTTTTTTTATTAGGTAATAAAATGTTTTATTGTTCCTGTTGTTCCTGTTATTTATTCAGATTGTTTCATTCTGTGTGTGTTTTTCATTCTGTGTGTGTTTTTCACTACTAAAGTGAGCAAAATCATTTAGATTTCTTGTATTTCTTCTTCACTGCAAACAGAATATTTTATTTTGAACATTTGTTATCTGTAACTGGCAAAGTGAATATGTGCTAAATCAGAGGACATGGACAGCTTAATATATTATTTACAATGTCCATTTTTGGCCCATAAAGCAGCCACGTTTAGGATTTATGCCATAAACTGGTTAAAGAAAAGCTAGGTTTGTTATATTTTGATTTGGTAAATTACTATAGCAATTAATTTAAGTTTGTAAGGTAAGCAATACACAATCTACAGTACCAGCAATAATAATCTAATTATAGAAATTTGTTACAGAAAATTAAGAACATGCCACTAGATCTGTATGTAAAATGTGAGCCTATAGCCAAAACTCTGAAAATGTATCTTAGTCTGTGACAGCAGCATTTCAGTCAGGACCTCAGGGCCCTGCAGAGGAAGACACACAGTTTCATTTGGCAGAGATGTGTGCAGGAGCACGTATTACAGTCTCTTTGTAGCCTGTAGCTAAACACACACACAAAAGAAGATTTAACTACTATGTGGGACTACAACCATGCACGGTGAAACCACTAAAACCAAAAGCTAAATAACACAAAATTACTTTGCATTTGCTTAGCATATAGGCAGATGTATACACACATTCACGTTCATACACATTTCTCAAAGACACAAAAAATCATATTTAGGCTTGTTGTAAACAAGCAAAAGAGAAGACCTGGGAGGAAAAGAGCAGGAGAGAGAGGGAGAAAGAGCTGATTGTATCAGCTCAGCATGTCTTGGCATCACTTCTTCCACTGAAGGCACTGGATGAGGATCGAGTGCAGGTGTTATTATGGTGTCAGAGGAGGGAGCTGGAGAGTACGTGCGGTGGGGGTGCAAACTTCTTCCTCATCTTTTTTTTTTTTAAATTTCAGCATTTTTCCCCACTCTGCCTCACCTTTTTTTTCCCCGCTGAAGATATTTGTCGTCTATCTTACATGCACAAGCAGGTCTGGCTTGGCAGGCAACACATGTTCCTCTACTCTAGTTAGTTAATGATTGAAAACACCACATCTGTTCTTTAATTGTGCATTTCTTTTAACCAAAATTGTGCCCTGTCACTAAACTCTGTCTCCTGAGTCCTCAAAATTGAGTTCAGGAGTCAGATGAGGTCAGCTTAGCGAATTATCACATGTCCCATTTCACCCCTCCTCCACCATGAGTGTTGGTGCAGCCCTGAGTGCAGTAAAGCCTGGAGCTCTGGAGTGTGTCCAAACCCAATACATGGTTGTGTAAATCTCAAAACAGAGATATAGATCCATGATGGTGACGTAGCATATTAGTCTCATCCTGGTGACTTTAGATAGAGTCCTGTGTGATGTGGCTTCATTTATTTTTAAAATACAAATTACTAGTACTTGCTTCCTTTTGCACCGAAATGGGCAAACAGGGTAAAGTGGTCTAGTAAGATGGAGAGGACTTCATGGAAAACATAAAAGAGCAGCACAGTAACACAAATAAACTAACCACACAATTAGAGCTAAGCTGTTGGTTTCCTCTCAGTTAAACAAACAGACGAATCGGCAGTGGAACACACAGATTCCCGATTCCCTTTCTTCAGAATTTACATGGTAAGTTAAATCTCTTTCCACCTCCTTCTGCATGCACTGAGACCTCTTGGATTGCTTCCTCTGCAATAACACTATCGGGGCCAAGCAGGAGCAGACTGTGCCCAATTCTCTCTCTCTCTCTCTCTCTCTCTCTCTCTCTCTCTCTCTCTCTCTCTCCCTGTCTCTCTCTCTCACTCTTTGTCTCTTTGAAAACCTACTGAAAACTCTCCAGCACCTCTACATTCTTCCACACAGACTCCTCAGAGAGCAATGTATGTTTTTTAAGTTTAACCCCCAAATACTTCTTCATATTAGGAGCTAGATGTGGCCAGCACAGTTTTGAGAAATTCCATCTTTTCTACAACTAAAATCATTCAGTTAACTGGAAGCTATTGCAGAATTCACTTATTCTAAAGCTCAAAGCTCTGATCTAAAGTGGGTAGTTAATGAACATGGATAAAGAAATGGGTTTAACCGTACACTTAAACTAAATTACAACCCTTATGAGAAATTGGACTTAAATCCTGTAAAACCTAAAAGTAGGACACAAGCACAGAAGCCAAGGTGTAATTTTGATTAGATGTCCACCCTATGAAGCAGTGATTATGGTAAATTAGCACAGTAGCACAGTACCTGACTAGAGTAGATAAAGTCTAAAACCAATTTAGAATAAAAGGACAACTTTCTGGAAGTACAAATGATTTGGAGACGGAAGGCTTTCATCCAAACGACATTCTTAATCCCACAGTTCTGTCAGACTTTTGTGTCTATGTGTGATGATTGATTTTCTGCAACAGCAGCTATGACATCAGTTCACAGGGATCACGTTAATTTAGAGTAATGTACTCATTCTATTTTGCTGTTATTCCTATAATAAGAATTTATACAGTGACTTGTAGGGTGATTGTCTCATGAGATTCATGAAATAATTTGTGCTTATTATTTATTTAGCATTTATTAAATGAATCGACAGTATCAGTAATTTACAACAGTAAGAGGTAAACCTGTTCTCTTAAAGGGCACCTATTATGGCCAATGAACTCCTCCATTGCCACTCCACGGCCAGGGTGTGAAATGAGGAGGGCTAGGCATTGGGCTAGCAATCCAGCTCCATAAAAACCCAGCCTGCTATGGAAACGACGAGAAAAATATGCATTAAGTATTCTTGGACTCACAAGCTCGGTTTTGTTCAGGGTGACCTGTGTCTGGTAAAAGTGACATTCTTGTCATATACCAGATCATTATGGACCTATAGGCATCTGGTAGACTTTGTCTGTCCCAATCAAGGACAAAAATTAAATGTTGCTGCTAACTAAATATGAACAAGATGCTTCATCGGTGGAATACTCCCGAGATATACTAAATCAGCCACACCCACATACCGCTTACAATTTTGAACAAGAAGGAGCGCAAGAAGAGCTTTGAGTAGATGGTGGTGACATCATGGCAGAAGAAGTCCAAATGGCCTGAAAACACTAATGTCAAATCCACTTGCACTGATGTAATTTCAGGTGGAGCTCCCAAAGAATAGGGCCCAACCATGGTGTCTAAGCTTGTAAATCGGTTCAACAAGAATGGCGAACATGGACTCTGCCTATAGGTCCATAATGATCTCGTTACTTGCCCAAGAGGCAAACGTCAAGTTACCAAAAAAGGGGAATGCAAAAGAATGCCACTCTCAACAGCAGGCAAGGTCTTCTGTGCAAGTCTCCTACACCAAATACAAGCACGTGAAGATCAAAGCCTATAAGAAGATCAGACGGTTTTTCGGCAGGGATGCCCATGCAGTGATCAATTTTTCGCACTGAGAAACATCATTGAACAATGTGTGGAGTACAAATCAATCAATGTAATCAATTCCAAAAAGGAATACACTGAGACTCCTTGTGGAATAAGATTATTGTTGACCGATATCATCTTGAGGAGGTTTGAGAGCTTCACATACCTGGCAGCCGCAGGATGGAGATTGAAGTTAAATGTCAGATTAGCAAGGCCTCTGTGGTTTTCCAACAAATGCGCAAAATATGGTCATTAGGTCCTGGCCAGCTTATTGGTGAGTTCGGCTATTCTCCGGTGAGGCACGACTCGGCAGCATCTCATTTATTTAGGCAGTGAAATGGTACATTCAGACGGGGACTGAAACAGAGTGAGTTTGAAAAATACATTACCTGAGAAATTTTTCGCCTGGATACACTGAATAACAGATACCAGGAGGCCCTCAGAGATCTATGTTTACTTAAAAATAGTAAAACAGTACAATACGAGACCTTTAGGTTTTCTAGCATGGGGAAAGTCTTCATGACATAGGACTTTGTGATTCATTAATAACATGACAAGCTCAGAGACTGGTGAGGAAAAATTGTTTACTACTGTATCACTGTTTACTCCCTTATGAAATGAAACTAGATAACTATATAAGTGAATGAAATGATTAATTTATTTAAATAAGAGAAATAAGAAACTTCAGGATGTACCATTATCGGAAAATAATTAACTTGCAGTAGTGACAATGAATGGGACAGAAGTGTTAAATAAAGAAGTGTTAAATCTCAGGGCAGCATCTCCTCCTTTAGACCCACATACACACCAGTAAACCAGGTTCATTAACTTTCTCAGCTCTGTGTGAGCCAGGAGGTTCTTGAGCAAAGTCACACTGTTCTCCATGCAGCTCAACTCATGGTTATTTTACATCTACCCAGGTCTCACTGTTTTCTCTTCCATGCTGCAATTTTTTTATATATATTTTTTTTTTACAGGAGACATGCAAGGCTCTCATCCTCTTGATAGGTAAACTCCATTTCCCTCAGTGTTTGGAAAATAAAGAGCTGTAGTTGTTAACCCAAATAAAGCAGCAGAATACAGATTTTGTATGTGATCATCATTAGGGAGTAAAGGATATTAGGGAATGTTTCATTGCAAGTCCACTTACACTTTAGCTTAGCTTATGTAAATTAAATATTGTATATTATATAAATTGTGTATGCCCTGGTAATAGTTTTGAAAGAAACGTTTCTTTTTATGCACTTAATCTAATATGTTATCGGTTCTTAATGTATATCAGGGGAAAACAACAAAGTAACAGGATCTTTCTGCAGACTTTAAAACAAAAATACTCGCATCTATGAATTGTTATAATGTAAAACATAGTGTTCTTTAGGGAAAAAAAAAACCCACCACCACCCAATCGCTAACTGTTTTCTTATTACATGCCTCAAAAGGTTTCCTTTCTGTTTAACTTTATCCCAAGGAGGCTTAACTTTATCCCCTTAAATTTAAGGACTACAATGAATCTAGTATATATTTTGTATACGGAACCCTCAACCTTGGAGAGAAAGTATACATTATTATATTAATTACTTAGTTCAATCATCTATTCGAACAATCATTGCAACTGATGGACTGCAACTGCAGTGACCTATTACTTAATGGGAAGTTACATTCCTGAGGACCCAAACATTTCGCAACCCACACAAACACGCACTATGGGAAATGCCAATCAGCCTACAACTGATGTCCCTGGAGCATGGGGAAACCGGAATACCTTAACAGTTATCAGTTATCCGGAATACCTTCACGTTAACAGATCTATAAATCAACCATGGTACTGTAACACTGGAACCTGCAACAGGCAACTTTCTGTATGTTAGAGTTTAAATAACAGACACCCACGAGCCAAATATGGCTCAGTTAAGACACAACAGTCTTCTTTATGGCAATGGCAAAGGTATTGTGGGACAAATAGTGGCCCAAACATAACCATATGCAAAGCTTGTGTGGCATTTTAATTTTAGGCTGAGTATGACTGACCCCGCTGTAAGTTCTGGTCCATATCATGCCTGAGATGCGGTCTCCCCAATGTTGAGTTGTAACTCACATTCCACAGCGGTAAAAGGTAAAAGTGGTAAATGTGGGCTGGCACTGGGCCATCACTTATTTGCTATGTGGGAGTGTCATGCAGTGATTGGAACAGAAAAGACAGAACATGATTCTCACAAAATGACTGAGATTGATGTATCTCAGTGAGTGCAGGCACAAACTGAGATACATCTAGTGATTGAGTTGCATTATTCATTCCAAACAGAGCCTAACAAAACATATTACTTTATCTTTCTGCATGAGTACGCACACGCACACACACACATGCATGTATGTTTGTCTTTATATCCTTATTTTAAACTGACCTAATTATTAATGCAGAAAATGTATGCTATGCATATTCCTAATCCTAAGCAATAATAGTCTTGTAAAACCAAATGTCCCCATAAGGTCAAAACTGCCTGATACTCCAAATATTTTGGAAACATTTAGTGTCCCCCAAAGATATAAAAACAATGCTCTTGACTCTCCCCAAGTACCCCTATACACAAACACACCAGTTAGCCTATTTTATCCTTCTTTTTTTCCCCCCTTTTTTTTTTTTGCCCATGCATGTTTTCCTGAAATCCGATGGCCTATTCTTATTCTCTGAAGGTGTTTTTTTCGAGTGGTGCAAAGAGGAGTAAACAGGGCAGGGAGGGAGAGACATTCTGAAGCAGCCTTCTCCCGCCAACTCCCATAGCTCCACCCTCCATCCTAAGCTAAAACACAGTGCAAAAACTGTTGACTACACTGCCCCCTATTGCCAGCGTGGGCACACAAGCACCTTTGCCCCACCAACAAACAAGTCCAGACAAGCCCTATGCAGAACATGTGTGCACACATCATGTGTAGTGTGTGTATAATTTATGTGACATTTAGTGCTTGTGTGCAACTTAAAAAAAAACAAAGACTGCAGAAAGTACTTTTAAGGCCTTACAAAAGAACAACAACAACAAAAAAGAATAATAAAAATACCTGATGAAAGTGAGTCCTTAGGTTTGATGTGTTGTGTTATTAATACTGATATGTATAAGTATAAAATGTGTTTTTTTTTACATTAAAAAAATCAGTTCGGGACAATATTACAAGATAACCTAGGGGTTCATGATTTACAACCATCAGTCTTTTTACATGCTGTAAACATTATTGTTATATTGCTATCAACATGGTTATTGTTGTTAAAATCATTTGATTGTTATCATCATTATAATGTTATTAGTGTATCTTAACATACAGTAATCACAGTGTGCTGTTAATATAATCCAAAATTTTACAAGGCCACATTTTAATACAGTGGTACAGTGTTCCTGGTTTGTGTTCTGTGGGTCAAAAGGTGAGGAACTACTGTAAAAGCCTTAAATGAATGAACATGGTGGTACATATTTGCCTATTTGCCCTATGTGCCTAATATAAATAATACTCTTGTAGATTGTTTTATGCTGAAAAGGATCCCTGGCTGGAAAAACAAAGTTTAAGAACACAGACAAGAAGTCAGTGCCAAGATGCCAAGACTAGTGAAAAGCAAGTTGACTGTTCCTAAACTTAAAGTGTCCCTTTCGTCTGCTGCACAGGAATGTTCTTTTCTGAATGTTTAAAAAGATTAAAATAGCTCAGGACGAAATGTGCACCCAAACTGGTTGTTGTTCTTTCGTCTGTTTATTTCCTTTTGTGTCAGAAATGTTTCAGTGTTAAAGGGCAGTGCTGTGGATCACGCATTAGTGGGCAAAGTAGCAAAATAATATCATTTGCCGAACTTTAATTCATGACTATGGGAAGATGAGGCAGAGGCAATGATTTTTTATTTTTTTTTGTTTCTGCGAGTAATATCACAAGTACTAGATTTAATCTCACAACGTTTCTTTAATGTCTTGATGAAAGCCATGTGTGTTTTTCCAATTCAGATTCCTTAACCCTCTCCTCTCCAGGATGAAACATGTACTGTATTAATAAATGGGTCCAACAGCAAGATGAATGTCAACACATTTTGACTAAGCTGACAGAAATCAGACTCTGGAGTGTCTTCATGGACTGATTCCAAGTCTGGTGTAATTTAAGTAGCTCCTCACTACGATATGAATGACAGACTATTTTGGAGAAAACTGCTCTGCTGATGAAGGATAGAATAGAGACAGGGCCTGCACTTTCTCCTTTCGGGAACAATGAAAAGCTCCACCCATCTGGGAAGGAAAAATAGGACCCTCCCTTATCTTACTGGTTTCAGCAGGTCAGAGTGCTGCAGCCCTCTCTATCCTCCACCTAGCACAGCCCTGCCACGCACTGGATAAATTATCCCAGCTGTGCAGTAAAGCTACTCAGGCACCCAGAGGACAGACTGTGGAGGGCTGGGCTGCAGCCTGGGGTCGGCCACGGGTGCGGCCTCTGACGCCTCTTAATGAGCACATTCAAAGCCTCCATCATCGGGATGAGGGCAATGCTGCTGGGTCAGATGGTGGGCGTGGACAAGCAACAAATAACACCCAGGAGCAAGGCAAGACCGCATGCAACATAAACACACCTTTCTGCCTTCCATTAAAGAATGAAAAAGGAAGGAGTATGGTTAAGTCAGTAGCAAAAAGGCCTTTTTAGTGGTTGGGATGTGGTATTATGAGAATTATGGTGAAGCAATTTGAGAAAACACACAAACTATAAATGTAAATTAAATATAATAAATAATTACATAATACAATATAATAAATAATTAAGTAATACATTATTTGAGGTTTAATAATTTCAAAATTAACTGTTATAATTAATAACTAAGTCATTAATAAGTCAAATATTATATACTTAGTCAAATAAACTAAGTAATAATAAGTCAAATATCAGTTATTATGCATTCATGAAGAAAAAAAAGCACAAAAACAAAGCTGTCATTACTAAACAAAACAAAAATAAATTCATTAGTCATTGCAATCACTGAAAAATGATTCATATTAAACAGTTGTACATTTCATATACAATCATATAATATAATTATAGAAACTAAGAATTAGTCATACATTTACAGTTATTGATTTAATACAGAACTTAAATTATTTAAGAAATTCATATAATAATTAAATAATTTTCTTGGCTACCTTTGCCTTGTCTTTATACAATCTCACAACATTTGCTGCGTCCAGTCTGGCCATTTTCCTCTGATTTCTCAAATCAACGAGGCATTTTCTGCCTGCAGAACTTCTGCTCACTGGATGTTTTTTGTTTCTTCCAAAGGCTCTAGAGACTGGTGTGTGTGAAAATCCCTGGAGACCAGTAGTTCCTGAAATCCTCAAACCAGTCTGTATGGCACCAACCAGTGTGTCATGGTCAAAGTCACTGAGGCTATTTTTCTACATACTTATGTTTGATGTAAACAATGACTTAAGCTCCTGACCTGTATCTGAATGATAATTAGCTTGACTGGACAACTGCATGAATGTATTTATACACAGAAGGATTTTTGATGAAGTCCCAAAGTACTATCTCTAAGCTTGCTTGCTTTCATTCACCCAAATGCCAGTTAAGAAAAAGTCTGGTTGTGTTGTTCTTCTTTTGACAGTAACTTTAATGAAATTAGACAGTTACTATAAAGTGTGCAGAGATCAAGTAATGATGAATTAAGCATTGATAAAATAAATATGTAACAAATTCAAAAAAAAAATTTTAATGCATAAAAAAAAAAATTAATATCATGTTCAAAAATTCAATTCAATTGCACACAATGTATAGATCCTCATAAACAAATGCCAAAATGCATTTGAAAAGCATCTGAAGTTTTCCCTTTGCTAGTTACACATATTAGTATGCAAATTCAAGGATTTTTCTTGTGCTCACTAAAGTTTTCGTGAGAGTCATCTATTGCTTGTAACATGACACCCTATTGTTCAGTACAAGCCAACAAGTGCTGCCTAGTGTCTAGTGAACGATGTATTACTACAGAGCCAAAGGCCACATGTGTCTGTGCTCATCTTTCCTCTCTCTCTCTCTCTCTCTCTTAGATAAATCTAAGAGCCCCCTACCCTGACCCCCTGGTACATGCAAGCAATTTATCTCGAACAGAAACAGAACTTATTGAATTTAGTTCATCTTATTTTAATTATATTTTATTAAATATTTTCTATTTTGTTTTGTGATTACACGCTAATGATATATTCTAAGCCTTGCCTCAAGCATTTGTAAATCAAGGGACACCATGTTGGGTCGCAGTTGTCTGATAGATGTCTGAAATAGTTGTTTGCATGAAAAAAAAGGTGCTTCTTTCTCTTGGCCTGTATTACATGATACTATGATGTACGTTATATCGCAAAAATGATTTATGCCTCCTAGAATGTGTGGATGAAATATGTTTATATGAATATTAATATCAAACACAATATAGTAATTAAGGATTTTTAAAAAAGGAAAACATGGGAGGCTCCTTTGGCCATGACTAGATCCATGCAGTTACCTAGTTATGGATTGGCCAGGACAGGTTATGGTTATAGTGTTTTAGCATAGTGCTTCAGTTATTGGGTTTTATTTCTGTACAAAAATTATTTGCACTTTATGAGGTTTGGTGTTCTAAAGATTCCAGTGAACAGGATACAGATCACTGAGATCTCTAGCCTGCAATTATTTATACAGGTTAAGATTAGATTTATATAGTCCTATTTTTTATATGCAGACTGTATGCAGATTTTGCTTGACCTCTACAGAACTGTATATATACCTGGTGATGGAAAGCAGAAAAAGCATCCACTCAGATGCCACTATGAAAACCCATGTGGTGTTAGAGACTTCACTTCAAGCTGAACCTCTTCACAGCTACCAGATGGCATGAGCAGCCATATTGGCACTGACACACAAAAAGCAGGCTGCCTCTAGCCCAACGGCAGCTGTGCAAACAAGAAGTATACAAAAATGTGAGCTATGCAAGTCACCCTGGAGAAGGTCCCAGCTCAGGAAGAAAAAAATGTATCAATAAGCAAAACTTGTGGCAATATGGATAACTGCAATAGGAAAGTGAGGCATATTTTGCTAATTAGGCTGGTTATGTGTGATTACAGGCCATGGGAAAGATGGTGACACCATGAGCCTATGTAATCCCAATGAGAGGTCATGCACCTCACACAGACACAAACACATCCACACTCAAACATGCACATGTTACAAGCCACTCTCACTGACACACACACACAAACACACACACAGAGAAAGGGAGAGAGAGAGAGAGAGAGAGAGAGAGAGAGAGAGAGAGAGAGAGCGAAGCCATTTCAGTAATTACAGTGCCCCACTTGACATCAAGTCATCACAGTTGCTAAGAGAGGATAGTGAAGCTGTCATGTTTCTGGGGAAACAATGCTTTGCTTCAAGTCTTCCCACTTCCAGCATTCCTTATTGCACTGTAATTATAAAGTCCTTAGTGAACTTGATCTGTAGGTCTGCAGCTGAAACGCCCTGTGCATTGACCCCACCCTTCACAACAAATACCTGCATAATTCAAATTTAGCTCATATTCAACATTCACAAAGCTTAAACAGACAACAGTATCTTAAGATCAGACAACACCATATTCTTTAAATTCAGGCTTATTATGAAGGGACGAGCCCTTCGAACAAACAGCAAACAAACAATTAAAAATAAGAAAATCATTCTTGACACTGCAAGAATCACTGCAAATATTATCCACATCTACTGAACAAAAGCGTTTAGTCACAGTGTTGACAAGTCCACAGAATTTCCATGACACTCACATTTAGGCAGTGGTCTCTGTTTCTGTTTACAAGCTGGATCTCAACATTTAAATCCTTGTCAAACAAAGTGCTCATTTTTTTTAAATGCTGGTTTTGCAGAAAATTAATTATAGTATCCATCCTTTCAATGTATCACAAGAGTTTTTTTTCCTTTTTCTGCACTACTTTCCATAACTCAGACCACTTGAGAATTCTCAAGGCCTGGAGGATTTTTTTTGCTTGGCACAGATTCATCAGGAGGGAAAAGAATGGAAACAAAGAAAGAAAAAATTGAACTTTTCCAAAGACAATATTTATCAGAGAAGCTTCGATTCTGATCTTATAGTGTTTGTTAAAATAAAATAAAAAATCTAATAAAAAAAATAATAAAATAAAATAAAAATAATAATAATAATAATAACAACAACAACTACCATACAATTTCTGAGTTGGTTACATGCTGAGTATTCCCCCCATCCTTCATGTTTGTGGTGAACAAGTAATTAAAGTATGATATCACCTGCAAGACATGAACTATATCTGGACAGCCAGAATACCACGAAAAGATTTTGAACGTTCATTTTCCATTTGATGATAATGGTGTTGATTTTAAGATACTGCAGATAGAAGGTGTTGTGAATAAAGTCAAAAACTTCCTATCAGCTAAAATACCACTGTTAAATAGAAGTTTGAAAACTCAGAGTATCCTACACATGTGCAGATTTTACTCTTTCCCAAAGAATTATTTCTTTGGAAGGAAAGCTAATAATAATAATAATAATAATAATAATAATAATAATTCTTTGTCAGCCCATGCCGCTCAGCACAGAAATCTCCCTACAGTCTATATTTAGCTGTGCTTTTTCAGTCAGAATATAAATGTGGAACGTGGCCACGCGGAGCTCCTCTGATTTCCAACACCTGCACATTTCAGCTGCAGAAAGGCAGAGATAAAGCTTCATGCTGTAAACTGCATCTAGGTCACCATACTGCACCAACCACACTTCCCCAAGCAGGCACAATAAGTCAGGAAACACCCCTCCTCTTTCAGAAGACAAGTAGCTCAATGTTTTATGCATGTACACTATCTGCAACAAGTCAGCAGTGTATGCTGCAAAAAGGTTTTGTGTTTATTTATGTTCTCGTGCCACTTGTATGCGTTATTCTCATGTGTTACACTCATGAGCTCATCGACAAATATACACACTCGCACCTCTTTGTGTGACAAGTTGGGACGCTAAATATTTATGGTGTTGTGTAGATTGGCCCAAACATGGTCGGGCCCTACTTATTTAGAAAAAATATATAATTTGAGGTACTTTTTCTTTTTTTTCTTTTTTTTCCCACTCAGACACATAAGGTACACAATTTTTTTTGCACTGAACTGTAACTGAACAAAAAATATATGTGTTGCAGTATTCAGGCATTAATTTTTTTTATCTATTAATTAAAACCAAATACTAGCAATCAACTCAAATTAATACAAATTAATTATATTAATTTCTATTAATGTTATTAAGTCTGATAATCGCCTGCACAAGGACAAAGCATTTATACTTAAGGGGAGATTTTTTAAGAGAGAGTTGTATTTCTTTAAGACACGTAGTTTGTAATACAAATTGGACTTGAACCTGCCTATTCATTGGGGTCCCTTTGTAGTAAACAGTCCAACACGTGTCATGTGGCTGAAGGAGGCGAAACAGGAACTGCAATTTGACCCAGATCTGAGAGTTCACTTCCTGTTATGCCTAATCACAGTGCGAGATGTATGTAAAATGAGACACCAACACTTTGTTAATGACTGTGTCTCTAGAAGACGTCTGTCACAATGGCATGTAATGAATAGCAATAATACGGCCTCATCCAACACACAGAGTGTCCCTTTCGGTCCGAGGATTTTGTGCATACAGAGAGTCAGGCACGGTGTAATTTTGACTGCATGTCAGCACCACACTTTTGAAAATCAAAGTGGTGTGAATTGTGGCCGTCATGCTTTCCTTTTTAAAGTCAGCCAGTGTCCCACGTACACACCAAATGACCTCAGGGGCTCCACTAGTGAGGAAACAGAATTCAGCCATTATTTAAAAAACATTCATTCTGGTGTCTGCATTAGTGAAGTGAAATGTTGTGTGTAATGTTAATAGAAAATGAATGGAGCGCTCTCTGGGTTTCTTTCCAGCACATTAGCTTGCAGGAAGCAGCTCATTTTAAAGTCAGGCGTATAAAAATCAACTCATACTACAACTCCCTTTGCCATCCATTTCAAATATAAACTCATGTTGCGTTGATGCATAGCAAAGTAATTATCTCATAATGCATAAAACAAACATATTTCTGTCCTAGGGCAAGATTATTTTTTTTGCACAACACTGGCTGCTGGGTTCAGTTTTAGTTTGGGGTTATTGAAATGTGAAAGTCTATAAAAATAAATAAACTCTTTTTTTTTTTTCAATCTCAGATGCTATGTTTGTTAAAGCAAAAATAATTTATTAATTCAATTTATTTAATTAATTGCTCACTTTGGCACATCTGAATTAATTTCTTGTCTTGTTCGATGGACAACAAGAAGGCTGGGAATAAGAGCGTGCCAGCATTATATCTTCTCATTAATGTTAATTATATAACAGTTAGTTCCGACCGATTAATCTGATTGCACAAGAGCCATTACATGAGTGGTGATAATGGAATGAAACAGCAGTGGTCAGTATCCAAGCACTTTCAGCATGAAAAATGGTGTTTGAACCATCCATATTCAAACACATAGCTGAATCCTAAATCTCCCTCTAACCCCTGATCAAGGGCAGTACTTGGTGTATAGAAAAACAAACTGTATACTCCATTTTACACTATTTGGGATGTAACTCTGGAATCCTGAAATGTATCTGATATTCTAATGGGGAATAAATTTTCCAAGATTTCCAGGACTTCATGGTTTATTATTATCACATTCTGGCTACAAAGTACCAGTAAGAATTTAAACCTACTTTCACCTCTGTTAATAACTTACTGTCAGTTGCCTGCTCACCACTACTTCCACAAGTCACAGAAGTATATGTGTTGGCAGAGCAAAATAACTGGTTAAATAAACAATCATAAACTGTTTATAACAAATGGCATTTGTACAAATTTGTATAAATGCAAAATCACACTTGAGGTCGAGCTGTTGTAGTGAATATAAGAACGGCTGTAATGCAGGTGTACCCTGAGATATCTTAATACTCTAAGATAATCTTAATAAGATATCTTAAGCATAAGCACAAGCTTAAATAATGGCTGCGTAAAAGCACCCATAAATAACACTACGAACAAGTGGAACCATTTTCCTATCAGCCTGAATGGGGCAATCAACACTCTGGTTACATGCAGTAGTTTGTTGAATGCATTGTAGTGTCAGCAAATAAAAATATAAAACTGTAGATTGGCTTTATCTTGTTTCTATGCCTCCTGAAACATTTTCTCTGTCCTGTGCAAGCTTGATTGTTCCCAAGCAGATCAACTTCCCCTGTTCGGTAGGTTCCACATTAGTCAAACTGTCTCCTTAAATTTGCCCGTCCACATAGCACAGGACTGCCTGCACCATCTGACTGTATCTGTCCAAGAAGAAGCCAAAATACATTTGTCAACTTCCGGAGTTTAATTACACAACACTAGTCACACAATTTTCATTTTAAAGAAGGTTAAGGTGACCGCTAAGCTAACCCTAACCCCTCTCCACCCTTAGTCTTGATATACCACGTAATTTGAATCCACTTGTTGAATGGGAAAGAAGCCAAAGGTGGCACAGCACAGACATTATACAAAAATAAGTTAGCTTTAACAGTTATATATGATTTGCATTTTGCACACAACATAGAAAAAATATGCATGTTCTGAAGGAAACCTCTGGTGGCCTGAAACAAAAGGAGGTAAAATTGAAACAAAATTTACCTTACAACTGCTATTTTTATATGATTTAAGTCTTGCTCCGTGAAAGTGTAAACATGTTGATTTTAGGACCCAGCTACATATTGCAAAAATGTATTCTCCAAGTGTCCCATGCCATACATCCCACCACACCATAAAGTATAATAGTAACAAATAAGCTGTATTTATGTGTTAATGTTTCAAGTTCTAATATTACTGTATGTAGGCTAAATCTTCTTTTATGCTAAGGAAGTAGGTTTAATGCGCATCACTGAAAGAGCGAATAAAGCCTCGCTGTTTAACACCGGGGTGCTAAAAGCCTGTGTTTATTAGTTCACTTTAATGAGCGCTGACATGCTCTCTGCCCATGTGTCACAGATCAGCTGGTATCTAACGAGGGATAACACAGGCAGCAGTGGAACCGCTTCTGGAGGCCATCGAGTAGCAAACATCCACAAAATTTAATTTGCCAAAACAAGAGGCCTTCAGAGTTTCCCAACATGTTTGACTCTTATTCTCAAGCCTGATTATATGTATTAATATTAATATAATTAATTATATGGCTTAAGGTTAATCTTGTATAATATTTCAACATAGCTTTATTTTGGCTATATAGTACATACATACGTTACATGGCTATACATATATGTTTCTGTGTATACACTATAAAAAAACACACACACACACACACATGCACACACACACACATATATATATATATATATATATATATATATATATATATTTTTTTTTTTTTTTTTTATGAAGATGTCTTTAGGCCTATCGGGTCATGGGGAAGTTTTCCTTTTGTGCTAATGTTGCGAGAACAGCTGACCAGAAATTAAAAATCATAAATCTGTGTTTGCCAAGGCTGTATATTTTAAACAGCAACCTACAGGTCACAGGAGTAGGATTTGGCAGGAGCAGGAGTTGAGCTACTGCTCACAGATGTGTAGCAGGTCATCTGCAAAGAGACAGACAGCTGCATATAGTGTCTGCTTTTTATAGCCTAAGCCTAGCTATACTTAAGCTAAGAGAAATAAAACTTTAAACAGTAAAAAAACACTTCTACAACATGATGTCCACACACACACACACACACACACACACACACACACACACACACACACACACACACACGGGTAAATCTCAAATACTGTTAAAAGTTTCTTTATATTTACATATGTATAGTAGGAAATCTCTTCAAGCAAATGCTTTTTTGAATCTTTCCTAAGTTGTCTACTGATTCACACACACACCCCTAACTTTTTTCTTTTTTACTAAGTGAGCAATACTTTTATCACTCAGAATAAATGCACACAACACATGGTTTACTTTTTCACATTATAATAAATTCACATTATTTAAATAAACTTACTTATTTGCAAGATAATGAAGACAATAATTACACTTGTGTGTGTGTGTTTGCATGTGTGTTCACAAAATATTTTTTTAAAGAAAAAAAAAGAAAAACTAAGAGAAAATAGAAAAAATATTTTAAAAAAGAGAAAATATAAGTCAATATAAAAGAACCAATAACTAAATAAATAATGTTACATCAATAGTAACAGTAGAGTTTATTAGAGTTAAGTTGATTTAAAATGTAACAAATTACACTTTGCATGGTTTATGTGATGTAACTTCAGCTTTAGATGCTAAAGTAATTTTTAAATAATTTGACATTTTTCATATTTAATCATTTAATGTTAGGTACATTATAATGTAACAATTTGAAATACAATTTAACTAATTAAATTAATATATTTTTTAAATGGACTCTCTCTCTCTCTCTCTCTCTCTCTCTCACACACACACACACACACACACACACACACGCACGCACGCACGCACAAGCAACACCTTGTTAGCTTACATAATTTAAAGGCCATATTAATTCTTTCATGTTTTTTGGTCATGTGTACAAATTACAGTGTTCTGTGTACAATATACATTCAGTTCAGTCACAGACAGACAATTAAGCGTTTCTGTATCCTCTGTATATATATCATACTTCCACCTGTGTCAGACAATCATTTACGCTAATCATGAAAAAAAGTCTATATAATTAGTACAGGGTTCTTTATTAGGGCAAATCATTAATTATAAAGAATTTTATTCAGTATGCCAATGTGGATGCAACAAAAGCACAACAAAAGCGCTCCCTTGTGGTATGCAAGTAAAAAGAAAATGGGAAAGTACTTTTTAAAAGCAGTCAGGACAGATATATACTGTACCTTCCTTTGTTATCTTAGATTTCAGGCATTACAGTTAAACGTTGCCAAGTTTAATCATAAATAATATTTAATTATATTACAACCCTGCTTTAAGATGCTGTTATGAGGTTTGTTTTAGAGCTCTATAACTAATGTACCTGTTAGTCCTAATAAGACTCTGAGTTCACAGCTGGATCTAATGGTAATAAAACCTGCTGAGGCATGTGTTGCCCCCACACAACCTCTTGCTTATCTTTTGCTGTGTCTTATAAACACAGCTCAGCCTGTAGCTCATGCTGAAATTCACAAACATCTACCTCCTTTTTCTTGGCCTAGTTACATCATGAAAAAGGTGCTGTACATAGGTGATCACATCACTCTGTTTAAACCAGTTTCTTCAGACTGTAGACTAAACAAACAGACAACTCATCCCACACAGATAAATAATGGTGACAAAAATGCTTCTAATGGGAATGCAACCTACTGACAGGAACCTGCATCCAGTACAGATGCCTGGAATAACTGGGCGGGTATGTTTGTATAAGTAGCTTGAGCTGGACATTTTTCTCAATGAAAACGGCAACTTAAAAAATCTCATGGCCCACCCCTTCGTTCACTGACTCTGACCCAGCTTCCTAGAACCACAAAATGTTTCAATAGTCCACTGCCTCATCTAGCAGGAATGCTCATAAAAACACATGGCACAGGTGCATCTGCTCTCGCCACTGTGGGTAACTGCACTTTATCACTTTGTGCAGTAAACACTGATGACAAATTATATGTACCTTTATATAATGCTGTTTTGTTTGGTTTTGTTTTGCTTTGATAGCCATGTAAAAGACAAACACTGCACAAAGTGACACATGATTATGCAAATTCACCTATGAAATGATATTTACGATTGATTAACCAGTCACATAAGACGTCCATTTATTTTCCTCATATTAAATTTCAAGTTTCCAATAACCAGATGTTATTGTGGGATTCTGGTACTCATATGGAAATTTTGCTCTGTGGAACTTTTCCAGCAGAGGAAAATAGAGTAAATGATATGGCACAGATAATTTTCCATCTTGCTTTTCCATATTTATTGATGACTACAAAACAGTACAACCAACAAAAACTATTCCTTAACCTTTAGAATAGTGGAGGGAACCTGACGCTCTGGCTCATGTCAGAAACACTCTGCACCTGCTGGAGCTGGAGACAGGGTCTGTCTCAGTCTTGGCACAAATCAGTCAGCCGATGAGGTTCAGCTGAGGACACTGGCAGCCGCTCCCCTACAAGCTCGCGTGCTGAAAAGCCTGGGTTCAGCTGAGGAACCTAAACTCTCTGCCAGCTCTTCCACAACTAAATCAGACTCAGGCACCCAGAATTGGGAGAATGATTAGGTTTCACTCACTGTAGTGTGTGTTCAGTGTGATGTTTTGAGTTCTATGGCTCTTTTTGAGGTAGTGGCAAAGAGCATAGTTGTCTGATTACTACAGTACTTAGTCCTCAGGGCCAGAACTACATCTCTGCACATTTCTTTTTAAGTGAACAGCACTGTAACAGCAATGTAAATCTCCTGAACAAAATAATTTTGTTTAATTTAACAAATTTTGCTTCTATTTGCTAAACACATGTACTCTATCATTCTCATTTAGGTTATTTTTAAGGCTCCTATGGAAAGGAGTCATAAAGATATGTATTGGTGGAAATTAGAAGGGGAATTTATGTAAAAAAAATAATTCAGAATTGGAATAAATGTGCCACGGAAGTATGTACAGTGTACTGTATGTACTGTATGTACAGTGGTCCTCATGGGCCTTTTGTAATTTAAAACAATAGCAGGGGTATGCAAGACTTATATAGATTATATAGATTTTAAACTAGAGTCACTAAAAGTCCTTACGAGTTCTCTGTGTGTTATGGGGTCACCCATTCTGAGGATCAAACTGAGGCTGCTGGAATGTGTAAGCGAGTGTTATACAAACAAAGGACAAGCAAGGTCCCTCAGGTCTGAATGAAGCTATAGGGAAATGGCAGGGCTTTTAAACCCAAGCCATTAGGCAGGTGATGAGAACCAGTTGTGTCTAGTTAGTGTTCTCTAATTGAATGAGATAAGCTTTGAGGATTTGTGATACAGTACAGTAATTCTCTCTGTGATGCAAGATTATTCCAATAACCCTATAACCATTCCAGTCAACCAGGTACTGCAATGCTCTTCAAACCAGGCAAGAGTCCAAGAGTCACCAGACTTGGTGACTCTTTAATTAATGACTTGCACTGGTGAAGGATATCAACCAACAGGAATCAAAAGATGGGTGAACACTGATCACAGTCCTGAGATTCTGGGATCTATCCACATAGACTGGGGTAGCTGGAGATGAAAAGCCATAGGATTCACCTTAAATGGGTTTCCATACCTTGGGACCATTTTGCGAGACTCCACACACAGTTGCAGATCTCAGATAGAAAACCTAACCTCTGACCAGGCCTTAAAGACAGAGCAGGTCTGCATCAGGAGTTGCCCTAGAGTTGCTCTTGTTGTGAAGCTCACTGCAGGACTGAACACACAGACTCATTAGCATTGCCGAACAAATGCCTAAGCTGAAACAATCCCCACTAGGAAGTGAACTAGGCCATGATCTGAGATGGTATTCAGTGGTAGGCCCTAAATCCTGAAGACGTTGACATTGGCACAAGATCTCAGCAGTCTCTTGAGCTGTGGGAAGTTTGAGGGGAACCAATCAACCACCACCAAAATTATTGCCTTGCTCTAAGGTGGGGGAAGGTCATAACCCAGAAGTTTAAGGTCATTGGCCCAGAAGTTTAACAAATGTGGAACAGAGAGAAGAAGTCGCTGATAATAAGGTGGTGTTGTCTGCAATACTCACAAGGGTTACTGTGAATTTCTGGTGTGTGGTGTCTGACATAACAGGTCAACCAGGAAGAGGCCCAATACTAACAAGCTGAATGAAGTACATCACCACCTATCTTAGTGAAGTTGGATATACTTCCCTCAATAAATGGATTCCCCTGCCATGCTTGTTATATATTAGGAAAAGGAGAGCACTCCAATTAATTGGCCGAGTTGAGCTATAACCATAGCTTGACTTAACTGTATGTGTAATTGTATTGGGTGATATAATCCAGAGATATTCTATATGCGACTATGAGCAATTACGAATAGATAAAGGTTGCAGAAGGCTACAAGTGTGTAACCCATGAACGTTGTTCTTGGCACATGACACAGGCAGCAACAAAGTAATCATTTTCCTTTAGTCCATCAAATCCTCTATCTCCAATGATATAGTTCCTTTGGGTGACGGTAAGATGGTCACCAATTCATTGAGAGAGAACCACCTGTACCACAACATCTGAAGCATTATCTGCAACAAGAAATAGGAGGGATTTATTAGGTAGGGCTGGAACAGATGTGACCTGCGACTTGAGATCACGAAAAGCTTTCTCAGCTTCAGGGATCCAAGAGAAATGAGAAGCCATCTTCTTAGTCAGGCCTGTAGGAGGTGCAACAATGGTACTAAATTTGCATAGAAACCCCCTTTAAAAGTTTAGCAAATCCCAAAACCGCTGAACCTTGTTGCTGGAAGAGGGCTAGGGCCGGTTTCTAACTCCCTGGGTCTTCCTGGGGTCCATCTGCAGTTGGAGTTTGAAATCATTTTGGAGTTTGAAATTAAGTAACCCAAGAAGTGTACTTCAGAGACATCAGGTTGGACAAAATAGGTCTTCAAGAAGGAACTGATGTCTGTCCCTTACATGGTGGACATGCTCATACAAAGACTTGTAAATCATGTAGGTAGACCAAAGCATATAATAATAATAATAATAATATAATAATAATAATAATAATAAAGAACTGCATGAATGAACTGGGAGGAAAGGTGCCGGGGGAATGTCAAAGCCACAGTCATACGGGTGATGGGGTGGTAATTATTTGGCCTTTTTTTTTTTTTTTTTTTACTGAATACCTCTTTTATTTCTGGATAAAGAACTAGAGAAACTCAAGAGGACTTGAGATCTCAGGAGGAAGGGGCTTTGAAGTTGTAAAAAGGTAAACAGACTGATAAAGAAGGCTCCATTCAGTTATCAAACTAGCTGACTAGTAAATGGATGGGTTGTGGATGGGCAGTCAGGGAAAACCCAACATGATAGGACCATCTGGGACATGTATCAGATGAAACTATATCATAGCATTGTGCTAATAACAGATAATTGTTATGTTATTGTTAAATGTTGGCTTTTACCCCAGAAGATACAGTAGTGACCAGCAGTAGCAGTGTAGGACCTAGCATCTTGGGAGAAAAGGTGGTCACATCACATTTCCCCCATCCCTGAACAGATTTTGGCTTTTCCTGACAGCCTGGTTTAACACAGTAGAGGCAACACTTCTCCACCATGTGGCAGTTACATTCAGTCTAAGACAGCTTGTGCCTTCTTATTGCTTTGATTCACCAAAAGTGGACTCTGGGTAGGGGAAAACTTCTGAGATGGTTAAGCAGGTACAAGTACATTGAGCCCCTTGTCTGTGCTGGGCTTAGGTTGTCCCCTCTGGCACTGGCAAAAATGGTTCAGCCATATGGTTAGGTCTATGGTAGACTACAGATAACCAGCTGGTTCCTAGGGAACCCAGACACAAGGGTGCTGCAAGGGTCCAGTAGGAGATGGCATAATCTTGACACTGAGATTCCAATGGAAGGCAAACCACTTGTTTAGGAGTGAAGAAGTTCCTCTAGGCATTTTGTTATTCTCTCTCCATCCTGACTTAAAGATTCTGTGAAAAACCAAACTCCATTTGGTTGCTTTCTCATCATTGGCTGAACAAAAAATAGATTAACAGCACACCAGTGGCCAGAATTCTCAAATCATGAATGACAGTCAGTACCATCATACATCAAAGGCCATCTTTTAACCCTGGCCCATATTTATGTATAGACATATGTTCAACACCCACAGGACCTATTAACTTAAACCTTAAACTACAGAGAAAATACTGGTGGCCGAGTGTGCATCAAGACATCAATCAAGTGCAACAAGTTCATCTTCTCCTCCTTAGCATGCACACAAACCACCTACATGGTCAAAGCAACCTTGGACAAAACAGTGGCAGGCTTCAGTGGCAGGCTTCAGTTGTTGACTATGATGGCTAGGGACCTGAAGCGAGGTGCTGGGTTTGAGCCCACAGTGTTCTTCATAGGTGGCTGTACCAAGTACAAGCTTGCCACCAAAATCACCCTGGTACATGACCTAGGGGGGGACCAGGTAAAAGCAATCAGGTAGTGCTTTCATGTATAGGATTAGCATCCACTTACATTTCTCAGAACACACAGTCTACAAACATGGCTGCCATGGACTACAACACACTTCCAACACAGACTCTCAACCACTTGCATTCATCTGATCTGCAGACCTGTTGCAAAACCTCTTATTTTCACAACCACAATATAAAAGGACTTACACATGTTGCATTCCGTGAAATATATGTTCAGTGTCTTTTTAACCATTCATGAATACTATGCCTTCAGATACAGATTATTAGAGGTTTGATTCTGTTTCTAATTTTGTTGTTCTTTGTTCTTGCATGCCCTATTTATATTGTTTGCTATTAGTCTTATCATCTGTTGATCTGTATGATTCAAATTCTGCTTTGCAGGGCTATAAAGTTGCTTTTGTAAATTATGTTGTCTCCATGCTCTCTGACACAAGGATTGGCTATATAATTGTTACCCTCACTTGTTTTATCTGGCAAACTTGTTTGACTTTGACATGTTTAAAGTTAAATTGATTATCCAATCATGATAAAGCTTGCATAAAGGCTACAAGCCCCAGAAATGTAAATCATAGTGTATACAGTAGAAATTAAAGTGTATAAATCCAGAATAGCTGTAAATCCAAGTAGATCGAGGCTTAATTCTATCAAAAATTCACCACAAAGAGGAAAAAAGGTCACAGACTTCACTGGAAGTGTTTTTCACTAGAACACCCAATTTCACTGGAAAGTCTGCTATGTTGATTACGGCACACATTTGCCAGGGCTTTATTTCAATAAATTTATGCAAAGGTCATAGGACAAGAAATGTCAAAGGATTTTTTTCCTTCCAGAATGTATTTTTCTTTTATTAATGATGGGATCGTCAACACACTCCATAACTTCATCTCAAGCACACCCAAAGACTTATCTTGGACCTAAGGTGAGGACTCTCTGGTGGCCAATTCATGTGTGAAAATGAGTCCTTGTGCTCCAAGGATCAGTCTTTCACAGTTTGGATCTAACAAATATTGGCATCTTTGTCCTGAAATATGCCTGTACCATTAGAGAGGAAACATATTCATTCATAACCTGGTCATTTACTAAATTTATAGTATATAGTCAACTGGCTTCATTTTATTGCCATATAACTTTGCTGAAACCTGCCACTAGGCATTATGCATTAAGGGTGCATAACTTTAAGGACAGAGTCTGGAGGAGGATAAACCTGGACTTGTTCTAATCAATTCAGTTAAATTTCATTTGCATAGCGGTTTTAACAACAAGCGGTTTTATCACTAGTCATTGTAGCAAAGCAGCTTTACAAAATCAAAAGAAAATTATGAAAATTTGTATGAAATGTGAAAAATGTGTACGAATCAAAATGAATAGATAGTCCCAAGCTGAGGCTGACCAAGGCAAGGAAAAAACCCTGGCAGGACTAATTATGACAGCATACCTGAAAGGGAGAGCCAGGAGGAAACGGATCATAAGACACTAACAGTTCAATCAGATACTGCGGCGCAAGACCATTTAATGCTTTAATGAAGTCCTCACTACTGCATGTTGTTGTGCAGATTTCTGCAGTGGTCTTATTCCTAGTTAATTTTGCCACTGTATGAAATAAAATTCTAAAAATATTTTTGTTATTTTCTATAAAAATGAAGAGATACATCGATCTAGCAACACTTAACAGTTTTTTATAGTTCAGGATGCTTTCCTTACATGCTATTTGAACTATTAACTAACTAACTAATTTTGTTTGACACCATTTACATTATAATTTTCAAGCAGTCTGTTTTAAAGTGCATGTGTGGCCGTTATACCAGTGAGCTAGTTTATTATCTTTAATCATTTTCCTTGTAACTGGAGCTACGTTATCCAAGGTATAACGGAATGTTGACTTTAAATATTCAGTCACCTGATCGATTTCTGTGGAGTTAGGCGATGAGTCAATCAAAGTCAATAACTCTAGAAGATTACTGAAAAAGCTCTGTGTGATAGTTGATGTGACTGTACATTTAATTAATATTAAAACTTCCAGCAATTGACTCTTTGTCTACAGAAATGACCAGGTTGAGAGGAAATCTGCAAATTCACAGAGAAATTCAGAGTGCGGCCCTGGAGGTCTGTAAATGATAATTAGTGGGATCGACTGAGCAGACTTAATATTTGTAGCTACACTTGTTATGTTACTATAGAGAACTTCAACTGCATAAAATTTGTGTCCGTGTTTTTGTATGATAGTCAGATTATCATTGTAAATAACTGTGACGCTTCTTCCTCTACCAGTTAGCTGAGGCTGGTGTGTATGTAGCTGTACCCAGGAGCACTAGCTTCATTTAAAGCTACATCCTTGTTCTCTTTAGGTCCAGGTGTCTGTTTTAATTGCAGTGTGAGCATGAGCTCCTCTAACGATGAGTTAGTCCTTCCTACTGTAGGATCTATGCATGCGGGATCCTTGGGCCTGGCGCCAACCTCTGCTGCAGCCAAATCCTCTAGATCACCTGTGGGTGGTGTAACACCCGCTTCAGGACTCTCATACATAATGCGCTGTTCAAGCAACTGAGCATACAGCAGCTTCTTAATATCGCGCTTCGTAGCACTCCGTAACACTGAAACCAGATAGAAATTTATAAGAAATAATAAGTCTGTAGGCCTCAGAGTGGTGCAGTGGTTAAAGCGCTCGCCCTATCATCTGGACCGCTAGTTCGAATCCCGTGTGATGCTGTAACCTCTCGCAGCCGGAGGTCTAGAGAGAGCTGATTGGCCGAGCTCTCTCAGAGGGGAGGGATGAGAGGTACTTAGTGCTCCCACATTAATCACGGGTCTACAGCCAGTCAGGGGCGTCTGTGAGCTCGCGCAATGGAGGGAGCGGATAGCGCTGTCCTCCGAGTGTGTTACGCCGCCCCCAAAGGTGCACGAGCGAGCAGTTCGAAAAGATGCGGTCGGCTGGCGTCACGTGGTTCGGAGGAAACACGTGATAGTCTTCGGCCCTCCCGGCTGAGTGGTAGTAGTAGCCTTAATGTGGGAGCCCCCTAGTGACGGGGAGGAATTGGACACGACTAAATTAGGGAGAAAAATCGGGGAAAAATCCACAAAAAAAAAAACAAAAAAAGAAATAATAAGTCATCCTTATGGCACCTCTCAAACTGCTCTAACGTGGGGCAAATTGTAAACTGGTCAAGGTAAAATTTTGCAGCCATTTCTAAGTAAAAAACACTCTCCTACCACAAAGACAAATGCCGCCAGACAAACACAACTACAAACGCACTGAAACAACAAACACGACGGAGCGAGGGAAAGCACTGGATGAGCCGATTTTGTTATGCCTCAGTCTAGGTCGGGCTGTAACAGAAAAGAAATTATGTGAAAATGGTGAAAAAAATTATAAACAAAAATTCCCTCTAACCAATACCGTAGTGGAAATACCTAGCCTACACCAAAAAAGAAAGAAAAATGAAATAAAAAAAGGGGGAAAGTCTAAGCGTAGTCAGGAATGTAGTAAGGGGTCATACACAGAATAACTTTTTAGAATCAATTATGGGATAAACAGTAAGCAAAACGCGGTCTTCAGCGCTGTGGGCCTTATGTAGGCCTCTGGGTCTTCTGTATGACCAATCATCTGGAAGGGGGCGGAATCAACACAGGTAGAACAGGGAGAGACACACCCCCAATCCCATCACCAGCAGAGACATATACAAAAGCACAAAATGCAATATCGTAACACAGTGTGTATATATATCGTAACACATATATATATATATATATATATATATATATATATATATATATATAAAACTAAAACCTACAAATTTTATTAACAGTAAGTGCTTTAGATGTAAGAGATCTCATATTTAACAGTTCAAGTTTCAAATCAGAGGTGCTGGCTATGTATTGAGTGAGCAACAGACTTTGTCCACATTTTTGTTTAGCTCAGCGATTGCAGGACGTTTTCCATTGCTCCAAATTCATATCTTTATTTGCTCTCTCAATGGCAAGTGGTTTTCTCATGACCACACAGCTGTTCAGTCCCAGTCCTGTCAGTATTCCTCACACAGTGCATGTGTAATTCCTTTTACTTTCAGTGTAAAACAAATCGAAGATCTACTGTTGATTCATCACTTTACAACTTCACAAAGCATTATGAGATCTCTGATCACAGTCATTACTGATTTTTTTTTTTAAACCACTCAACTTTCAGAAAGTTGATGGTTCAGGACTGTCTTTTTTATATAGTTTATATAATGTTTTATTTACTTGATACAGGCCAATAAATTGACCTTTCTGAAACTTAGTAACATCTTTTCAATAACCACAGGATATGTGTTGCCACATGGTTGTTTAAGAAAAGAGAAGCTACTCACTGCCTCAGTTAAGGTTAAAAGGATTATTGCCAGCTGAAACATATTAATCATGGCAGTAATTATCCAATCAAAGGCTTTTAAATATTTGCTTATTCATATCCAAATACCAATTTATTTTGGCCAGGCAGCAGGCAGAGTATTGAATTGAGGGAAAATGAATACAGTGTGAAAGATTATCTACAAATACTAGACGATATCAAATTTCTCAACAAGCATCCATCATCTATTTAAACATGGTACTGTAAGTCAGTAAATGTAATGTACACTTCTCCTTAAGAAAATTAAAATAGGTGATGGGCCTTTATCTGTTAATCATGTCAATTCAACTCTTGTCACTCTCAACCTAACCAGTCTCATTGACATATATAAGACTGTCATACTGCTCCAAGAAAAACATTCACAAGACGGACGTTGTGTTAAGTTGTTTCATTTTACTTTCAACTTCCCCTTTGTCCATACAATGGACACTCCGGGTTCAGAAAATACAACTGTAGGAAACAATGACTGAGAAATACTGACAAATCCTGGATCATAAGACACATCCATGGTGATACAAGTCAAGCGAAATCACTAAGGTACTGGAGCAGCCCAAAATACTACAACTACAAACATAGAGCGTCCAAATGTATAATCAGAGAGGACAATTAAATCTGACACAAATAAAGCACAGAACTCTTTTCCTAATAATACTGAGGATTTTTTTTTACTGCAGTGTATTATGCTTGGAGTTGAATTTTGAAGCAGTAGAATCAAATTTACAGACACTGAAGAGTCTGCACAAAATAATGTACAATTGTAAACCGCAATGCACTATGAGTCTGTTACCTAATGTCTCATTCCTCTTTGTAGGACTAGTAATGAAAAGAAAATTCCACAACATGGCTTGAAGCAGACAAACTTTCACTTTTTATTTTTTGTGTCTCAGATTCCCCAGTATGTGCCAGATATGTGTCATTTTGTTATACTTGATCCCACAGGGTGTCATGCAGTGAAGTAACATTGAAATTATTTTGGAAAATAAAATAATTCTGAGAAAAGCATTCCCAAAAATAATTATTGTTAACAGGTTGTTACATTTGAGTGTCATGAATTCCCTGTCTTGACACTGTTGTATTGTAGCCTTATTGTGTTCTTTGTGTCATTGCAGTCTTGTTGATTGCTTCATATACATATTTCCAAGCCATAGTGTCTTGTGTTAAATTTTATATTTTCTTTGTTTTGACTAGTGCCTGTTTATATAACTGTGGATTTAGAGATTTGCATGCATGCTCCTTGTCCCCTGGTATGTTTCATGACTATGATTCAGTTTCTGACTCTATGTAAAAAAAAAAGTGCACAACAATTTTATGCCTCTTATTCATTCATTACAGCTATGCACAGTATATCAAAAGATAATTCTTACATAGAGCCTACTAGAATGCATATTGCTACAACTGCTACCACTACTACTACTACTACTAATAATAATAATAACAATAATAAGACAAAGAATACTGTTTTCCTTGTGCTGCAGGTTAAGGACCCAGTCATAAGAATAACATTAATTATTAATAAACAAATGAAATATGTCTAATAAGTTGTCTATGGCATGCTCCTAATCTTGTGGAATAAATACCTGTGGCCAAATAGTTAATCATTTGCCTATATCAGAAGGGTTAATATATTCAGTGGCTCGGGTTCAAACCCCATCACACTTCCCAACCTGCACTTGAATGTGTTTGCCACGTGCCGGTGGTTTGAACTGGCCACATTTTATCCCATTCCCTCCTCTCCTTTCCTTAAAACTGTCAGTGTTCATAAGGAAAAACATATTGAACAGATGCTATTTTCTTTCACCTCATCTTTTTATATAGGGGTTGATGGATTTTTAATCTACAGAGAATTTTGTGCATGACATCATCCAAGGTACTTTAAACATAATATTTCACCAGATGCAGCTCTGTGGAGAATCACGGTTTCATTACTATCATAATTCATGCTTTACAGCAGTCTCTTCTCTACAGAATATAGCTGGTTAAATCTACAGGAGCATGACCCTGTCTTTTCTTCTGGCAAAGAAAGTCCAGCTTTTCCCCTTGTGTTGCTTTAGATGGAGTAGACATGGCAGAGTACTGCTGGTTGTAGCATATTAGGAACTTGTGTGCAAATTCGTGTAACCACTGACCTTGCCAGATGACTGTTGGACAAAGCAAGGGATTTTACACGAATGAAGAAAAGTTGTTTTTAGCCAAGCAAACCACTCATGTGTATAGTGATTAGTATGAACAAATAGACAACTTGACAGAGATCCTGCGGCATTGTTTGTTTTATTTAATGCACGGAAACTGCAAATTATCTGCTAAGTATTTCCAGGTAGCTGTAGCTTTCAATATTTGGTAAACCAGTGTTTTCACCTATTACCTTGTGCTTTGTTTTTCCGTAACAAAACCAGCTTAAGATACAAGAACGACCACTGAGACAGCCAAAGTGGTGACAATAGGAAGAAGTGTTTCAGTAGGACGGTCACATGCCATGAGGGATAAATAAATGGGCCAAGATTGGAGTACATCTGCTGCAAAAACTATAAAAGATGATGGATAACAACTGTCTGTAATGGGATCTCTACAAGATTCTCCTTTCGGCTCATTGGGAAATTGAAAAGTGTAATGTCATCTTCTCTGGTCAGTCTATTACAGTATATCTCCAGGCATGTCAAAGTGGCTGTTTTATGATTTGGAAAAACTGTATTACAAGAAATGAGCAAGTTGTGAATTATTTTTAGACTTACCAGAAATTACATTAGGTACAAGTAACCTTCACCCAGCAGCCCTTCTGTGTTTAACTTTGGAGGCGGTGAGCAGTATTATGAGGAATGAGAGGTATTAGGTTTTGCTACCAGACTTCCCTCAGCTACAGCCTTCTCAGTAAACACTTGTATTTGAGTAATTGCAGTGTTATCACATGCTGGACTGTGAATGCATGAGCAGTAGACACAACAGCACACTCAAAATAAACAGCTCTACTCTGGTATGTGTGGTTGGCTATTGGGAGTGTGGCTAACAGTGCACTGAGAGATGAAGCTAACTTAAGTCCAGGCAACACAATTATGCCCAGAGACAAACTGTAGACTGTCTACAGTCAATTAGTCATAAGACTTTTTTTCTCACCAATATCATAACCGATATTGATCCTGCAATTAATAAACTACTTAGGATCAAGTAATGAAGGATGGGATGGAACATGGTATTTAGCGCTGTTAGCATAGGCTGCTACTGTACCATATTCAATTAGCAACAAACTCCTTGTGCTGACTCATTTATAAAATGTTAGGATGTTTACAGTTTTTTACATACATTTAACAAGTTTCCTGAACTCTTAACACAGTTAGCACAACATCCGTCTTTGTAGGCTATTCAATTAACACATTTCTTGTTGCTTTGATACAAAATGCATACAGTTAACACCAATTTAAAATGCTTGAACTTCTTTTACACACAAGCTCAACCAAAACCAAAACAATGTCATTTTACAGTCAAATTTACAAATGCTTTCACACTGTATGTCAGAACAGATAACATCATGTTCTAAACATAACTTACATAGGCTAAAGTCAAAGTGAACAGCTGTTCATATTGTGAATTGAAACACTTGAAACACAAATATATTCCCTGTATTTTATTCTATTGCAAATGAGAAACAGCTTATGGCAGTTATGCAAATATATAAATCACAGCTGATTCCCATCTAGGAACCACACTTAGGTGTTGAGGTTTTTCTGATCACATGATCATATGTTCTAAAAGAGGACTCTTTGGGCTGATCTTGTGTGGAAAGAAAGAAAGAAAGAAAAAATGCCTGCATGAGGGAAAGGAAGACGAGTACCAGGACAAGGGAGAGGAGTTAGAATGCGTTGTGGCGCTCAAAGAAGGACCAGAGCTAGGGTAACTGATCAAATAAGAGCTACTATCATTGACCATGTCATAAACCACGGGCTATCATACAGAGAGGCTGGTGAACGAGTAGCCAAATCTCAGCCGGGATACAGTGGCATCCATTGTCTGTATTTTCAGAGAGATTTTAGGATATTGCTTCTCCTACAGCAAAGTGTAAATAATTTGACCATTTACCGTATTAGTGGGCCACAGTTACCGTGCCGGGCCAGAGAGGAGCCAACATCACCATGTGCGCCACAATCTCCAACAACGGTGCACTCCTGCATAAATGTCAGATTGGCCCCTACAACACAGACCACCTTCTCCTCTTTTTAGACCTGCACGAAAGACTGGTGCCAGAGGTAGAAAGTGGACAGGTGGGAGACCACTTGCTAATATATGTTATCACATGGGACAATGTGGCATTTCACCATTCCCGTGCAGTCACAGCCTGTTTTGACACCCATCCAAGGATGATGTCCCATTTCCTTGCCCCTTACTCCCCTTTCCTCAACCCTATTGAGGAGTTTTTCTCAGCCTGGAGATGGAAGGTTTTTGACCATCGTCCACATGTCCACCAAACCAAATGTCCCTCCTGGATGCAATGGATGCTGCATGCCAAGACATCACATCTGAACACTGCCAGGGGTGGATAAGGCATGCCAAACAATTCTTCCCATGATGCCTTGCCAGAGAAGATATCAGGTGTGATGTGGATGAGAACATGTGGCCAAATGCAGAAGACCGGGCAGAATAGAAGATTACTTTTTTTTTTTTTTTTATATAATTCCGGTGCTTTTTGTGTTTGGATATCTTGCAGTAATGTCCTTTTGCAAATAAAGTCTGTACTGCAGCAATTCTGTGTATTTTTTTTTATACCAAAACTGTACAATTTATAAAGCGATTCTAAGATGGTCATTAATTTTTGTATTGAATTTCTGCAGCAAAAGAAAAAAAATGCATGCATTTACTAAACCCAACAAAACAAAAATGTACGTAGAGAGGCTTCAAATATAAGGGCAGACCTGACATATAAAATAATGCAGTTTCTGTAATTTCAGCTGATGATAGTGTTTTTTTTTTGTCAATGTGTTATGATTGACTAAATGTTACTGTTGAAAGAGAACATGTGTTAGTGTTTTGAATAATTATTTGATTTTAAAACATGTTTGCAGTGTTTTGTTAGACATAGTGTATTGTGTAAACGAAAATTCGTTTTGGGGTTTAGTTTACAATGTGTGATTTTGAGCATGAAATTAAGCGTTTTGCCAATTGTGTGTTTTAGGTGTGTTGGTGCGTTAAGAGTTTAGGAAACTTGTTAAATGTATTGAAAAAACTGTCATAGCGATTGTAAAAAACTGTAATTAGTTTCTTTTAAATTGCATTTTGACTTCACTGGCATTGTTTGCTGAACTTAAGTTCTGTCTTTTTCACATTTGACAATTTCCATGACTGCTCTCGTCACTGCTGTATTGTTGTGAAATCCTCTGTTTGTTCGTGCAACTTGCACCCATTCTACTGTACATGACCTGATACCGCTCCCAACACTTAGTTTGACCACACTAAGCAACTTTTTAAGTTTTAAGATGCTTTTATTAAGTTATGTGTATTGTAGAAAGATGTATAGTAGAACCCCATTCTGATATTTGCTCAGAGCACAGTTTGCTTTAATTGGCACTTTTAATTGTAAGATGTCATCTACATGTCATCTGATCATTAGTGGGACAACCTACTCCATGCCATATACTGTATGTCATATCAGATGCTTGTATTGGAGTGTTTTTGTTAGTTTGTTTTTAATACAGTATATATATATTTTTTTAATGAAAAAATAGCATAACGTGAGACCGATGGCAGCATGTGTTGATTTATTATCCATGATAATAAGAACATAGTACAAAATCAAGGTGCTAGTAGTCTTGTGTTGAATAGTTTATTCTGTTTGAGTTATGGACTTTGCAGCCAGTCATAAACATTTCTGTTGGAATTTCTGTTGACAAAGAACCGACTGGGGCCCTAGCAATCAATTATATATCTATATATTTAAGTCAGATGTTGACCAGATGTCACTGTATAACTATTTTACTGGTACCAGAGTCTGGTGCCGAAATTAAATTGAGGTTAACTCTAAATAAAATCAGTGCTAGCAATCAATGAAAACTTTGGACACTGTGGAAAACCAATCTCTCTTTACTCCTATACCATCACAAATGGATGAAACACATGTGGAACTTGTAACAAGAGAAAGCAAACATGGGTGCTAAGGGATCTGGCCTGCACTCTGACAGAGAAATAGAAGTAATGACTGACTGATGTCCCTGATAAAACTCCAATGTTTTTGTAAGTATTGTGTCCACAAGGTCTTGAGCGTCTGGTTCCAGTTAACCAGTTTATACATAGTACACACAAATTACATACTTAAAAATCAATGCATCAATTCACCATTCCAGGGTCAAATTAACTAATGAGGTATTAGCATTCTTGGTACACACTCTATATCTAATGGAAGTAATTATGATTATAAAAATGACTCCATACAGTACAATAATGAACACATGCACTAAGACAGAACTGCATTTTTAGCTTTCATTTCACCACTTCTATGCACTTCAATTTTTTTTGTAATATGTTCCTGGGTTTATTAATCTAAAGCAAAAACTAGTAAATTTTAACTCACTTAAAGTTAACGGGCAGTACAGTGGTTATTACTTTGACATCACTTTCTGAACTCAGAGTTGAGAAGACCATATCTAATTCCTCATAAGGAATTCTAAAGCTGAAGTTTTGTCTTCTTTGTTGTTTTGCTTGTCAGTAGTCATAAATTAAGAGCTACAGCCTTCAGTCCTATAGTTTGTGCTTGGTTTGCAGGATGGAAACAGTATTTCTTAGTTCCTAGCTAATCCATTGCCTTATGAATTACTTACTTATGTCCAGTAAGTTCATTCCTAATTTACAATTCCTAACTTATTCTGCTTGTATACAATTTATAATAGCTTATACTATCACATACAGTACAGTACTCTGATCAGACATAACATTTTGGCCAATAGCATTAAACTAACTAGGTTTTAGGTTCCACTTAGAGCATGGGTCCACAAGACCTCTGGGGTGTTCTGTTGTGTTTGGCATTGGGCTGTTAGCAGCAGATCCTTTGGTCATTGAACGTTCTGGGGTAGGTACTCTGTGGTTCAGATCAGGACTCTTCTTTGACCGTTGCATCGTATGGATACTCAGTTGGATTGGGATCTGGGAACTGTACAGGCTTGACTGACAGGACTGAGCTTTTTGTCTGCTAACCCACTTGAGTGGGAGGCTGTGATGTGCTGAGTCATTCCTGCAGATTGTGCTGTGTCAGTTTTTCTGTGGGATGGGGCCAGATGGGCTGGCCTTTGGTCCCCGTAAGTGTAGGTGGGCCTTGGTTGCCCATGATCATGTAAAAATTTGGCTGTTATACAGTATAAATGATAATCATTCTCAAACTATTCAGTTCAAATCGTGGTATTATTGTTGTTTGTACTGATAATGTCTTCTTCTTTTTTAAAACCAAAATGACGCAGTGATTTATATTGTGTCCCTGTATATCTATGCTGAATGAGTGTCTGATTATGGGCATTTTATTAATCAAATCAACTATATCTATATATCCATTTTTAACCTCCTGGTAGAGGTTACCTGATATAGACCTTAAATATCCAGTTCTGCAGAATTTCGACATCTAAAAACAGCCCTGCGCACTCCAACACAATCTGTCTGTATTAAAGTTGCAGTACAGTTCTTTTTTTTTTACAATGTTGTATAAAATAACCACTTTAGTGATGTATGAATGACATTTTATTTCTACTTGTTTATATTGCATGTGCTTATGTACGAAAAATATTTATTTTCAGAAATTATTTGACTGATATATTTGAATCATTGTGTTTAAAGGCATTTTTGCACATATATTTTTTGTGCCTTCTCCTACTACTGTAGGTGCTCATAACATGGTGAACCCAGATGCAGGTTTATTGTGAAATCTGTGTTCAGACAAGCAATGAAAGATAACAGGTTTTATCACAGAATTCTGTTTAGGAGGAAAAAATGCTAACATTATAATATTACCCTATGAATAACATCCTACCACGTTACCTGCTGCACACTCACACTGTGAATCATTCAGACAGGCAAAGAGAGCTTTCAAAGGCTTATTTTGTTCAAAGGCCTTTGAGTGAAACAGGATATCCTTGTATACATAAATAGTTTTGTAATTGTGTGTGTGTGTGTGTGTGTGTGTGTGTGTGTGTGTGTGTGTGTGTGTGTGTGTGTGTGTGTGTGTGTGTGTGTGAAAATGTAGATACAAGCCCATTTGCATGCACACATACATACATATGTTGTTGCCTACATTGTGTTATCTAAATGTTACCCATCGAGAGATGATACTGATCTCACATCTTTGGTTACTGTATGTTTTTGCAGCTCCAGTCAACATTTGCCTTGGGAGGGGTAAGCCAAAACACAAACCTCGTTCCTTGCTTTTCAGAAAACACCTGTGGAGGTTTGATGTGTATCAGCTGTATATGTGACAAAAAAACACTGTCCAGAACTCTGCCACATCAATGCACAACCCTGACTCATTATTTTGCTCTACGTGTGTGGTCTAGTTGTCTATTTTTGCTTCTATTTTATATTTCCTTTTATCACTTTGGTTCTGTGTGGGCCGTGTGCATCAGTGCATATGGACAGTATGACAGCAATGACAGCCAGAGATGAGTCAGGACTAGAAAAACATTTAACCAGGTGGTGTGAACTCAGCAGTAAGGGAGTGATTTTTGCTGCCCTCTCCTCCCTTACAGCACATCACATAATGTTGCTTTTTTTCTAAGCACCCTGCTTATAGGGGCCATGGTAAGGATCCAGATAAAACATGGCTCCTTCCCTTCACTTTCATGTCATCAATATGCTTTTATTATGCTGCTCTGAAAGAGTGGAAAATGATTCATGCTGCTGTGGTACGTGGCAGAGTTGCAGCTGCAGGCTGCACCTGCAGCAGAATTAGGGTGGGGTTTCAAGCTGCCAGGCACATGCAAGGACAAATAAACCCACCCTCTCTCTCTCTCTCTCTCTCTCTCTCACACACACACACACACACACACACACACTTCCCCACCCACCATGACAAGCTCAACTGAATTCCATAAACAGAGTAGTTCAAGCTTTCTGTGCTTTACAAGACTCAAGTTCACAAATTCTACAAAGAGGGAACAAAGGCGACTAACAGGACAAGGACCCTCACTTGTTTTCTATTAGCTGGAAAGGCTCAGTGTCATGCTGGGATGGGCATCAGAGCCTCCTCAACCTTTATGACCTACCACAATAAAATTGTTGTCATCCAGCTGCTAAAAGCCTTAATTAAAGTGGCACTTTACTGCAGAAAGGTTCAGCAAGCACCTTTCAGCTAAAGATCAGAGGGAGCGGGGTTTATTGTTGGTTTTGGTGATGGTGGCTCTGGGTGAATGTGTCTGCTTTTCATTATGAGAGGACTTGTTGGACTAGGCTGTTTAATTAACTGAACTGGAAACTCAAAACAGTATTGGATCAAAAGGCCACACTACAAGAGGTCTGTACTGGCATTTTGCTCATAGGCTTTAATGCTTTCACTGGCATTTAAATATACTTCAGACACAGAAGCTCTTGCAGAATGCAGGATCACTTGCACTGGAGATTTCAAAACTATTAAATAACACATTTCGAAATAGGGAATTATGTTGTCAGCCTTTCTGGAATAGTTCTTGCAAGAACAGCATTGTCAAGTGCATTTGCAAAACCTGTCAAGCACAATGATGAAACTGGCTCTCATGAAGACCTTCCCATGAAACTTACCTCTGCTGCAAAGGAGAAGTTCATTTAGAGTTACCAGCCTCAAAAATTTTTAGGGACAGCTTTAGGGACATACAATCCTTTCCCATATGTAGCAGAAATATGTTGCAATATTCAGCAAAATAATTTCATAGTGTGGATTTGAAGTTGATTTTATTAAGTATTATTTTGAATGGATATCAACTGTCTGGCTCCTAATCAGGTTCCCCCTCACTTGCTGCCAAGAAAAGGAATCTGAGGCTACAGTGGGCTTCGTTCACCAAATCTAGACAGTGGGTTATATTATATTATATTATATGATATATGATATGATATGATATGATATGATATGATATTATATTATATTATATTATATTATATTATCAATTTTCAATGGATGTTTATATTTGAAATGTAATGATTAAATGTAATGATCAAATGTTTCTATAATAATTTAATAGTAATGTACTGTCATGTGTGTTTGATGTGCGTGTTTCTGTGAACTGTCATATGTGTGTTTCTGATGATAGACAACAGTTAACAGTCAAAAGTATAATAATAAACATTTAAATTGATCATAAGAAAACAGCAGAAAAGCAAAAATGTGGACTTACATAAAAATAAAAAAAATAGATACAAAGAGGAAAACACAACATGTGGTTTGTACAGCTTGACAGACCTTATAGCCAGTTTTCAAAAGGTTTATCAAATGGAACGATCTTTTGAGAAGCGGGTGGTTATTTAGAATTTTTTGGCAATGTGTTGACAGATGTAAAACAGCATTGCTTCAAGGTCTTGTGCACATTTCTTGTGACACTTCACTGCAGAAAGTTATCTGATGGCGGGGAATTTTGCAGTAATGTGGTTTTCACAGCCACGCATCTGAAGGACCAGCGCTACACCCACATATATGTATATGCTCTCCTGACTGCTGCTGCTCTGAATACACAGCATAATGTCAACAGTTCTCTGAATAAATCCTTATGATTGCTAAGGAGCGCAGGAACTAAAATAGTATAAATAGTATAAGTAGTATGGTTGCTGTATAACAGACTCATTATTCACTGTCCTGGATTTTTTTTTCTTGCCAACAGGTGAGAGACAGAAAAGCTGATGATATATTTTTCAGCCGAAATGGGAGAGTGTTTGTAAAATCAAGCCATCAGTAGGTGAAAGCAACAGGAAATGAAGCCCTCCCTAAATTTGTGCACAAAACGAGGGAGTATATATTGTACCATATTGGTTCTGCTGTGTACCAAAATGATGGGAGTATCATAGAGTGACAGCTTATGGATGTCTCTACAGCTGTTGCTGCAGGCTAGGTTTACTTTGGCAAGTCCACTGTAAGCCAAACATCCTCCTGGACTTACGTTCTCCTGCATGCCATCCAAAGCAAGCAGAGGACTGTAATATGTAAAACATCCAACATGAAACCTGTGAGGTAGTCTACAGATCAGGTTGGTAGCAAAGTAAGGAAAAACTGCAAGTAATTAAAACACAGTATATATTTGTTCCCTTCACCATTTAACGATTTTTAGATAATAAAGAGTATAAGTGGAAGTAAGCTACTAAAATAAAAATGCAGTCTACATATTCATACAGTACATGCTTTCACTGTAAATGTGTGCAATAAGTAACTGCAGTAAATTTGTGCGTGGTTTTGTGTGGTCTACTGATTGGGGCTTTAGGGAAATTCACCCATAACCATCCATTTTTTAAACTATACAGGCTATGCATAGTTTGTAATGCATATTCACACAGTAAACTGAAGTGCTTTCCAAGTGCATGTTTTCGAATGCATAGTTTTCTTGCATCATGATTTCAATAGAGACCATCAAATATGAACTGGTCACTTTGTACTTTAGCACATTATTGACAGTGTGATATTCCTGCCTACATTGTGCTTTTGGCATCTCTGTGACTGAGAAAGGTACTGAAGCACTTTTTATAGGTTTGATTTATTTTAGCATCTCTACTAAAAATCCAGAGCAGTTTGACCAGGGACCAGCTGCCAAAACAGAGGCTGAACTGGTCAAGCTGGTTTTTGGTAGCTGGTACATGTAAGTAAATGGAAAATTTATGAATTTGTTCATTTGTGTTTAGTACCTGCTTTGCAGTGCCTATTCCGTGAACACTGGGTATTTGGTGGGGTGAGAACACACTTTGAATGGAAAACCAGTCAATCACAGGAGATCATGAATGTGTACATTGGCAGTTAGGGCAATTTCCAGTAAGTCTTCATCCTATTGGGATGGTTTTGGGAGCATCACTAGAGATTTTGGGCCCCTTAAAAAAGCTAATATACTACAAGATGGGATAACACCTCAGGTCTCCCCACAGGAGAGGAAAAACCACACATCTAACTTTATACAGAAATGCAATTAGTAAAATGAACTACACTATAATGTGTTACCAAATAAACTGCAGATCATCATTATGCTATAAGAAATATACAGTACTGTGTAGTTTCACAGGTATATTTAAATATTGTTTTGCAAGAAATTGTTAAAAAATAGTATATAAACAGTCTACACGACCCAGGTGAAATGGCTTAATCTTGACTATTAATTGGGGGTGTGTAACGTCCTGATTATCATCAAATTAAAATTACTCACATCCTTCAAGCAAGAAGGAAACATAATCAAAGCTGATCTCTATGGAGAGTGCAGTTGTTGCACATCTCCATTTATAATCCCAAAATTGAGCACTCAAAAGATGCAACATGTGACGCCCCAATGTCAGTCAAAATACACAGCAACATGGTGTAGGAAATGTCACGGCCTGACTTCTTTTGTGCCTAAATATTGGCACAAAAACATGTGGTCGCTAAATAGAGACATTGAACTTTTCTTTGCATATTTGCATTGTGACATCGTCACCTCAATTTTGCAAAAGATTAGTAGCAAAAATATTCGCAAGCCATAAACATTTACACATTTTGTCAATTTACATTTATAACCACAAACATGTATGTATTTTCTTGTGGTTTTAAAGTGCCACATAATTGGTAAGTGTAAAAAGATTTTAGAAAGTGTTTTATTTATTTTTATTTTTTTTTACAAATAAATATATCACTGTACAGTTGATGCTCTGCATCAGAATTTGTGTTTTATATATATATATATATATATATATAATATATATATATATATATATAGAGAGAGAGAGAGAGAGAGAGAGAGAGAGAGAGTCATCCAGAAAAATGTATACACACTTCAGGAAAAGAAAAACTTAAAGAAAAAAGTATTTGAATGCTAAATTTATTGCTATATGTTATATATTGATATATATTGACATATAATAATATGATAATATTATTGATATAATATTAATGTGAATACATAATACTATTTTTCTTTAGCTTTTTTTGTCTGACAGTATATACCCAGGTGAAACTCGAAATAAATTTAATATTGTGCAAAAGTTAATTAATTTCAGTAATGCAACTTATAATGTGAAACTAATATATGAGATAGACTCATTAAGTGCAAAACAAGGTAGTTCAAGCCATGACTGGTCATAACTGAGATGATTATGGCTTACAGCTCATGAAAACCCCAAATCCACAATCTCAGAAAATTTTTATATTAACATTCTAGGCTCAAAGTGTCCCACTCTAATCAGCTAATTAAGCCATAACACCTGCAAAGGGTTTCTGAGCCTTTAAATGGTCTCTCAGTCTGGTTCTGTAGGAAGCACAATCATGGAAAAGACTGCTAACCTGACAGGTGTGTAGAAAAGCATCATTGACATCCTCCATAAGGAGGGAAAGCCTCAAAAGATAATTGCAAAAGATGTTGGATGTTCCCAAAGTGCTGTATCATTAATAGAACGTTTATGCACATTAATAGAAAGTAATGTGAAAGGGAAAAGTGTGGGAGAAAAAAGGTGCACAAGCAGCAGGGATGACCGCAGCCTGGACAGGATTGTCAGGAAAAGGCCATTCAAAAGTGTTGGGGACTTTCACAAGGAGTGGACTGAGGCTGGAGTCAGTGCATCAAAAGCCACCACACACAGACGGATCCTGGACATGGGCTTCAAATGTCATATTCCTCTTGTCAATCTGCTCCTGAACAACAAACAGCATCAGAAGCGTCTTACCTGGGCTAAAGAAAAAAAGAACTGGTCTGTTGCTCAGTGCTCCAATGTTCTCTTTTCTGATTTGGAAACCAAGGACCCAGAGTCTGGAGGAAGAATGGAGAGGCATTAACGGTCCAGTGTGACGTTTCCACAGTCTGTGTTGATTTGGGGAGCCATGTCATCTGCTGATGTTGGTCCACTGTACTTCATTAAGTCCAGGGTCAACGGTGCCGTCTACCAGGAGATTTTGGAGCACTTCATGCTTTCAGCAGGACTTGGCACCTGCCCATACTGCCAAAAGCACCAAAACCTGGTTCAATGACTGTGGGATTACTGTGCTTGATTGGCCAGCAAACTCGCCTGACCTGAACATCATAGAGAATCTATGGGGCATTGCCAATACAAAGATGAGAGACATGAGACTGAACAACAAAGGCCACTATTGAATCATCTTGGTCTTCCATAACACCTCAGCAGGGCCACAGGCTGATAGCTTCCATGTCATGCCGCATTGAGGCAGTAATTGCTGCAAAAGGGGCCCAAACCAAGTACTGAGTACATACGCATACTTATACTTTTCAGATGCCCGATATTGTTCTATGTACTATCCTTGTTTTATTGATTGCATGTAATATTCTAATTTTCTGGCGATTGTGGATTTGGGGTTTTCATGAGCTGTACGCCATCATCTCGATTATGACAAATCACGACTTGAACTATCTTGCTTTGCATGCAAAATGAGTCTCTCATATATTAGTTTCACCTTTTAAGTTGCATTACTGAAATAAATCAACTTTTGCACGATATTCAAATTTTTCAAGTTTCACCTGTAGATGTCAACACCGTCAGATGTGTGTCAACTCCATCAAGTAGGAATTTTTATTGTTCATGTATTCATTTGTTTTTAGGATTTTATTTCAGAAACATTTGTTCCAACAATAGTGTATTTCTGATGAAATATTACATTTCATACCGTTAAGAACATTTTTATTAACTGGCGGCACGGTGGTGTAGTGGTTAACACTGTTACCTTGCACCTCCAGGGTCCGGGTTTGATCCCCGGCCAGGCTCGATTCCCGTCTCTGTGTGCATGGAGTTTGCATGTTCTCCCCGTGCTTGGTGGGTTTCCTCCGGGTACTCCGGTTTCCTCCCACAGTCCAAAGACAAGTAGGTTAGGCTAATTAGCGTTTCCAAATTGCCCATAGTGTGTGAGTGTATGTGTCTGTGCCCTGCGATGGATTGGAACCCTGTCCAGGGTGTACCCTGCCATGTGCCCCAAGTCTCCTGGGATAGGCTCCAGGCCCCTGTGACCCTGAATACAGGATTAAGCGGTACAGATGATGAGTGAGTGAGGATTGCTACTTTACGCTTTTTTAGGTAAAAAGCAAGAATGGATTTTGTGTAATAACTTATAGGAAGCCAGTTTTGTATCCTAATAAAATACTATTAAAAGGTTCTGTGTTGAATTTTGAAATAATTATATGACAGTTACAAAACAGACACTTGGTTATTAGAGAAAAGCTGTGTTTCAAGTAAATACAGTAAATAAATATAATTTAAATACAGCATTTAATGTCTTACGGTGTTGTAATGCACTGAAATGGTGGTCATTTGTACAAAAATGTTACAACTGGGAGGTTGTTCCAAAACATGGTTTACACACCTCAGTGTTCAACAACATATATATGAAAAATACTTTATTATTACTAAAAACTTGTCCATGCCAAAGCAGGTGAAAACCTGTGGTAAAAGTTCTTGTGAATGAAGGCATAGAAGCAACAGTTATAAATAAATAAAAAAAAATACAAACAACAACAAAAAAACACCACGCCTCATGAGTCCCCTGTCCCTTGAGGGAGTTGGCTGTTTTACCAGCAAACTGGTGGCAGATTTATTTCAGCAGGTTTATTATTTGTTAAATATCAAACTGCTGTTCAATTTATATCCAATTTGCATTACTTAAGTTCGTAAACATTTGTAAAGTAGACTGGAATAGTAGTAGCAGTAGTTGGAATAATTTTGCAGTAGAAAACGACTGAAAATGGCGGCTAAAATCTTTAGCATAAATTCAACAATACACTAAAGCCTCGTGACCAGCAGAGGGCGCGTTAGGACTCCCTGTCAGCTGATGACGTGGATCGGTAAGGAGGGAAAAACATGGCGGCGCCCGCAAATGAGCATAGTAATAGTAATAACATGGATGTTTATATGTCCAGGATAATTACTGAAAATGCATCGGAGCACGCAAACTGCATGGATTCTGTGGGTGAAGTGGTGGAGAGAGAAATTGGTAATGATCTGAAATCACTGAGAAAAGTCAAGGGGCTTGTTGAGAAACTGACAGCAGAGAACAGAGTGTTAGAGGAGCAGGTAAGAGCAATACACAGTTATTCCACACACACACACACGTAGTGAAACAGCTGTTAATGTATGTTAAAGTTTTAATAATAATAATAATAATAATAATAATAATAATAAGTTCAGTGCACAGTATTATTAGTAACTGCTGTATGAAACTAGAGCTGTCTAATAGACTATACTGGTTGCCTATTGCAATACATTACTCCAGCCTACCTATTAACAGTGCTAAGACTGATCAGATAAATTGATCAGACTACTATCAGCGCAGTGGTGTGGTTAGCACTGTTGCCTTGCACCTCCAGGGTCCGTGTTGTTGATTCCCACCTCGGGGTCTGTGTGCACAGTGTTTTATGTTCTCCCTGTTACTTCGTGGGTTTCCTCCGGGTACTCCGGTTTCCTCCCACAGTCCAAAAAACATGCAGACTAGGCTAATTCCCAGTGTATGAATGAGCATGTGTGTGTATATCCTGCGATTGATTTGGACCCCGTCTAGGTTTACCCCGTCTTGTACCTTAAGCCTCCTGGGACAGGCTTCAGGCCCTCTGCGACCAGGTATACAGGATAAAGCGGTATATATGATGAGTGCGTGATCTGATTATTATTTAACAATTAATTATTCATCAGTGTATTTTATTTGACTGCAAGCCACATCACAAAATCACCTAGTGAGTGTGTGGTAACCTACAATAATGAGTCCATTCATTCATCATTCATTGCTTTACCATGTCTGTGGAAACAGGGAACATGTGGGATGTGGGAGCACACCATTTCTAGAGAGGTAAAGTGAATTAACACAGACTATAGATGTGCCATGTTGTAGTTACTAATTAAAAGATATTAGGAAATTTGTCTGAAATTATAGTTACTGTAAGTATGAAGTCAGACTTGAAATAAGTCATGATTGTGTTTTATGAGAATTGATCCAATACTGATACAACCAGTTACAGATCATATCACTAATACTCAAATTAACTGGCTCTCAGGTAATGCATCTTTAATATTGGTGGTGCTCATCTGTACATGTAGGTGGTGACTGTGTCAAGTTCAGTGCCTTTGCGTGTATCAGCTGCACTTGCTGCTGCGGAAGAGTCCCGGTCCAAACTGGAGACTTTACTCCAGAGAGAGAGAGTGCTGTCCAACATGCTACAACAGCATCTCCAGGGAGCACAGAGCTGGGCTGACAGTCTTGGACAAACCCTTGGAGAGCTAGACACACTGGAGAGACACATGAAATACCTTCAGGTCTTATCTCGGATTGAAGAGCTCAGGTTGTTTCCCAAAATCTGTCTACACATACAGTGCTGTTTTAAATGCCATCTGAATTGCATGGTTATGTGATGTGATCTTTTGTTATCTTTGTGTTTAAAACAGTGACAACATTCAGCAGTTCCTGATGACTAACAGTGTCTGGGAGGCGATCAAGGCTGTAGAAGACATGGCCACATTGGACATGAATCTTAAAGAGTCAGGCTGCACCCACCTCCAAGCATTCCTCAGAGAAACTCTGCACTTCTGGCATAAAATCCTGAAAGACAAACTTTCAAGGTATTAATGAACATCATTTGTTTTCAAAGCAGATTTAATTTCTAAAGGAATTTTTAAAAGGAACAGTTGGTTCCAGTTCACCTGTTGTGGCACTGATGCTGATTTGTTAAGGCACACAAAATGGCACAGTATATGCCACACACAATACATTTGAAAAACATTTTAGTGGGAGGGAAGACGTGATGTGTTGTATTAAAAAGCTTTATTACACAAGGACAAGATTCATGTAACTCTTTTGTTTTTTGTGTATTTTACTCACAAATTAAATTTCATGTCTTTTTCTATTACTTACAATAGCACTTTTAGTAAATCCCATAATGTACAAGCACAAACCAAGTGAACAGATTCCTGCTCAAGTTCATTTACTGTAGGTTTGTAGTAGTTTGATGACAATACAGGAATCATTGTCTGTTAATCACAGTATGGGTAAATGGTAGCTGTTATGACCTGCTCAAAGAAAGGGCTTAGGTGAACTGAACATTGTGTTAGGTTCCACAGGGGTTCAGTCACTGTGATTGTTCAGCAGAGCTATGACTACAACACTAGATTATTTGTTGTGTGAGTCAGTTCTTATTTTTGATTTAATGTTGGATGTCCTAACTCTCTGCTCTACCTTTCTTAATTGCAGTGATTTTGAGGAGGTGCTGATACAACTGCACTGGCCAATAGTGTCTCCTCCGGTTCAGTCTGTCACTCCACTGGCCAACGCTCAAGAGCTCAACAGCCAATTGAAATTGCTCGGTTCTCAACTCAATTTCTTGCAGAAGTCGTATCCTCTGTGTTTCACACACATGCACAAGATTTCTGGTTATTATCTTTATTTTCCCAGACCAGAGGTTCACAAACTTTTGCAACCAGAGACATTTATCTATAAGAAAGAACAAAATAACTGCCTAATCATTTGATTGTGTATAATGCAATTGTAAAGCCAATGTAAAACTAAAGTTGAAATATTATAGATGATGATCAGAAATTGTCATCATTATTGGCTTTAACCAATTACAGTGATGACCTTATATCAGAGAAGAAGGAGCTACCCACGCACCCTGGCCTGACTCAGACCACACCACTCTCGCTTCCCGTTCAGATCATGCTGCAGCCCCTCAGTAAGAGGTTTAGGTATCACTTCACTGGGAACCGGCAGACCAACTCACTAAACAAGGTCAGAATGTACCCCATTAAAACTGTAATATGAGCCCATAATATGATTAGGTATGTGCTATGATTTTGCATTTGTAAACCAGAAAGTATTCAATTATATAGAATTTCATGTTTGTGAAGTCATGAAAAGAGCTACAGGATTTTCAGTAGATCATATCTGATGAACAAATTATTATAGGGTGATTACCCTACTACAGGGCCTATGTATTAACCTGATTAAACAGTCTAAGATAAAATCAGGATTTGTTTATTTAGAAAAAGACCTGAATTTTGCATATTGCACAGAGAAGCGTGGATCCATCTATATAAATTTAAGTTTTTTGTCTGTACATTGAACTCACTGTTTCAATTATATCTTTAAGTTTCATACATTGGGGGGGAAAAAAGTGTATTTCCATATGTCTGTATGTCCGTATGTCTCTCCAGCCAATTTTGTCACAGCATCATGCAAAACTGGCTCGACAGAATTTAATGAAACTTTGCCAGTCTCTCAGTATTTTCCTGAAGACAAATCAGCACAATACATTAAATAAAAATGTTAAGTAGATGAGCAGTTTTGTGCCAGATTACTTCACAGCAGCCATTGCTTTTGAGAAGGAGTATAGCGCTTGGCCTCGATGTGGGCGTGGCTATACTCAACAGAGCAAATCAACACGATAGCTTACGGTAACGCCACAGAGTATGCGGAAGACACAGAAACGACCATAATGCCCCTACAAAGTGCCCAAATCCTTTGCAAACCATTGTATATTTCTAATTGGTATAGCATGACTTTATTTATGAGCTAAATGACACACACACACAAAAAAGCCTAAATATGTACACATTCTGATTATGATGGAAATTACACAGAGATAGAAAAATGATTACTACAATTTCAGTTATTAGCCATAATTCAGCTAATGAAGAGGAAAGACAGACAGGATGTAATGAAATACTAACTGTACTCCTCCGTGCGTCTCCTTACAGCCTGAGTGGTACCTGACTCAGGTCCTCATGTGGATGGGGCACAATTCCAATTTCATGGAGGAGAAAATTCAGCCCATTTTTGACCACGCTGGTGCCAAAGTTAATGCGAAGGTAAGAAAAGTCTAATTCATCATGTTTCAGCCACCCGCATGTTACTCTGCAAGGGTCAGATACATGTGTAGTTCCTCCTTTGTTCATTAGGTGGAGCTGTGCAGAGGGCTTCTTACACTGGTGTATGAGAAACTGGCCCAGGATGCCCCTAGGCTGCTGTATGATGATGCTCTCTTCTGCCATCTGGTGGACGAGGTGCTGCAGTTTGAGAAGGAGCTGCGCTCTACACACGCCTACCCAAGCAACTACCCTGGAGCCCTGCACATACTGCTTGAGGAGAACATCTTTCAAAAGTGGCTCAGTGTGGAGAGAAAAAGTCAGACATCTGAAAACCGTGTTCGGGGTATTTAAATAATTGTAGTAGTTAAAAAGTTTAACGCATATGTGTGTGTTGATGTTTAGTGGCACTGGAGAAGGTGGATGCCATGTTGTCTGCAGAAGGGGCCTGGAGCTCTCAGTACAAAGACATCACTGACATGGATGAGCTTAAAGCACCAGACTGTGCAGAGACCTTCATGACCTTATTGCTCGTCATCACAGGTAGAAACCTTTAATTGTTATTAACATAAAGTTATTCCAGTTCTAGTATTGTTCATCAATTTAGAATGTTTTATTAATTATTATACCATCCACCATGCCACTGTGAAACCCTAAAACAAGCACAAAAATATTTAAAGGTCAATTAGTTAAACAGTACAGGTATCTCTGTACTGATACTTGCCCTTGTTTTATTATTAGGTTCTCATCTTAACCTCATAAGTCTTTTGATAGAATATTTGGATCGAGAACTATACAGTAATATATTTTCAGTCTAGCTTTTTTTTATATCTGTAATACCGTCATATCTCACGCATCTTTCCTTTCCAGATCGATATCGTTCCCTGCCATGCTCTCGAGCTCAGCTCAGCTTCCTGGCTCTCCAAAGAGAGCTGGTCGATGATTTCCGCATCCGTCTCAACCAAGTCATGAAGGAAGAGTCCCGACAGCCACTGGGTGCCCGCTATTGTGCCATCCTGAATGCTGCCAACTACATATCTATGGTTCTGAGTGACTGGGGCGACAATGTGGTTAGTACCTATTTTTGAAAAATAAATCAATTTCTGGGATAGAGTAAGAAGGTAAACTTTCTTCGTTTCCTCCTTCAGTTCTTCCTGCAGCTGCAGCAGGCGGCCGTGTCAGTCGGAGACGACGTGCTGGGGGCTCTCGGGGCCACAGAGTGCGGACGCCTGGCCTCCCTGGAGGGCTCCCTATTTGAGGGACTTCTTGCACTACTTGAGAGACTGAAAGGAGACATGCTGGGCCGTCTACTAGATGCAGTTTTGAGAGATGTGAAGGAGAAAGCCCAGCCTTACTGCCGGGACAGGTACTATACACCATACAGCTGAAACATGAGCATATGGGGAAAGACTGGACATGAATCATTATAATTATTTAGTATATAACAAATCTATCTGTCTGTGGAGGCATGAGAGCACATGATCTGATAACTGTCAAGTCTCTATATAAATGTCTTGCAGATGTACCAAAATGTAATTTGTGTGTGTTGTAGGTGGATCTCCTTGCCGTCACAGTGTGACCAGGCTACTATGTCACTGTCCAGCTCTGCATGTCCCATGCTGCTGTGCCTGAGGGATCACCTGCTCCAGCTGCAGCAGCTGTTGTGCTTACCTCTGTTCCAGATGTTTTGGCAGGGCTTGGCTGAGAGGCTAGACCTCTTCCTCTATCAGGATGTCAGTTTAAAGTCATAGAGCTGATTTTCTCAATTGCAATATTTAAAAATATGACCCACAGTCCTATTAGAGTCCCAGGCTTGTGTCTAATAGTAGTAGAAGAAAGTGGTTCTGCATTCTTTCTGTATTCATTTTAAATTATTGCGTATCATACCGTGTCAGTATCACATATAATTAAGTTATAAAATTATTTTCAGTTCAGGATAGACATTACTGCCTTGAGGCACCCATTTCCTTATATTAAGTAAAATTCAATTATGTTGGTTAATTTTAATTATGTTGATTAAATTAAAGATATGGGGACAAATGTTTTACTGCAACAGGCTGCAAAGTGCCTCAAAGTACAGTTTAAAAATTGGTTGTTGTTCATGTAAAAACGTCAGCAGCCTCATGTCCCCTCTCTCCGGTTCCCGAATTTTGAAGACAATTATTTGTTTCTGGTCATGGTTACATTCACTGTGAAATAAGGAAGATAACAGTAGCCATGCATTCGAAACTGTACAGTATATGTCAAAAGTTTGGCAAAGCCATTCCGCCAAAGCCAAAATATGCTTAAGAAATGATTTTGGTAACACTGGAGGTCTGTCCCCATGTATGGCAAAATAGTGCAGAAACTCATCTGCAATCATTTCCTCTGAATGATGTACTCATTGTTTCTTTGTTCTTACAGGTAATTCTGTATAACCACTTCAATGAAGGTGGTGCTGCACAACTCCAGTTTGACATGACCAGAAACTTGTTTCCCTTGTTTGGACACTACTGCAAGAGACCTGAGAACTTCTTCAAACAGTAAGTGTGGCAGAAATATGTTGGGAATTTAATTTTTACAAATGACAGCAATTGATGGTCTGTTTTAGTTTGTATCAAGTAGTTTTACTGAACGCTCCTCATATAAAGCCTTTGTCGTCTGTCGTCCTTTGTGCCAGTGTGAAAGAATCCTGCATCATTCTGAACCTTAAGGTGGGACCAGCTCTGTTGCTTTGTGACGTGTTGAAGCAGGAGGAGGAACCAGAAGGAGAGGCCTCCCTGAGACCCCAGCAGCCCACGCCTGAGTCAGCTTTGAATGAGCTGGGGGTGTATAAACTGGCCCCTAGTGATGCACAGATCCTCCTGAATCTGCGCTCTGCCTGGCTCAACCACTGAAGGATGAATTCTGGCTAAATCACTAGCGTCAGTGACCTTTCAAACTAAGACAAGCAGCTGGCCAAACAACATCCTTGCGTGCTCTCTATATGTTTACATCATCTACAAAATAAGATGGAACTGTTCTAATATGAATGCTACCCTGATGCATCTTTCCACCTAGCCTAATTATTAAAAAATGTTGGAAAATGTTGATATTGCTGTTTTAAGCGATTCAAATAACCTGTAACGTGTAATCTTTTGAACCACCAATAAATGCACAGTGGTTGTGAATAATATCCTATTTATTTGGCATTAGAAACATAACATTTAATGCCAGAGTATATTATGTATGTAGGATTTACTTAAAGGAATACCTTGGATGTTTTTACTGCATACAGTATAGTTATGTTCAGAATAATAATGTTAGTGTCCCTCTTTTGATTCCATGTTTTTGTGGAAAAACATAATAAAAAGCATCTGCTCACATGAACAACTATACGGAAAATTGTAGATTCACTTTTAGCAGCATTAACTTGAAGTACTTGTTTCCTGTCTAACTTTATAAGTGTTTCACATCATTATGGAACAATGTTCGTCCATTGCTTCAGTTATCTGGGTTTTTAGACATTTGCTTATGCACAGCTCTTTTCATATTTCAATTAGGTTGTGGTCTTGACTTTGACTTGGCCATTGCAAAACCTTGATTCTTTTATTTTTCAGCCATTCTGATGTAAATTTACTAATGTGCTTCAGATCATTGCCCTGTTACATGACCCATTTTCAACCAAGCTTTAGCTGTTAGCTTCACATTTGCTTCTAGAATACTCTGGTATACTGAGGTGTTCATGGTTGGCTCAATGACTGCAAGGTGTCCAGGTCCTTCATGTTTCAAAAACAAGATCAAATCATCAACCCTCCACCGACCATGCTTGACAGTGTGTTTGCGGTGTTTCTATGGAAATGCTGTTTGGTTTTTGACAAACATAGCGCTGGATTTTAAGGCCTCCAAATAACTCCACTTTGGTCTAATCTGTCCAGAGGACATTGTTCCAGAAGCCTTGTGGTTTGTTCAGATGCAGTTTTGTGAACCTCATTTGTGTTCCCATGATTTTGTTTTAGACAGAACAGGCTTTGTCCTTCTAATTGTGCTGTCATGGACTTCAACATTCTCAGTGAGGCCTGTAAGGTCTGAGATGTTACTTTTGATTTAATATTTTGTTAATTTTCCACTGATTAAAATAGTTTTATAGCCCTTTTATGATCTATGATCTTTATGCCTTTCTCTCTTGATAACCTGAATGCTCCAGCCCAGCAAACTGCCAAATTGTCTGCTTTATAGAGGTCTGCACACGTGCTGATGATCAATTAATTAAGGGCTGAACATTAGCATCACCTGGCTGCAGCGTACCCTCTTACCACATGATTTTTCTTTTTGGCTTCACTTCTGTTAAATACAATAAAAAATGGCACAGTGAAAACGTTATATGTTGTTCATCTGTGGTTGTATTTGTCTGATAATAAGAACTGCTACAATCAGATGATTTTTATTGTTTTCAAAAAATTTTATAAACAGATTTTCCTTTTTCCCAGCATAGAGAAATTTGTATTATATATATATATATATATATATATATATATATATATATATATATATATATACATACATACATACATACACACTGTAATTATCAGACATGATACCGATTCTGTAGCAAGATATCAGTTTGAGAACTACTGGTGATTCTTTTACGACAGCTGCATGGTTATAGTATCAGATGAGAAGAGACAAGAGCCAGTCACATAGTGCTCTGTCCTCCAAAGTGGCTCCTGATGCGGGATTAAAACAGCACTCCAAGTCACACAAGATCTGAACACTCGGCTCAAAAGGTACCTGCCAGACACAAAAACACACATTCAGACAAAGGTGCACTCCGCTGAGTCCAATAATACGCGAAGGTCTGTGGTAGCATGTGGAACATCGTCGTGCTGCCTACCTCTGTGATAGGATTCGCCTCTAAATCAGGCTGCAGCAGGTTTCTTATCTCAGTACAGATATGCCTGGTTTTCTCCTGCAGAATCTGATAAAGCAATAAGTATTTACTTGTAGGTTTTTACTTTTGCCTGATGCATTCTCCCATATTTAGCCAAGTAAGATCTTGTAACACTCGAGTAAGCATGCATGAGTTATTATTAGTTGCTAATAGTTAATTGATTAATTAGTGCTAAGAATATTGAATTTAGAAAACCGTAGTTTGATGCAAAAACGTAGTTTGATGCAATATCTCTATCCATTGACTGCCACACTGTTCTCATGGTGTGCAATATTGGAAATAGTATTCTTTGTAGTATAGATTTTGAATGTACAAAAGAAGAATAGGGACACTATGAAAATTTGGTTCTGAATTTTAGTACAGAATTCTGAGAAAGGAATTCAACAACTCGATTTTTTTTGGTGGCTCTTCTGTACTTAAAAATATATATTCATTATTCAGTTTGTTTAAAAAGAATGAATAACGCGCTTCATTATTTCTTCTCACGTAGAAATGACTGATTCATCAACTATTGATTGTTAACATGCTCAACTGGGGGGTTGAGAAATTGCGCATTATTACTTAAAAATATGGCCCGAAAAAGCATTCTTATTTTTACTCCCCATTAAAACTACAGATGATCTAATGAACACATTTTGACTGAACATTGTATAGGCATTTCCCCATCTCCCATTTACTTTCATTAATGTTAAATAATATCCCTCAGTGTATGTTCCACTTAGACAATCACTTAAACATACATACTGTACAGCGGGGAAATTTTTTTTGACACATCAGCATTTTTATCAATAAGGGGAGTCCTAACTGAGCTATTGCCACAAAATTTTCACCAGATGCAGCCATCAAGCCAAATATTGAATTCATAGGAAGAGATCAGAACATTTAAGTACACAACTTGAGTCATAATATGACAAAAAAAAAAATTACAAAAGTGAAAAGACACAGGGAACAAGTATTGAACACAGGAAGATAACAAGGTGCAAAATGGCATAGAAAGCCAGGAGATCACCTGAAATCTGTCAGTATTGATAGAGAAACCCTCTCCCCTATCCGTACTAATTGATATCAATTGATTTCTCTCTAACCCTGAATTCCCTGATTTCTCTCTAGTCCTGAATCTTATTTAAAATCTGTTTGCAGGTCTCCACACGAGGGAAGTTTAAGCCCTACTTAATACTGCCTGTTTCATTCAATGATCTTTATCTTCCTGCCCACTAGTAGTCATTGCTCATATTTGATAAGGAATAATAGTCTGGTGAATGTGCTTATTACGAACAGAGTGCATGGCTGGAATGACGTCATTCACCTGTTTCTGTGTGCTGGTGCTGGCTTTAACAGGGCTCTTGCTGCCATGTTCACTCTTTTGTATGCAGCTGAGAGAAGTGCTCATGTTGAGTGTTGAAGAGGCAGACACAGTCGAATCCATCTCAGCTTCCACACACACTGAGATCAGCTGGACATGGAGGGCCTTCAAACTACAAGTGTGTGTTTGTGTGTGTTGGGAGGGAAGCAAAACTATACATTCAAACCTTGCAATGGAAAAATGTCAATGCAACAGAAATCCTAAAACATGTTCTTCCATGGTGTGGCCTATTTTCCTTATTAAGTGACTTAAGTGACTTTAACTCAATTATAGGTGAGGGCAATTACATGTTAGCCCAAAAATAATTCAATTTAGTAAGATAATACAAAAACGGTAATAGTATCTACACTAAAGCTAATGAGAAAAGATGTGTAGCTTACATGTAAAGAATTTAGAAATCACCCTTATTCAGAGCGTAAAAGTGCTTTACAAGGCGTATATGAGAAACATCCCCAAGGGAGTAAAGAAACCCTGAACCTGTACAGTACAGACCCCATTGGACGCAATCAAATATGAACAAAGATATACACATATTAAATAAAAATAACATTGCATATACATGATGAGAAGAATTTTAAAAATGTCAAAGTAAAATCTGACATCCTGCTAAAATAATAATTTAGCTCAGTACTGTAAGTCACAAAAATACTCATAATTTACAATAAATGTTTTGCTATTTTAAATATCAGCACTATTTTTGTCTCGCAACCAGAAATGCTGTAGTTCGATAATATACTGCATAATGCTATATTCACCATTTAATTTCAAACCCACATGTCTTCAGTGTATAGCAAAAATAACAACAAAAATGGCCTTGTTGTTACAAAACCTTCATAGAGGCCGGTAAACGAACCTGTCTGTACAGATAAGTTTGTGTCCAGCCTCGACGTCAGTGGCAGTCGGCATCTTAGGCTGTGTGTCAGACATCAGTGCTTTATTCAGTGCAAAGACCAGCATTATCTGTAGACAAAAAGCATGAGAGCAATGTTTTCTAAGCATTTTTCCCATAATCCCTCGGTTATGCCTTATAAATAAATTTAGGTTAGGTTGTCCCTTGATTCCTGTAGTATTACAGTAGGTGTAGTACCTTTTTGGCTGCTAGTCCAGGGACGGCCAGAGTGGGTCGATGCCACTGAATGCAGAGCTGGTGTGTATTCAGTGTGGCCCACGGATATAGATCTGACATCTTCTGCTGCGGATGAGACCATTTTACCCATTAGTGGCAATATAATCTGAAGCGCACTGTATACTTCTATTAGATTAAACTATAGCAAATGGTATTAGCTGGGATATTATGCTGTTGTGGTCCTGCATTGTGCAGTGTTCCTAGGATTTTTGTAGATAAACTACAGTATAAAACAGATGCAGCTGTTTAAAAACTATTTATTAGGGGTGTAAGGGTGTACAAAAGTCATGGTTTGATTTCAGCTAGACTGTAATCACTCAGATCACACCATACACTAAACCGAATACCCTGTACCAAACAACGTTCCTCCAGGACCAAGGTGCTACATACATGCAACAACATAAATTTACAACACACATTTTTACATTTTTAAGTTAACCTAAAAGAACTATCAAATTTCTATACAAAAAATACACAATAGACAAAGTGCATGTGCAAATGTGCAAACAAAGAGGTACATGACAATGTAACACATAACAGTACTTTTTTGATGAAGTATGAATTGAGGTAGTGGGAAGAGCAGCAGTAAACAGTTTACATTTTGACAAGAGTATTGTGGTACGAACTGGAATAAAACTGGAATAAACCTAACCGTTAAACCACTATTACTTAGGCATCTACTAGTATATATTCAACTTAGAGCTATGTTAAAAAAACAAATCCAACCATCCATGCTCATTTTGGCATCACTAGATTTAGTTTTTAATTGACAACAGGTGGTCAGCATATGTCAGTCTGTATATACCTGTATAGTCTGGGGCTCCAGGATGAGGGCAGATGGAGGATCAGGTATAACGCACTGCTCTTTGTAAGTTGCTAGGTGATCACTGAAGAAGGTGTGTAACTGAGTGAGTTTGAGAGTTAAATTCGAATCACCAGCTGGAGACATAAACTCTTCCGCACTTTGGCCAGCCACTGCACAAAACACACAGAGACTATAGAATAGTGGTCTAACATAACTTACCATATGCAATGAACATTCATATTGAATTATAAATTTTTGTTTATGTTACAAATTCTTGATCATGGTGATCATTTCTACAGTAACAAATTAGAATGGTAAAATATCATTTAATTCATTTATTTGTTAAATAAAGGGATTAACAAAATAACTAAACAAAACAGAATTACTAAGGAACGTTCCTTACTACGTGTGGCTTCCAGAATATACTGCCACCCCTCCCAAAAAAGCCTTTGACCAAGAAAATCCCTATAAATGTGAGTCTAACTGTATGGGCTTAAATAGGAAATGCTTTTAAACCCTTGCTTTTAGTGAAAACCAAATAAATATTACAACACTCGGACACAATCAGACTACAGACAGCCAGGAATCAAAAGAGGTGAGGTTGCAACATGTGGACTATAGTACTGTACTTCGTTGTGTGGAGATGTGCCTCAGATTGAGCAGGTATTTATAGTAGCGGGAGAGGTGCACCCAGGTGATCTCAGAGCAACTTTTAACTTTCAGTTCACTGTCCACATCTAGAACAGACCTGCGGTGAACTCTCATGGGCTCCTCTATCCCACCTGATGTTCAACAAAACCATATAAACACACATCTCAGCGATACATATCCAGATTCAAATAGAGTGAAGATCAAAAACTTTCTTACAGCAAATCCATACACAAACAGATGGTTTCACATGAAGAAAACGATGTACTTGATTACTTACCACAAGGACAGAGTAGATCATTTAAGGCAAAATCAGCAAGAGCTTTGAGAGATATAAGAGGAATTGGGCCTTCTGTTGCTGTAGTGATGCCACACAACTGGCCATGATTTGTGAGAATTTCCACTGTCTATAAAACACAAGACATAATCCTAGAACTAAATATAAAAGCAACCAGAGTGTCTTTACAACAAAGTCGGTTACATTACATATTTTAGTGTGTCTTACCTTTGCAGCAGCTCTCAGACAAACCCAGAAAAGAAGTAAGTCACTGTGCACCACATGTGTCCAGTCTGAACCCTACACACACAAAAGAGAGCATACATAGTAGACATTTACACATAGTAGAAAATACACAGTGGAAACTTGGATTACGAGCATAATTCGTTCCAGGAGTGGGCTCGTATTCCAAAACACTTGTAAACCAAATTTAATTTTCCCATAAGAAATAAAAAAAACTTAATAAAAATTATTCCTTCCACAGCCCCAAAAATAAATACATAAAAATAATTAACATAACATATAAATAAAAAATTACAAAACAAAACATACAAATGAACATGAACTTTACCCTTTAAAAGAATCGCGACAGAGTAGAGTTTCTGTGTAGAGGAGAGAGTGTGTGTCTATATGTGGGGATGGGTGTAAAGATGGGACACGGTGTCAAATTACGCGCACACACACACAAGATAGAGAGAAAATGGGTCTTTCCCCTCTAATGAGACGCGCGCACAAACGTGTGTTATAAGAAACAGTACACAAGCACTGTACATACACACTTACAAACACAAAATAAAATATGTTTTTTTGTGCACACACACACGTGGTAAACAGTACAGGTGTGCACAGATGTTGATTATACCAGTAAGAAACGAGCACTAAGACCCAGCGGATATACGATTACCCACAATTTCGCAGCGCAAGAGAAAAAACATTGGCTCAGCATCAAAACAAGAAGCGCATGCGTGATACATGATACTCTTATACCAAGACTTGCTCGTTTTTCAAGTCAAAATTAATTAAAAATCTTTGCTTGTCTTGCAGAACACTCGCAAACTGCGTTACTCGCAATCCGAGGTTCCTGTATACTGTATAGTGCATTTCTTTACTGACATTAAGGTCAGTAAAGACCAAAAGCAAGGACATGTCAATGATGTAATATTATTACCATCACCTCATCTGATTCAACAGGTAGTCGAGGTTCTGCATGGTCAGTGATGCTATTTTGCCACTGCTGCAGATAAATCAGAGCCATTTCCATATAGCACATGTGGATCAGCCTGACAGAAAACAAACACACATATTCAGAACTACATAAAATGTTCTGCAGCTTATGTTAATTAATTAATATCAATGAATGGCAGTAATACATCCTGAATAGTGCTGAATAATAATGAATAATTTTTCCCACACTAGTTACTCACTTTAGACTGTGGCTATGAGAATGAGCCAGTGTGATGCTTTCCAGGAAGGTTTCTACCACTGTCTGGTGGCTGAGTGTGCCTATGGACAACAGGATCTTTCCCACAGTTCCTACAGGCACACAGACATAATTAAAGACAGATTTACTGTAAACCGGAGCGCTTACACCAGTATAACATTGTGAGTTACGCAAGAATTTAACTTACTGTACAAACACCCCCCTCCCAACCTCCCCTTAGAATTAGAAAGTTCAATATGACTTCAGGGTCAAAACTGAGTTTTGAATTCTGTGATAATTATGTATTAACATAAAGTAAGGTGTTGTGATAAGTGATATGCATGTATGATATTTTTCTTCTGGAAAATAAAATGGCACAGCAATGTTTTGCTATATGGAGTGCAAAAAGCTGAATAACTGTTCAGAATGCTGTTAAAAACCTTGTAATTCCACAGGAACGCTTTATACAAACGTTTCTATAGACTTGTATTAGTGTGAGTGTGTGTGAGTGTGTGGGTGCTTGTGTGCCCTGCTATGAATTGGCACCCAGTCCAGGTGTACCCCACCGCATACCCCAAGTCACCTGGGATAGACTCCAGGCCTCCCATGATCCTGTACTGGATAAGCGGTTTAGAGAACGAGTAAGAGGGAGGAAGTGAGTGAGTCTGTGATTGGCAGGTTTTGTGACACATGTGAAACTCTATGCCCATCACAGTGATCACATGCATGCTGTGTTAAAACAGCATGCACAAACTTGTGAGAAATGAAGCAAGAGAAAATACATGTCCAGCTGATTTTTTTTTTGCTCAGGAATAAAGTACAAATTTAATGCCATATACAGTAAGTCATATGTGTGTGCTGTTTCAGGTCCACATTACATGCATTCATTCAATTGCAAAAAAAGGTTTTAGTGTAAATTTTAGACCGTGTGACACATTTCACAATGGCAAGTATTCTGCACATCCACATACACAAATGCGCAGTCTACACCCCTTCTTATAACCTCTGCTCTTACCTCTGAGGTACAGGATATCAGCCTCCAGCTGGGGGTCCCTGCTAGCTGAGGCTTGTGAGATGATGTGTGCAGAATGAAGCTCCTCTTGAGCCAATAAGAACAGATTCCTTTGTTGCTCATCGTCGCTCACCATGGCCTGCTGGGCTGAACACCAGCCTGCAATACCATGATGGATTATAATGGTAAAATATAAAGAAGTAGTGTATGTAAAATGTAGTCAAATTAATATATTGGTGCTGGTATTTCACATTCCTCTATATCCTATGAATAGTATTTGCATCCATTTACAAAATTTAAGAAAAAGAAAAAAAAAACTAAATAATGCTACAACTCAGGTCTCAGGCGAATATACTGTAATAAAAAAGAGTTTACCCAAGTGCATGGTTGTCCTGGCCAATAGAGTGAGCTGTGGATAATAAATGTTCGTCCAACCTGGAGTGGAGGGTGGCCCCAGTCCTTCCCCTGCCTTCTGCATAACACACTCCCCTAGTGTTTTCAGCTATAAATGGAAAAAAATGGAAACTCCAAAGGTTGCTGATGTTAAGCATTACTGTACATAAGGGTCAGTAAATGAGGCCTGACCTGCTGCTGCAGTAGCTTCTGAGTGGTCTTGTAAAGTGCTTGACCACCTGAGCCCCTCAGTTCATTCAGGAGCAGAGTGGCCTTAACAAGGGACAGACCGGCACGTAGAGAAAGGGTATTTCGTCCAGACAGCAGACTTACTGCCTCCTAATCTCATCAGAAACATAGAATATTTCACTTAACTCCTGTTCGAAACAACATATAATGATTATACTGTACATAGGGGTTTCATTAATCAGTAGAATATAGTGGAAGAGTGACAAGCCTGTAGCATGGAGGCGCTCTCCTCTGGCGCTCTCCCACAGTGTGTGTTCAGCTTCACCCCCTGAAGGAGCAGCAGGGCCTGAGTGTCGGGGTCTCCCCAAGCTTCAGCCTCAGCTAGGGCTTGTTTGATCAACCTGTCTGCCTCCACACTGCTGTCCACAGCTACACACACACACACACACACACGCACACACACACACACACACACACACACACACACACACACACACACAAACAAACACAGTATGTGCACTCCCTTCACATCTAATGCCTGCAGTGTGTGGTCAAGTAGTGACTTGCTGCTGTTTGCACTTTTTGCACTCTTGTTTTGGGACTAAATAATTTACCATGTTTATCAGATCATACAGTATCTAGAGGGTTTACTGTTATGGTTTAAAGGAGAAAATGTGGGTATTACATGCTAAACACTGCTCTGCAAACAATAACATTTCTAATTTATTCCCAGAGCTGTCACATCTATCTATCTATCGACTGTGATATAGGACACAAAAATTCTTATGAGACATGCACGTGAAAACATTCCCATAGGGAGATAGCGTGGGATTATTAATTAGAAACTAAAAAGAAAACTGAAAACAAAAAGCAAACAGAGCTCCACCGTCCCCTTGAGACCTGACGGGGCTCTGGAAACTAAAAATAAAACTTTCTCTCGGAGCGAGTGGCCCCGATACCTTACTGGTACTACCTAATAATTGCACAAAGTATGCAGGTAACAGGGCCCTTAAATAAGGGGGTCAGGGGTAGCTTAGTGGTTAAGGCATTGGACTACGTTTCGGGAAGGTATCAGGTTCAAATCCCACGGCCACCTAGTGGTCCCTATTGGGCCCTTGAGCAAGGCCCTTAACCTTCACCTGCTCAGATGTATAATGAGGTAAAAATATAAGTTGTTCTGGATAAGGGGCGTCTGTCAAATGCTAAATGTAAATAGATACTATGTAATAGTATCTATGCAAATAGATACTCCGCCAGGTGCAGTGTGTCCATGCCTATTGCCTTTACGGCAGCGTCACCTGTTCAGAACTCAGTGGCGTAGCCGGATACGAATCTGTTCATTCGAAACAGGCTGTTTTCACACGGCTCTACCCCGATATCAGATGCTCTGTAGTTGCTAATCACATGCATTTGTGTCAATAGTTCACCCGATTTCCTACTTCTGGTGAGTAACTAGTAGGGGTTGGGGGTTATAGCTCTTTATATTTTTCATATTTTGATATTCACATGTTTTGATGGTAATGAATTGTAACACATGCCTAAGGATTTGATGGATATTGCAAAACCATGGAACAAGCAGTATTTGGAAACCTTCACCTCCCTAACAATTGATGATGCTCTATATTCAACTGTTTAAAAAATTTTTGGCCTCTTCAAATATAGTTTAGAAATCAGCAGCACGATTCATGTGTAAATATATGTCTAGCATCTATTTTTTTACATCAATGTAGGATCGCTCTACACTCCTATAGAACTGGTATTAACGCCATACCATACTGACCTGGGTAGATGGCAGTGCCAGGGATGTGAGCAGTGAGGCTCCGGAGCAAAGCCAGTGTGCAGCGCAGCCATAGTGAGCGATCTATGCGCTCTAAAGCTCCCACTTCAGAGGGCATGTCCACTAGCTGAGGCCTGGTATCTGCCTCCGCCTCATGCTGCTATACAGGAACAACAAAAATATTAAGAGCAGGTTACAGTTTTCCTTGAAAGGTTTGAAATGACAACAGTGTTTTATGAGAATTACTAAGGTAGTGTGAAGTTGTCAGGAACACATCCTTGTAGTTAAGAAAAAAGAAAACAATTACGTATGTGATTCACACGAACACTTAAATGGCAAAAATAAACTGTAACAAAACGGTTATTTGGTAAGTATCCGGCATAAAGACTGCAAAACTATTATTATCTGTTAGAGCAAGTGTCAACCAGAACATAATATCAGCCATTTAAGAAAACTGGGGAAACTGGGCCCAGACCAAGATTACAAGGCGGCAGCAATTAATACCTGCTCATGTTTGGTTATGGTACTGGACTGCTTAAGCACAGAAGATGGGCATCTAATAGGCAGTTGATGGTTAGCATCATTCTGGAGCAAGGGAGAGTCTTGCAGTAACCTGAGAGCAGACGCCGCCTGATCCGCACTGCAGCAGGGGAACCACATGACGATCATAAAGCACACATATAAATACAGGTACCTAAACCCAATGAACTTTTTTTTAATGGTTTTACCTGGAGGCAACTTTCCCCTGCAGCAGGTTGACACTAGCCAGTAGTAGTCTGATCTCCACAGCCAGTTCCAGCTCCTCAGGGTCTGTATGAATGTGCTGAAGTTTAAAGAGCTCAGAGTTGAGCTGGTTTAAGACCACTTTGAGTAGCTGAGCCTGCAGAAGTACACAGAGCCATGAATATATACATTATATCCCGAAAATACATATTATATATAGATATATTTCATGATCTGATTGATGTGGAGTATAATTTATAGTACTGGTGAGCGATATGACCTCAACTCAATATCACGAATAAGAGAGCACTCTACGTTTTCCTCTCACAGTTTACACTGTAAATATGCTCAAATATTAAAGTTGGGTGGAGTCATGTGACTTCATCCACAGTAGCATGTTTTTAAGGGAACAGTACATAAACACACATAGGGAGGAAATTATGAACAAGAATCAACAGAATTAAACAACAAACAAGCAAAAAAAAAAAAAAACCACATAATTAATATACACATGAGCAAGATTATGTCAATTAGATGTTCGGAATTTTGGTTTTGATTAATTTTTTTTTATTAATACCCAGCCCTTGTTTATATGTTTACATTTTAAATAGACACCAATAGTCTTATGTCAGCAAAAACAGCTCTATAGATGTGGTGATCCTATATATCTGGTGATATAGTACAATATCTCCAAAAATAAATGAAAAATCAAACGTTGGGAATATACACCCATCAGCCATAACGTAATGACCATCCGCCTAATATCGAGTAGGTTCCCCTTCAGTAGCGCTTCTATTGGATCAGACTACACAGGCTTCGGACTTCCTCCTGACCCCAGCAGAACAGGACCATCCCAGAAGACCTGTGGAGAGTTTTGAAGTTGTTCTGACCCAGTCGTCTAGCTATTACAATTCGGCCCTCATCACAGAAGCTACAGTTGCAATACCTGTATCTTGTTACAATGCCACCTGGAAGTGGGTTGTATATACTGTATCAGACAGCGAGTAAAGCTTTTTTTGTTGTGTTGATGTGCAAAAACAATGGCGTAAAGATTTGAGTGACTCTGACATGGGCTAAATTGTGATCGCTAATTGACTAAGTCAGAGAAACTCCTGATGTTCCCAGGCTGCAGTGGTCAGGACCTACCTGTGATGGACGCCCAAGCCTCACTGATGCACTTATGGAGCGAAGGGTGGTCTGTGTGTGTTTTTTTTTTTTTTTAAACAGTCCTTAAGCACCATACAGTGTAATAAATTGCCCTTCAAAATGGTCACCTTTAATGAGATATTCTTGTGAAGGGTCATGGGGACTGGAGCTTATCACAGGGAACTTGGGGCACAATCAGTGCTAACTGCTAAGCCACCATGCCGTCTTCAATGTATTGGTATAATTTTAAATGACACCAATAAGTTTGTAAAAGCTTCATAAAAAAAAAAAAAATTATTTGGCCACAGTCATAAACTTAAGATAAAATAATCATGAAATGGATAGACTATTTATAAACATGACTATTTTGAGAAAATAATAAACCTTGACCTTGACTTGTCCTGGAGTAAGTGTGGTGTTTTGTAGCTGGAGTTGCAGGCCTTCGGACTCTGTAGTCTTCAGGGAGAGGTTGGTGGGAGGCTCATCACTACTGAAGTTACGCTGGCTGGATGTACTGGAGCTCCTTTCCTGTGTTTCTAAAACCTCTGTGCGTCAACACACATGTATATGTAGAGCATGGATCTATATCAATGTAGTCGCCTTTTGTATAAACTATTAACATGCTTTCAAAAAGGAAGTCTCATTTGCATTGTAACAGGATTAAATACTGTACCTGTAACTGGCTCAGGTAGGCCATGAATCGTACTACCCATGGCCACGATGAGCTGAAGTCTGGCCAGATGAAGGTGGCTGGTCAATTTGGTGGCATACAAAGCCATGATGTCTTTACTGAGACTCTTGTTCACCAGCTCCTCCAGAACCTGCAAACAACAAAATAGCATGTTGTGCCTATACGTAAAATCCATTATGTAAAAATAAAACAAAACCTGGTTACCTGAAGATTACAGGGGTCCATATGAGGTCTATCATTCCTAAACTTCTTCCATGTCTGGGAACACAATAAACAAGAGAAGAGCATATCCTTAATATATTTATAGCTAAACATATTCTATTTTTAATCTTTTGTATTATAAAAGGTGTCATACCGGAGCTTTCTCTGCTCTAGTGCAGCTGTTGTGAGGCGAGGGGACTTCCTCTCCATTGCTGAGACTGTGTACCTCTTTGACTGCTTCAGCAAAAAGGCTCAGCTCAGTTAACATCTTCACCTGCACACAAAGAGACAGAGGGCATGACCTGGTATGTTACTGGGACCCGTATTTTTCATTAATTCATTTATTTCATGCTTCGGCCTGCTCAGATGTGAGGTTGGAATGCACTTCGGACAGGATGACGGTCCACTGCAAGGAAGCCACGTCACATGAAACAAACATGCATAAGAACTCTGCCAGAACAGTAAGCTAAGCTCAGGATTGAACCAGGGACCTTGCAGGCGGCAAAGCTACCAACTGGGCAGTTTTTAAAAATATTTTTTATTGCATTTTCCAAAGCATGCCTCCAGCATCAAAGCCTTCCTGCAGTGTTTGCCTCGTATTCCTCTCACTGCCCACCAGGGTTCTACACAGTTACTGCACTTACACACCTTCAGTATCCTGCATCCTACTGTGAGATGTGGGTGTCGACACACTTTGCTGGCTACATACTGGTAAAGAACCAGAAGAGGAAGTGCCTACAGGCAGACAGAAATATAAAATGAACTCATTGGCATATTAAGGAATGGCACATACAGTAGTACTGAATTTACAGTACATGACAAATCCAAATCTACAACAAATAATTACAATCACTCTCCAAGTTTGCTCAAGGATTTTCAGTTACAGCGAACTCCAAAACCAATATCAAAAAATTGTAAAACATAATAAATAAACATTTATATACACATTCAATGAATGTCACTAACTTGAATTAGCAACTTAATTGTCAATGTCTGCTATTTATTGTACCAAGAAAAAAAGTTGTTTATTGACTTATAAAATGTCTCTTGTAGCATTCTGCAAAATGTCTAAGTACAGTGATTGTGAACTTCTCTTTCTGTATATATATATATATTATTATTTTTTTTTTCATATGACACAATAACACATGAATAATTGAACACAATTGATCAATAAAGAAAACTAATCAGTCTGTGCACCCTAATTAATCAAAAATATTTAAGCTATTTAAAAAAATGTTGCTAAATAAGAGTATAGCTTTGGGGATTGTGTTGTGTCATTACTGGGAGATGATGTCCTGAGGTGTACAGCCAGTGACACACAAAGCCCAGGCTGGCCACAGTGCTGCTGATCAGTGTCTCGTCCGACCCTGAAAAGACATTCACCCCAGGGAGGGGCTCCACACTCAACTTGTACGAAGAGTATTCCAAATCATTTTCTGGATGAGGCAGGGACGCCCTTAAGAGACACTGTGCAACACACACACATTTTACATGACTTTTGTTTTTTCTTTTCTTTTTTTTTTTTTTACAGATGCAAGAATGTTGTCTAAAATATAACACATTAACAGTGGATATTACTACTCTTTAGACCACAGCACTTCCCAAATGTGATTATTCAGAAGATGCTGATAAATCTTCTATTATAGCAGTGCAGGCGTATTTTAATGTACTCATTATTTTATGCTGGTTTCTATAGTAACAACTGACTTACATACTTGCTTTATACAATCCTAAATTAATAATAAGATTGTTAAATAGTTAAAGAAATGTACAATGAGAGTGTAATCCAAAAAAATGTACGCCCTGATAAATTGCCTAGTAAGAGAAGTAAAACACTAGGGCTGTTATTGGGACAAAAAAAATATTTTTTTAGTGTGTATTTTTGTTCACATCATCCATTATTGATTATGCTTATATAACAGCGTGTCCCTGAATGTTTTAATCCATATTTCATACTGTGCAAGCACTCATAATAAGTAGTCCATAGCTATTTTTTGTACCTTAAAGAGCTGAGCAGAGAGAAGGCAGCAATTTGTGCGTTGGCTTATGTTAGATGTTAAGATGTACCTGTGGACGAAAGTAAAACCACTGCATGAGCAAAACTTCACTACAGAAAACACGAAGACAAATATTGCACTTTGTTTTACATACTGAGCAATCTTAGCAGCCAGCAATGCTCCCTGGAGACAGCCCCATATCCCAGCATGCCTCAGTGGTTGTTGAGAGACGTCATCGCCCCATGAATAACCGTCCCAGGACTCTAACGCATGTGTGGTCTGTAAGGACCGATCCAGAGCCTTGCTCCAATGTAAATGTGCAGCCCTGCACACAAATGATACAAACATACAGACCGCTATTAAAATATAATTCTCACTAACTCAATTAAGTAGACATACAACTATTTACATATAATGTATAACTATAGTACATACTTTGGATTTCCATTGTAGAAATGCAGGTTCCCAAGATCATGCAAGGCTTGAATTTGCAGTGAGTTATAACAGTTTGCCTGAAGGTATTCTACAGTGGTGTAAAGGAAATATTTAGCTTCCAAATCAATATTGTAAGTGTTAAAAATGATGCGATTTTCAGATAGAAATTCTCACTGATGGAGCTGTTATAAGAGGACAGGATGGACTGGATGTGCACGTGAGCTAAGGGCGAGCTGTACACAGAGCCCACAGTGCTGTAGTCTTCACTGGACACGTCTGGAGGACCGATGGACGGGGCAGTGCTGGCCGCTATATTAAACTCCACTCTGCCATGACAGGAATCTTTACAGAATGGCACCTCCATTGCTAGAGAGTTTAAGCATATAAGAGAGCAGATTACTTCTGGAAAAATATAAAGCATTCAGACCCACTGTCGAAATTAGGCATGCACAGTCTGCAAGGGTGGGGTCGGTTGGTAAGGTTGTCTCTTAACAAACTAGCTAAAAAAATGTCCTGTCCGCTATATATACGGTAATTTTGTATAATCCCATTATTAGGTGTCACCCAGATGCAGATCCTTGGTGGGTCTGGTTCCTCTTAAATTGTCTCTCTTAATTTTCTTATAAAATTAAGTTGATCTCATGCTGAGCTTGAGGCAGACTGCATGGAGGACAGTAAAAGGGACTCACAGTGCTGTGTGTCAGCTAGCAGAAGCGTGAGCAGTGTGCGGCTGTGCTGGAAGGCACGGAGCGTGTGACTTCTCTTGGCCAGGGAATTTCTGAAGCAGCGCAAAGTGTCTTCAATGTCCAGCGGGACAGAGACCACACACATGGCTCTTTTCCTCTCTGCAGAGATGATAAACAAGCGTGTTTCGCACCATCTTGTACAAGTTAGACGTGCATTTTGCACGGTCAAGTCAACACCAAAATAGTGCACATTGGTATTCAGACTTCATCATTCACTATGGAGCGAAGCTCGTAATAGCCATGCCGGTTTTTACCTGCCAATTCCAGAGGATCTGAGGCAGGACTGCTTGCAGCATTCCCATGCCACCTCTCCAAACTGGAACTTAAAAGCAGCTGCTTGCCTGCATAGTTCCCACATGTCACCTATGGATAAGTGTCAAACACGGGATTATTCTAATGCACAGAGAATAGATGGCGTCTGTTGCAATTATAAATACCCAAAACATTTGTTCTACCTTTTCTCCAGTGACCATCTCTGTGTAGGTGAAGTGCGGCTGAGGGATTGAAGGTCCTCCAAAATAGCTTATTCTTTCCAGCAGTCTTCTCTGAGCATATACCAGTACAGGGGTTATCATATGAGTGTAATGTTCTCTGGAACACAAGACATTAGCATCCTTATTAAGTGATTTTTTCTTTCTTTCTGGTGACGTTCTGTAATATTTCTAAGAACTAGAGACAGCTCAAACAAGAATGATGTACAATTTACAACCACAAGTGTCTTAAAAGGTTGTTTGTTGTTAGCAACCTCAATCACCTACAGTACCAGCCAACCAACAAGTATTTTATAAACTGGTATTTTATAGCTTGAAGCAATGTAATTTTTTGAAGCATTTCCCAATTCACACCCACCCACCAGCTACCTCTACCCCTATTTCACAATATGTACTGCTAACCTTTGAAATATATTTTTCAGACAGCATAATGCACTTCAGGAAAAGCTTAATCTTTCATGCATGAGCTCACAGATGCCCATGATTGACTAATGTTGCTGTGATTGACAGGATAAGGAGAATCATTCTATCCTTGTCACCCAAAGCGTATAGGCAGTTGTGCTCCCTAGACTCCCAGCCGTGGGTAGCTGCAAGAATATTGAACGGTCAATATTGGTTCAAATACCAATACTTACAACTGGACTGATATATTCCATATATAATTTATTTACAATCTCTCTATATTACTCAGTGAGATGACTCACCGTGTATAAAAGTTGTAGAGCAAGGCAAGATGAGCCAGGGTTTCCCATTTGGCCTGGTAGAACAGAAGCTCCAGTGTGTGCAACACAACGTTCTTCATCCACTTCAGATCCACCAGCACTCCATTATTTAGAGGCCTGGCGTCCTCCAACTTTTCACCTTCCTCCTCATACACCTTCCATTGCTAGACACAAAGAGGTCTCAGAATCAAACACCAAACCACTTAGTATACAACTGACCGTCTTGAAGTCTGCAGGGAAAATGACCTGTAGTTTCTGCATCATGTCCATGAGCAGCTCTGAAGCCAGAGCCAGCAGTGGCGTGAAAACTGTATAGAACTGATCCAGTGTCAGCGTACTGGGCGTCTCAGAGCTCTGGCTACACTCCACCAAAAATGCAATAGTGTTGAACTGATCCCAAAGGACCTCACACACCCATTGGAGAGATGTCCAAAGACTTCCACGATGGGCCAGAACCTGCACAAATATTCACAAAGCACAACAACAACCTCACTAGCATCCAAGCCAAAAAAAGAAAAAGTGCTTTTGGATTAAGTGTGGGCTTGGGCGCACCATGGCTCTCCTGAGGTGTAACGAGGCCTTGCAGATTGTGTCCAGTGGGTTCAGTAGGATGTGGCGTGTAGAAATTTCATTTGTTTCACTTTCTGAGTCACTGGACAGTTGTGTGTGTGGAGTGTCCTGCTCACTCTCCGTCTCACTGTCCCCAGACCCCTCTCCAATTATGTATGGTGTCCCTAACAAGATTTATTTAGCTCATAAGTGCATATTCTTTGTGCAGTAAAATCTAAAAGACTGATCACAATACAAGCAGTGGACAAGAATTCCAATATTCCATAGGAATACACTGTATTTCTGAATTTTATATTAAGTTAGTTACCAGGACCAAAAACATTGCAAAGTAACCCATATAACATATTACACTATTGTACATTTTAAACAAGCTTGATCAGTGAATTATTTTATATTTTATCATGTGAAAAGATCCACAATACACAAATCCTTCAATGGGTATTGGTCAACAAGGATACCCACCCTGACTTTTATCCTTGGCTCTAGAAATGATGGGTTTGACGTTTGAAGGGCTTAACCCGGGAGGTTTGGGGTGCTGGGAAATACTATTCCATTTCACAAGTGCTCCAGTATGTGCCAAAGAGAAGAAGTGCAGAGGCAACTTGCTGTAACTAGTTTTAGGCAGAAAGAAAAAGAAGTAGTATGATAACTTAGCCGCTTAAATGTGCAATAAATAAAATAATTCAATTATTTGACACATTATACATTATACCTTATAGCCCAGTGAAAATTTTTTTTCACATATATCAGTTAGGAAGCTGCGGTCAGCCAGGGTACATGGGGTTAAGGGCCTTGTACAAGGGCTCAACAGTGGCAACTAGGCAGTGCTGAGGCTCGAACCACAAAACACTTTTGCATTCCTCTGTTATGTTTGCTTGTCTGTCTATCTATCTATCTATCTATCTACATAACCGAAACAAATCATGTCATGAGAGAATGCATAGGCCTTCAGAAGGTAGCATAGTTCATAAAAACAGCTATTTCAATATATCGGCTCTTAACATATGTAAGACTCCAGTAAACAATTCAGTCAGTTATTTTGTTGTTGACCAAAAAAAATATTATTTATGCGTCTATCTTAACATTCTTATTTGCCTTCCCCACATGGTTCTGTGCTGATTATTGCCCACTTTTAACACTATTATAGTCCTGATTGTTTGAGCTCAATAGGATTTCTGAAAACATCTCAACATCTCATAGAGATCAGAAACCATATGTTTTAATTTCCCTCATCTTTATACTACATGGAACCGGGTAGAATGAATGAAAATGTGCATTCCATTTTAATTAAAAGGTTGAGATGTTAATAATTCTGTCACCTACTGTATGTATTTAAAGGCCATTATTTTAAAGAAACTTAAAAAAAAATGAGAAGGACTGACTGTACTATTTCACTAAATCTATGCATGCAACGGAAATAAATACACTATTTAAACTTGACAGCACAATCTGCACATGAAATCATTAGTGTATCATTAGAGGTTTCCTTTGGTGAATGTCTTCATATGTAAATCTGACAAAAACTCAGGAGCTCTCATAGAATACGAACACTGATAAGTGTAAATGTGTAAATATTTCCTGTGACAATATAGGTGTACCAGTGTTGGAGAGGTGTTACTGGTTGAAGCTGTAGGTTCTTGTGCAGCAGACCCAGGTGCGCTTGAGCCAGTGTCAGGTTAGTACTGAATCGCCAGGGCAACTCGTCTGAGCAGACCTTCCTCATCACCCTCTGACACTGGTGTCTTTCCAGCAAACCAAGGTGTTTCATTATTGTCTCCACTGCCTTGAACTCTCTGGCAGAACATACAACGCATCAGCACATAGTACACATGACATCACATGAGGAGAGCAAAAGAGTCCTATTAGAGCTTACTTCTCATAGTTTGAGCTGGATATAAATTTTTTCTGCGACCCATTCTTCTTTGTATTACCCCTGTTTATCTGGTAACAAACATAGGAACAACAGTAAGAAGTGGAAGGGTTCTTGATGTTTATTGGATATTAATGAAGATGTGTATGTGTAAGTTTGTTTACCTTTTTCTTTACTTTATTACCGTACTGTATGATCGATAACGTGAACTTCTTCTGATCTTTCCTCGGTTTCTGATAAGGCTTCTCAGGAAACATCATCAGACTTTCATCTCGGCTGTAATCACGCACACATTTTAGCCGTGCAACCAGACGAGTACACAAATATGTGCACGCATACAGACTCATATACAGACCTCTTAATCCAAGTGAAGATTTCTCGACCCCACTGTATTAGCAGTTGTAACTGATCTTCTTGCAAAGCTTTCCGTAGTAGGAGCGCAGCGAACTCCATGAAGCAAGACATCCGTTTATACTTCATCACTGTTGGGAAACATACACATATATACATTACAATAACTCTTTCTGGAAAAAAAAAAGCATTCAAAAGTGATCGATGTTGTATTTTTGTGTCGATCTTACAATTTTTTAATGCATTCCTGAGGGGGCTGGAACAAATGACCTTGTGTAGAATTTTGGGATCCTCTTTTCCACTGAGGTCATGATCAAAACTGTCTGCTGCTTGAAGAAAACATACCGACACTATAACACTGATTTAAACGTTTTTTACACTTTAAAGAAATTAATTCCTTATGGCGCTAGCTAGTTTTAAAAAACATATCACAGAGATCAATGCCTCTCTCTCAGCTTTCTACCTTCTCTGTTCCAGCCTGGGTTATCACTGTCTGTATATGTGCCCATATTTTCATGCTGCGCCAAAGCCTTCAATTCCTCACTGGGTTCCTTCTCCTGTGCAGTCTCCTGTGCAGCCTTCATCTGGAGTTTCTGTACCTGACAAACAAAACACATCCGCTATAACTTAAACCATGTCTTAAACCATGCTTTTCTTTCTTACAACACTAGCAACTAAATATATTATTTACTAAAAAGAAATATTCATGAATTTGTGTTCATGACCTAAATTGGGACCACAAATTATGATTTTTTTTTTAACCTGTTCAAGACCATTAACACAGACCAAGACCACAGACACACGCTTAAGCATATACTGTACGTATATACTGTATAGATGCTCTGACCACTGCTATATAGATAAGACAACATAATCCATACACAAAGTTTCTCAGATCAAAAGAAACAAAGCGATAGTGGTATCAATGCGTTAATTGCCATTCATTCATTCAGTAACTGCTTTATCCAGCATCACAGTGGATCTTTTGACCATATCATATAATTTATACTGTAAGTTCCTTACATTTTTCAAATGATTCTAATATTTTCATATTTGTTTCATTTTAATAAAGCTGCCTTACAGCAATGACCATTATTTAAATTGAGTTAAACTGAATATTGGGATTACTAGTCAAGATACAGGAAGTGTTATATATTTTATAACAAGCATTCACCCGATCATGCTGCTGGAGGCTCTCAGTCATCTCCAGGAGAATATGCCTGCCCTGTTCCAATACTGAAGATGCCATCCGATCCTCTTTCAAGGCTTGCAAGCCCTACTCAGAAAGAATTACAGATAGATATAATTACTTAATTTGATTTTAAAAAACTGTTCATCTAAACTTCTATTCTATTCTAATTTCTATTCATAATCTACAATAGTGTACAAAAAAAAAATCACAAAATATACTAGTATGATCAAATGATACAAGAACGCTTCTTACCTTGGCCAAATAGTGTGTGATGCAAGCCACCATATGGTATAATGATTCAATAGCACTGACAGGCCGTTTGTGTTTTAATGCAGATGGGATCTCCTGCAGCACCATCAGACACTTCAACAGCACCTGAAACAAGCGCAAATAATGGTTCATAATGTTCCTATGGTTTCATAGTTAAATAGCTGAAATGTAAAGACTGCAAAAACATTGCGTTCACTTTTTTGACTGATTTATCATCAAAAAATATCAGATTAAAGCAGATGCTAAAGCATTTATTTCCCTTTATCATCATTTTCTATTAACTCTTACAACATGGTGATACTGGTAACTCTTTGCAAAAATGCTTAATAAGCATATACTTATGGAAATTGTATTATAGAATAACTATAAAATATGAATGTTATATAGGTAAAATGAAACAACACCTTCTGACCAATCAGATTCAAGCTTTCAACAGCGCTGTGACATAAACAACTTGGTCAACCCACCTGAATCACAAGGTCTGATGGGATCTGATAGAAGATAAGAGGCGCCAGGAGGCCATAGCAGCTCACTACAGCCTGCAAGGCAGAGCTGCTATCATTGAGATGTAGAGACAGATCCACAGCCATAAGCATTCTCTCACATTCTGCAAGTCTAGCTTCCTGTGGCAACGATTAGGAGAATAGGATTAAAGAATATTTGCATTTTGTTAACCACAAAACACTCACTTTTGCATTTTGCTAGATGAAAGATCAACGAGCCAGTACTGTACAAATTCACTTATGAGAAGCCGTGAGGAACACATGAGATGCAGGTGATAAGGCTCTAACCTGTCCCCAGATCAAAGGGCTTCCATCACCGAGGACGTCACAGTATAATGCTCTCTCCTGGATGTGGATATCTGTCTGCACGAAGATTGAGACAAGGAAAAGCTGCTGCAGTACTGGAGAAGAGAGCTGCAATGTCTTTGGGCACAATCTACAGGGTCAGATATAAAACAAATAAGACATGCAAGGTCTCTGATGGTGTTTTCAGAACATCAGACAGATAATGTCCATTGAAATGGATGACTAACTTTGTCTGGGCAAGCCCTTCAGGACATTCCTTGTCCACTGGTTCCTGACATGCTCCAGAATCTGCGACTGATGGAAGAGTAAAGTGGCTCCAAATCTCGTTGCAGGCTTTCTTTGCTGATGCATACTGGCCTGTTTGGTAGGCCACCTGGAGCAGAGAAATTAAAATATTACTGGTGTAAGCCTTATGCCTTATGCCGCAGATTTATATGCACGTACCTGAACCAAATGTGCCCAGGCTGTCAACAGAGGCAGAGGGAGGGAGACTAGCACCGGTCTGGTGGTATCTCCAATACTGCTTCCTATTAGGTTGCACTGAGCGTCATAGGCTGCCACAGCAAAGATATACTTCTGGTTGGGTTCTAAGCCACTTATGCAAAACAGGCATTCCCCTCTAGAAGGGATCTAATTGGATGAACAGATATTATACTCAGATATATTTTACTCAGTAATATTTCGCATAGCAGAAAATCACAATATGCTGTTCATAAATTACTTAAAATATAGCTGCAACGCGAAGCATTCCAAACAGCCCTGTACAAATATTATAATCATTGTAAAATCATTAGTTTTTATTACTTAATTGCTTTATTTTAACATTTCACTTATTGTTCCAGTGTGGTGTGTACGTACTGAAATATATTTTTTTTCATTAAGGAGCATAAGGCTTACCATTTCACCAGTGCCAACTAAGTGACAGTCTCCAATCCGCACTTTCAGGTTAACACCTTCTACTTTTCTTCCATAAATACGGTACCAGCAGACCTGCACCAAACCAAAGTGAATATATATATATGTTTTTTGCATCTTTGTCTCTCAAAGCTCAGGCCTCAATTCCATCAATAAAGTGTAGCACGACTTGGAAATTGCTGTTCAACAACAACCTCCACCCATTAAGCAAATTAAGCAAATTTGCTGAAAAGACATATTGGATGAAACAAGTGGTAAAAATCCTGATTAAATCCATATCATTTTGGGTTTCACCAGTATAAAATGTGGAAAAGTTCAAGGAAAGGAAAATGTTCACACAGCAGTTATGTGGTGAGATTACCTTCTCCTCTAGCCCATATGGCGCTGGTGTGAAAGTTAAAGCTCGGTTGCTACGTGACAGCAGCACAGGAGCTGCAGGAGGTCTGCACCCTTCTTGTTCTCCTGAACCCATTTCTACAGAAGTAACAGCACTGACCAGCTGTTTCTCCTCAACCCCTGCTTTCTCCAGTAATGCCAAAGCCTCCTGAACAAGGACAGCACAGCAATACAGACATTACAGCATTTTCTCCTTGTAAAGGATTTAAAGAAGGATTTCACCTCCTGACCTCAAGTAGCTTTTTGGTGCCTCCTTTAGTAGCATCTTTCTTGTATGAAAGTAAGGCCTTCTGTTCCAGAAACAAAGCTCTGGAGATTTTATTCTTCTTAATCTTCTCTTGCAGTGCGTGTTCTGTTACAAATAGGTAAGAACATTTCAGCACAGCTCAGACTTCTGTGTATTCTGTATACAAAAGATACATTTTTGCTGGAAAAGACAGTTGCCTGTGAGTGAGAGCTAGATGAGTTACCTGTTTTGGCTCTCTTTGTATGTAGAGCATTCGACTGTGCTTGTGCACTTTGCGTAAGCGGTCTCTTTCTCCCCTCAGGATACTCATCATCTAATTTGGAGAGACACAAGTCAAGTGCTATTAAACACAAATGAAAGTACAAAAACATTGTTATTGTTAGTATAGTAGTTGTAGTAGAAGTATTAATGGTTGTAATGTGTTAGTAGTAGGAGTCATGAGTGGGTGGTGAAGGATCACCTACCTGGGTAGATATCTAAGAGTTTGAGGGATACTCTGTGCTGGAAAGCCAATAGTTCCATATGCAGATCCATTGAGAGAGATCTCATGCATGAACTGCTAGTACTCTCAACCTGTCCATCCCCAGAAAATCTCAGATTTTCTCCACTAAACTTCTAAATAAATAAATAAATAACACAAAATCACAACTTTTTTCCCCCCAATATATTCAGTGCCTTGTTTCCACACTTAATTACATAAAACATGCCAAATTCTTTCTGGCGACTTCACTGGATTGCAAAGGTAGCTCATAACTTCAGTTAAAAGTGCCACAGCTATTGTAAAATCAGAAATAACATGTAACATGTAACAGAAAAATTACTGTATACAAAATAAAAAGCCTACTATATAAATCATCGTGTATGTTTTAATATGTTTCTTGTTAACTAATTAACCTTAGTGCAGTGAGTGATACAGTACTACCTGTAGGTATACAATGTCAGCGATGGCAGAGGCATCATGAGGAAGACACACAGTCCTGCCTTTTGACACACACTCAAGGCCTTTCTCCAGCACAGTCCAAGCCATTTCAAGATGTTCTACATGTGAGTTCTGGAAGCAAGTAGATACTAATTACAATTGCGCCATGTTAACCCTTAATACTCAATACCAGACAATTTTATTATCGTACCGTACTAGGTGTGGCTGTAGGTTTCTCTTCAGGGTTGGACTGCAAATTATTGCCTTCATTTGAATCTACACAGAAATAAGCAGCTTAATGGAATGACATATAGTTTATTTTTAAAAAATTATGTATTTGATTTAGTCAGGCAAATTTGAATTTTATAGTCTCATACAATATACAGTAGTTCTAATAAGTGTCAGTTAATTCAGGGAAATCGTGTGGATCTGCATGCCTTTTGTTAGGATGGTCAGCAGTGGCGAGTCTTCACTACCCTCCAGCACTGAGGCGAGTCTCAGCGTCATCTCAGCCACTGCCACCGGGTCTACATCAGCCAGCTCACACTCATAGGCCACCTCACACAGAAGGTACAGGGTCTGGACCCACTGCATAATAAAGCCACAATTAACTGCATTAATTAATCACACAAGTGAGATCTTTCTTACCAACTAGTTGTCAAATCTGTACAATGTGATTTAATTAATTGCAATATAAAATGCATTCAGGACCAAAGAACGCAATAAATCTAGATTTGGCAAAATACTAACACTCATTTTGGTGACATTCTATGTAGTTTGCAGTGAGATTTCCCATCAACATAGTATATTGCCTTGTTAAAAAGACATCATTTGGATTTAAATAAGCAAATATTTATGAAAACAAGTCTTTGCATAATTAGTGCAGTGATTAAGATGTTTCATCTGGCAACAATTGTTTTAACTCTAACTGATGCATTGAGTATTTTCTCATTTCATTAACAATCATGTTGGAAGATTCAATTAAAATCAATGTAATTACATTTTACATTTTTATTTCTCAATGGTCATTGTCACAAAGCAGCTTTACAGAATTAAAATGTGTGTGGATGTTTAATAGATTTTTTCTATATCATATTGGGTGACACAGAGGTGTGGTGACAAAAGGAAGAAACCTTAAGAGGAACCCAACTCAAAAGGGAAACAAACTGTTCATGGGAATTTCAGCCCAAACCTATTAAGTAACAGCAGTCACAAGGCATCACAGAAAAACCGCCTGTGATCGAGGAAAACATGTTACTCTGTTTCAGCCGGTCAAATTATTGGACTGCATCAAGCAATGAAACTAAGTAGAGTGCTGAAATGATGCAAATTGGGCTAAAAACTGTGCAATACATTAATAAAATCTGGGAGAATAATTAAACCATTAAACCGTCAACTTCACAGGTCAGGAAAAATAAATCATAAGTGATGTGCTCGGAGATCACTTAAACGCTCGGGGAAGTGCCCACTGTACAAGCCTCTGGCAGCAGGGTTATGATCTGGGGTTTCTTCAGTTGATCAGGTCTAGAGTCAGCAACGTTACTGTATGTGACAATAAAATGTAAAAAATGATCCCATCAGGTTAGGTTATTCCATGAGCAGATTCTTCTGGCTTGATGGCATGGGCATATTCCATATCGACAATGCCAAAATGAATCAAGTTCAAACTGTGAAAGAGTGGTTCTGGAAGCATGACGTATCTTTTTCACACATGAATTGGCCACCAAAGAGTGCTGACCTTAATCCCATTGAAAGTCGTTGGGATATGCTGAAGAACTCTTTTTTTGAAGAAGTGGTTTGAGTTTCCTGTCATCAATACAAGATCAACACTGGCTGGAAATAAATGTTGTGCCATTGCATAAAGTTGTTGAAACAACCCCACAGTGAATGCATGCGGCAATTGAAGCAATATATTAATATTCTACTTGAATATTAGAGTGTGTGACTATTTTTTCACCAAGCAGTGTATTTCTGACCAATATATAAAAGGTTCTGGATGCTTTATGGGACTTTAAGTCAAAACAGCGCATCAATCTGGCATATAAATACTGTACCTTGCCTGGGAAGTCCTTTTTGTCTATGTAGCATGCTGGGTCATAGTGTCTGGCCTGAGCTCTCTGAAACACAGGCTTACATTTCGCCCAGAGAGACAGTACAATATCCAGCACCAAGTCCTCATCTGGCCTGATGTCCTAAAAACAGATAAATATACTCCAGTATACATAAGGACAATCAGCAACGTTTCACCACTAAAATTACAAGTTACATAAAAATGGCAGAGCTGTGTGTATCCGAGAGCTGACCTGGGCTGCCTCACACACGCACACATGCAGAGTCTGGACCAGATTTAGGAGCTCATCTGTCATGCTAATTAGCCCAGAAGACTGCTCTTTATCTGTGAGGGAAAAACACAGAAAGTGGTTTGGGTTGGAAAAAAATCTAGAACAGAAGAATGTAGAAAACATCCACAGTATGAGCGAGTATGAAAAGATTGGTGCAGAGCTATTTGTATATTATACAATATGATATACAGTGTACAAGTATTTCCCTTATGATCACAGAATAATTTGAGTTCATGCATATGGATTAAAACTCAACAGATTGTGCAGATATGTGAAAATAATCAACAACCAGGTAGTGTGATGTAGCCTGACATGAAAAGTTATATCTTTTTTCTACAATAGCATTTAACATTATGTTTTACTCATCTTCTACCACAGCCAGTGTGAACAACTTCTACATCTTAAACAACAAGAACCTACTTTTTTTTAAAAATCAGATTGTAGTTACAGTACAAGTTGATAAGACAAAAAACGTATCTTGGTACTGTACGTTACAACGAAATTGCTAACGTGTCCTTGTGAAATCTGTTACAAGCGATGACACTAGAGTCTAATACCACAAAATCAAAATCATTTCTTTTTCACAGAAACATTTCAACAACACCAATTGCTACCAGTTTGAATCTCAGCCACGAGGTCTTTGTTCCCCAGTCGGAGCCTTTGAGTGGACATGAAACGCTCCACAGCCTCCAGCAGAGTAAGCTCCAACTCAGCCTTCCGGAAGACATGTCCCTCCAGGCTCTACCAAAACATTGTATGCACTGCTAAATGCAAAGCAATTCATTTTGTAATATTGCTTGATCATTTCACAAACTGACTTACAGACAGTATTGTCACAAGGTTGTCTGAAAGGCTGCAAAACATGTCCCACTGTTCATATCTAAACAGCAGCTTCACAAACTTCACTGCAGCATCCACCGAAATGTGATTCTCACCTGCAGTAAAAAATCATAGTAACTATTAGCTTAGTATCAGATCCAGCTAAAACACAAAACAAACAAATCTAAAAAATGAAAAATCTTAAGATTTACCAGCTAGTGCCATCTCCATGAGAGAGTAAGTAGGAACAAGGGCATTCAAAGACAAAGGCAGGCTCTCATTACGGATGCGAATGGAGCAGCTCCCGTGTCCTAAACCACAAAAGAAATTTCAAACCACAAGCTAAACCAGACAGTGGATCATTTATATACAGGATGGATCAGAAAGGAGGGATACCAGATAATATGCTGACGCCAGCTGACATGAGTTCAACTGTCACCTCCTGTATATCGGGATCATCTGGTATCCCAGTCTGCAGGGGTCTGCGGGAACTGTCCCACAGCGCCTCCAACAGCGCCAGGAACTGAGCCGCATTTCCCTCAAACAGCTCCATCAGGATGCGCTCAGTCGTTGTACGTGGCCATGGATTCTAGATTGAAATGTGAATAACAATAAAAAAAAAAAAAACAGGATATGACAAGTAAAAACCTTTCTGTCAGTGGTTTGACGTATCAATTTGTATCTGATTCCTTGCTATTCATACTAGAGGAAGTAACCATGGCAGGAAAATGGTACTCACATTCTGGCCATCTCTGAGATTGGTCTTCTGTTTCAGCCTGAAAAATCCTTTAGGTTTCTTCCGAGACTCATACACAGAGCGTTTAAACACCATGATTGCTACCTGCACACAACAGTATTCTAGTCAAAAGCATGGACAAACACATACCCACAATAACACAGCAATAAAACAGGCACCATGAAGTATCCAATTTCATATCTTAATGATATAATCACCAATATTAATGGAAGATATATATAATTCCTCTCATTGCTGTTCTCTAAAAAAAAGAGATAAGATGGTCTAAATATTGGACACACTTTTAAAAGATGAGTTTCATCCCTACTTTGATGGTGGCTTCTTTAAAGGCTCGTTTTGTCTCCGGTGATGATGGGAATCCACTCAACTTCTCCAGCTTCCCTAGTTCATCGATTTTAGCAAGAGCTCTTCTAGCAAATACCTGGCCAGGAAAAAAAACAATGCCACAATGCAAACACAAGGGAAATTGAAAAACTAAGCCTATACTGTATCTAGGAGATAGAAAGAATACATGTGCAGATGTCTTGTATTTCTTTGGAGCTGTACAGTTACATAGGTGATTCCATTTCGGGGGTCTTTTAGCTCTATTAACTCTGAAAATCTTTGCAAATTATGGGTTATTTAAAATGATTTTGCAAGACTGAGTATAAAACGGCCTTGCGCCTCCAGGATCCGGGTTCGATTCCCATCTCTGTGTGCATGGAGTTTCCTTGGTGGGATCCTCCTGGTACTCCGGTTTCCTCGCACAGCCCAAAGACATGTAGGTTAGATTAAGTGACATTCCCAAAATGCCCGTAGTGTGTGAGTGTGTGTGTGTGTGTGTGTGTGCCAAGCGATGGATTGGCATCCTGTCCAGGGTGTACCCCGCCTTATGCCCAAAGTCTCCTGGAATAGGCTCCAGGCCCCCCTGTGACCCTGAATACAGGATTAAGCAGTATAGATGATGAGTGAGTGAGTGAATCTAAAAAACATGCATTTAACACTTAAATCAGTAACAGGGTTGAGTTCTTTTTTTAGGATAGTGTTATGTAATACAAAAAGGTGAATAAGTAACAGCAATGCAAGTAGAATGACAACATAAAGAACCTGTATTTAATAATCTAATTATTTATTTAAACGACCTCAATATGTTTACTTCCATTCTATAATTATGTAATGCACATTATCTGCATAATGCGGAACAAAATAAAAATGTACATTATTCATAACCTATATAAACTGATCTTTCAACATATTTATTTTAAAATGTGCTTAGTATAATATGAAGGACATAGGTCACAGATGTTTATAGATAAATGTAATTTATCATTGCTTTACAAACTTCTTTGTACATTATCTGTGGTACACAAATACAAACCTAAACATGGATTTATCCATTTAACCTAAGGCATAGGTTTTATTGACTGCCGTAAAATATTCAGTAAAACTACAGTGAATACGGAAGCTGTGTAGGCACGAACCTGAGAAATAGAAATTTAAGGGAAACTTTTATACGCTTTATAAATTAATCAGGACAAGATCCTTAATGTATCAGCCTCATTAAGAGACATCAGTTCTAACCATTGAACTGGGAAACTGACCTCTCCGTGCACAGCAGCCTGGCCATCATAGTAACATTCACAAACACTACAGTAAAGTGTGGCTCTCCAGGGCAGGAAGCTGGGAGTTAGTAATGGGATGGATTTCTCCAAACACACACATGCCCACAGTAAATACTCCAGAGCCTGAGAGAAAGAAACACACTGGATTGTTTAAAAGTGTTTAGACTGCACATGCTGCAGGACACTGCATGAAAGTACTATGCATGAAAGCATGCATGGTTGATTACCTGTGCAGTGTGCCTCATGGACATCAAGAACCTACATATGTTATAGATGTATAAAGAACCTGGAAAAGTGAAATATTATCATAGAAACAACCACATTACAGAAACATTTTAAACTGTCTTACGTCAGTGAGAAGAGCTGCGGCATTACTTACCATTGTACAACAACCAGCACAGGCTCTCATGGGGCAGGATAGCCTGCATCATGATACGCAAAAACGCTAGAATGCTAAGCAGTTTCCGCATCCAAGTGTAATCTGGCTGCTTGCACTTCTCCCGTTCCAGGTAAAAAACACACAAGCATTCCCCATACAGAGCACGTAACTAACAAACACACAGGCAACCAGTTAACAGACTCAACAGGCCAAATCTATTTGGTCCAGTAAAACTTACTGACTAGCTTTTACAGATACATAGCTCATTCAAAAATGTCTAACCGTAAGCTTTGCTCCTGCAGTATGAAAACCATGTGGGAAGAAGGCCTGTTTGAAGTGCTCCACATTTCTGATGCTTTCCAAGCTGGCAGTAGAGAACCGGTGGAGGTAACGAGTGTATCCTTGCCACAGGGACAATCTGTAAAACTACACACAACAATTATAACACAATGAGTGACCTTTATATTACATGTCTGCGTAATAAAGAATAAATTCCATCACTCATATGTTTACAACAAAACTCAATGGTCATTTTAATTTTATAATTTGATGGGTTTTCAAATCAAACCAGGATTTTTTATTGTGCAGAAAACAGAGCAGATCTTTGTTTCTCTATATAACCCCCTGCTACACTAATGCACTTCTCTAGTGCTCGTTCACCATCAAGGTAGAAAGTTTTTTCGGTACACCTGAGACATAATCAGACTGCCTGCTTCACATTTGATATGCTGGCCTCCCAGGAACTCCTTTATTGGTCTAAACAGTTGGAAACGGCTTGGAGTGAGGTTAGGACTGTATAACGATGTGGGAATAACTCCCAGATGAGTTCGTGTAAAGTGCAAGTTGTATCCATGAATGATTGTGTGTACAGTTTTCATAAACAGACCTGTGTCTTCCGCAAGTTGGAGACAAGTTAGCTTTTCAAAGATCAAGTGTTCCACTTGCTGAATGTTCATGGGACCAAATGCAGTGGGCTCTAAGCCACCTCATTTGGGATTGTAATTGACAGATGTATGACCTTCTTTAAAACATTTGCACCATTCAAATATGTTACCATGGCTCAGAGTCTCATCATCGTACTGTGCTTGAAGACTTTTTTAAATGTCAATAGGTTTTACATCATTCAAAATAAATTTCAACCCAAGACCCAGGTTGACTTGAACTTCCTTCTTACAATTGTTTATTTTACTAGGTTCATCTACATTACAGATACAGTAAACGACTGTAGCCTAAACTGTTGGTATGGATACGGAATCAGTACCTTCTACCTAGTTTATGAATGGAAATGCACCACCACTAATCAGATATTGTTTCCCTGATGGGCGATTCTCAATAGAGTATAGCCACAAAGACACTGTAAAGTGCAATGCATGAAACGTACACCTCTGCCAGAATTTTTAAACATTGCACATCACTGGTGCAACTTGTAATGCAAATCAAAATGTATCACAATTTGCATTGAGCATCCTTGAGCCTACAAACCAGACCTACGAATGACTGCCTGTGTACATGCTCTGTATGTATCTGTGTATCAGCTTAGGAACCTTTTATCTGTATCTGATGCAGAAAAGCTGGTTCATGCATTCATGACCTCCAGACTGGACTACTGTAATGCATTACTGGGTGGCTGTCCTGCATCCTCAATTAACAAGCTACAGTTAGTCCAAAATGCAGCTGCCAGGGTTCTCACTAGATCCAGAAAATATGATCATATAACCCCAATATTATCATCCTTGCACTGGCTACCTGTTCAGTTTAGAATTAATTACAAAATAGCATTACTTACGTACAAGGCTCTAAACGGTCTAGCTCCCACATACCTAACCAGTCTTCTGATACGTTACAATCCAGGACGCTCCTTAAGATCAGAAAACTCCGGACTACTGGTAGTTCCCAGAATATCAAAATCTACAAAAGGAGGTAGGGCCTTTTCATATTTAGCTCCAAAACTTTGGAATAGCCTTCCTGACAGTGTTCGGGGCTCAGACACAGTTTCCCAATTTCAAAGTAGACTCAAGACGCATCTCTTTAATCTGGCATACACATAATTAATTTCTTTACCTGATACTCCAGTACATCTATCCTGAATGGCAACCACGCTAATTCTTTTCACCTGCTCTTTATTTTTCCACCCATCCCGAGGCATCTGGAGATCGTGCCAGCTTCAGTAGACAGAGGCCGACCCTGCTTTGACCCAGAGGCATCCAGAGAAGGACCAACTCCAGCTGGATTCTTCTTCATTTTGGTTTGGATCTACACATGCTGCTCCTGAGCTCCCAGTGATCCAGACCCCCATCTGCCCTCTGCACCTGCTGACTCATCCCTGTGCTGAACTGGACTTTGTGTTAATTTAAATTAACTTCTGTTTATGGAACTTTCATCTGCATAACACACATGATGTTATACAATTTCTGTTATCTGCTATCACCCAGATGAGGATGGGTTCCCTGTTGAGTCTGGTTCCTCTCAAGGTTTCTTCCTGTTGCCATCTCAGGGAGTTTTTCCTTGCCTCTGTCGCCGTCACCCTTGGCTTGCTCATCAGGGACAATCTCATTATCTAGTCACATTTTTCTTACACATATATACATTTCCATAAGTCTTCTTTTCATTTCTGTGAAGCTGCTTTGAGACAATGACCATTGTTAAAAGCGCTATAGAAATAAAATTGAATTGAATTGAATTGAATTGTAGATTTTTCCCTACTTGCCCAAAAAAATGTAAACGTGTGAATTTTTAACTCAAACTCTTTTAACTTCCCCAGGAGGAACGAGTGTGTAAATGAATGTGCGTGGGTAAGAATGAGAGTGTGAATGATTGTGACGAACTTGATCATCTTTAATCAGCAAAACACGCTGCATTTAGTGCATCTGCTGTGTTAAGGATAAGAATGATGAGCCATGACCTACTCATATCTGATGGTCCTTTAGTGGTCACTCATCACTTATAGACAATGAAGTGAAACTATAATGTACAGTAGGTGTAACTAATACACCTACAATTAAAAAAAAAAACACACAGTAGATAGAAACTGATAGGCTGATAGACTAGACATAGAACTGATGTTTTACAAAAGTATGGAAATAATAGGGACAAGATCAAGATCTTACCTTATTCTCAAAAAGAAAATCCGCTATGTCCAGCAGGTTCTCCTCATAATAAGGGCTCGGGAGACGGGGCTCGTATTTCCTCCAGATGTCAAACAATTTCAAAGACCTGATTTCAATAAACAAGTTGAATTACCCAAAGACCTATACTATAGTTCATCTTATATACATATATAAAATTACACACACACACACACACACACACACACACACACACATATATACTGCATTAAGTTAGACTGCATGGTTTTTTTTACCCTCGTGAGTGAGAGTCACGAATTCTTTTTATATACGATTTAAATCCTTTTAAATCCTTCTCAAACGCGGAAATCACAGGGTTAGATGTATCTAATGCGCCGTAATATGCAGCTGGTAAAGGATCCATTGTATGTCTGAATAACCATCGAGTTCAACCGGCGAGCAAAAGTTTATTAATGTTGCTATGGAAACGAGCAGGCGCGGCGCCACGGCAGAGCGCGGGAACTGGCTTGATTACGTCACACGCGCCGCCATCTTAAAAGGGTCAAAATACCGACCTGAGGGAAAATTTCTTTGATATTACTTACCTGAAGTGATAGGTAACGTTCTAGTTCACTATTCTATATTTATTATTTAATTTTCGATGTTATATGTTCTCCCTATGGTTGGTGGTTTTCCTCCCACAATCCAAAGGCATGCAGTTCAGTGTAATCGACATCCACAAATTGCCCAGAGAATGTCATGTGAATGCATGTGTAAATGTTGAATGAAGGTACACTGGGAATCACCATCGGCCTCCACAGTCCCTAGTTGGACTACAGAGGTTACTTGACGGATGGAATATATTTATAATGCATTCAGGCATGTTATTTTTGATAAGTGACTTTATGATCAGTATAAGAACAGTTACATAAGGTGTGTGTGTGTGTGGGGGGGGGGGCATCCCATAAAGGAAAATTACTGTTAATTACCAACCCAAATTACATTGTACACTTTGAAATGTCTGTGATAATGCAGTCTAGACGGTGAGTGAGTGAATGAATTAGTTAGTGTGCAAATTACTTGTTACTACAGAAATATTAACATATTAGAATGAGAAGATTGATATGAGCCCGTGATTTGAACTAGTCTCTGTGGTAATCACTGGTATTGTATATAAAATACACCAGGCTTGACAGAATGTTTAAATATATTTAAAAAATCGCTGCTAAATAAGCTTAAAAATTTGCAAGTGTTGGTAAATAAGTCTTGGTTGGCTGCTGAAAACCTTGCGTTTGAATTACCCCGGTCTGCTGATTGCCTGCAGCAGGGAAGGTGACGCACTCTGACAGGAAGACTGACAACAGATGGTTTATTGTTTTCAGCGTTATATAAATACAACACAAAATCACGTTTTGTTTTTCTGTACCCAGAAGTTCCGTGCAGGTGAATAGGCTCAGGAAATACAAGCTGTCGGCTCTCCCATGCCAAGAACTACATAAAAAAATAATAAAACAACAACAACAACAAAAATCCAAAAAGCTACAAAATGAACTAATTGGATTGCAGAGAATCAAAATCTAAAATATTTATTGAAAATCAAATAAACCTTGTTCATAAATTACTTATAAGCACTAAGCACTTCATATGCTTGGCATTTCTTTGGGTGGGTTCTGGTTCTAGCTCTCTGAAGATGTTCTGTGTGGAAATGCAAAGTTAACCCCTTTTTTTAATGGTGTTAGATGATTTATGATTTCAGCTGTATTATCTCCAAGCTTCCCAAAATTCCAGAAGAGCTTTTCTTCTCTAAATATATTGGATTATATTGTATTCAGGTATAGTTTTAAAACCATTCTGAACATGAGATGCAAAGGTTAGTGTTTAAAGATAAATAGATGAACGTGAGTGCAAGAGTCGTTGTCTGCTTTGCTGAACAGAAACTGTCTAAACATCTGTACTTTGTCTTTATCGAAAGGACAGATAAGCATATGAGTCAGGCGTCCACTGTGTTTGTTTATGTTGTCAGGAGAAAAGTTCACAGTGAGGACATAGAGAGTGTCCTCTAGTGGCTGCAGTTCAAAACGACTGGACCTCCCTCCAGGAAGGAAAAGTCCTAAAGGCGTGGCTTGATCATTGTTGAGACACACACCTGTAACCGAAAACCATTAAAGGACGCTGCTGTAAGTGACTCTGCAAATATAATAATTTTTTTAAATGTAAAAAATGTTATAATGAATATAAGAGTTTAACTTCCATTATATAATGGATATTTCTGTTACAGGGCGGCGTCCATTTAACTCTACAATTGAGGTACGTGTTTATGTTTCTGCCTTTGTAACCTGTCCTTTGTCAAACAAGACAAACATGGCTGCTGTCAAACTATAAGCTGTTTTACCCCTCTCACTATTTAAAATTTGGTTTTAATATGAGGCTGTAATAAAATGTATTTGTTATTATTAGGAAGCTGAAATAACAATATAGTCTTAAATACTACTTGAAGATCATTTTGAAAAAGATTTCTGTTTAGTGTTTATAGTAGGTTTTGTGTGTGTGTAGGTAAACAATTAAACCATCATCATCATAACCAAAAATATCCCAGTTATAAAATAGAGTGCGCACTATACAAGGTCAATTTTGACAATTTTCACACTACTGTATTAGGTGGCAAAAACAACATGTACCAACGTGTTTATTTCGTTTGCTCGGCTCTGAGCAGTTTGGCTGATTTGAATGTATATTTGCATTAACCTTTTATCTAGAGACACACACATCACAAACAATGGGGGTTTCATACTCAACATTCTTCGATGCATTTACACTCAGTGATCATTTTTATAATGAACTCTTTACTTGGGTAGGACTTCACTTTGCTCTCAAAGCAGCATCAATTCTTTGTGACATGGATTCCATAACATGTTGGGTGATTTTGCATCATGCAATTCTTGCAAATTTCTCAGGTGACCTGATTCACTACCATGCTGTGATCACCTCTCAGAAGGTGTTGTATTGGTTTTTAGATCTGGTGACTGGGCCAGTGAAGAACATGAACTCACTCCTCAGTTTGACAAAATGATGCATTGACATGTTGGAAGTAACAATGTAGAAGATGGGCAAATTGTGGCCATGAAGGATGTGCAGGGTCAGAAAAAAATCTTTACGTAGGCTGTGGCATTCAAGTCATTATTGACCACTATTAGAGGGCCCAAAGTAAGCATTCTCCACACCATTAAACCACCTCCACCAGCCCGGACTATTGACATAAGGCAGGTGGTGATGCATTGACTCATGCTCTTGGTCCCAAATTCTAATCCTACCATTTGTGAAAATCAAGATTCATCAGTCAAACCTTTAGCTGACCAGTTTTGGACAACCTGTTCCCATTGCCATCACAGCTATCTGTTCTTGGCTAACAGAACTGAATCTTTTAGTATTTTAATGTTAATTCATCTCAAATGTTGACATGTTGTGCATTCTGAGATACATTTCTGCTCACTGCAGTCATACAGGGTGCTTATCTGAATTACTGTAGATTTTCTGTCAGCTCAGACCAGTCTGGCCATTCTCTCATCAACATGGTGTTTCCATTCACAGAGCCACCACTCACAATATGCTTATGTCGATATTGCATCATTCTGAGAAAACTCACGAGAAACTTACAGGGTACGAGCATTACCTGAAGCCTCTGGCCCATATCTGCCTGATTTTATGCATCCACACAATTGGCTGATTAAATAATCGCATGAATACATCAGAGTAAAGGTGTTCCTAATAAAATAGGACTTTAATTTAACATTAGAATTTATATTTATACACTTCTATTCTATACATCATTCTATTCTCATGTAGAAAAACAAAATCTGACCATTTAAAAATTGTGCATTTCTGATTTACTGTGCACAGCACGAAAAGTTATTTAACAGAAAAGGAAAGTGATAACAACAACAAAAACAACACTTAAGGTGTGGAACTGGAAGCTACAGTGGATGAGCTCATCTTTGCACTCTCCACTAGCAACACAGTGGAACACACCCAGTATGCTGACGAGTCATGTGACTCTGTGTTTACATGGCAGTAGGAGTTCGTTGAAAGCCATAAAAAGGCAACCACAAAGAACACAGTAAAACCCAACAAGGTCTTAATCAAATAACCACTTGAAGCGGAGTAAAGGGAAAAGAAATTAAGAAAAGATTACTGCCCTGATGCACAAATGTAAGAAATATGGATGAATATAAATCAAATATAAAATACCCTTGTTTGTTCAGATTACAAAATGGTGGAGCAAGCACTAGAAATCAGCAGTGCCATTTCCCCTCAGGCTGGCCCTGGTGAGGTGGAAAACCACATTCTCTCTGAAGCCAACATGAGGTAAAAAGAAATAAATCCTCTCTAAATCGATATCTAAGCTTTTAAACAATTAGACTAACATGCGAAATACTACATCATCTGAGCAGATTATTGTTCAGATTAAAATCTCACCCTTATAATCATAAAAATGTTTGTCGTAGAAGAGTTACTCAAGCAATTGGCCGTCAGCTGGCTCAGATCGGTGATGAACTGAACAGCAGATGGAGGGAGAAGCTCCCACAGCAACGACACCTGGACTGGCAGGTTTATCCAAGCGTACTGATCTGGAGAGCCCTCAATAGGTAAATCACATCATTTTGACATACATGAGGTCAAAGACAAGTAACAAAAAGAGGAACACGTAGCAATTAATCTGTGGTTCACCTATCAAGATGGACAATGTGCCTGTAGAAATAACATGCAAATTATGTAATACAGGAGGATCACTGGTATCCTTGAGTGGTCGACGTTCATGCCTATGGTAAGGATGGTTCCAGAGCTGCACACACAAGCTTGCCAAGCAACTATGAAGTGGATCAACTGGGTAAGAGTTTTTTTTCTTTCTGAATTATTTACAGGATAATTATGGAACAAAGCAGAATGTATAATATAAAGCCAATGTACTGTGCATGAATATAAAACATGATGGTTTAGGCAAAACGTTCTAGATGAGAGAATGCCTCAGTTTTGTGCTGCTTGAATTTAGAAGTTTTTATTTTCCTCTTCACACAGGTAAAGCCCCATTTTCCTAATTGGTCCTGCAAGACAAAATGTTTTTTCGCTTCTGCTGCCCTGCTAGTAGCTGCAACGGTCTTTACTGCTACCAGAATTTAAACCAACACCCAGAAAAGGGCCAAGAGCGGGTCTTTGGCGGGTCTCTGAGTGGGTCAAGATGGATCATTTGTGTTCATTTTTTATATGATTTTGTATGATTTTCTACAAGATGGTTTTCTACCTGATTGCAACCCGAGTGCTGGTTCACATGATTTTTGTAAGTTGTTTGAAGCTGTTGTTGGTTTACAGTAGGGTCTGTTGCTGGTAAATTGGGCCATATTAATTCTCTTACCTCTTCCTCTTCTAAACAAATGCTATACTATTATAGGAAGCTGGACTTTCAATTTGACAATTTCACTGCAATGCAATTATAATAAATGCTGTTGAATGAAAGAGTTGTGTTGTTTTTTTACATCATATGGAAAACAATGTCTTGCAATTTATTTTTGTCTTTCTCCAAGTTAAACATTTTACACCACTCCTCGATAAAGGCAGAACCTTTAAATGTATGTTATAATAGAATTTCATAACGCTACAAAAAGTGTAATCTAACCAAAAGTTTCAGTGCAGTTTTGAAACCTAGTAACATTATCTTATTAAAGTCACACCGCCACTTCCTAAACATCTCTCATTCATCTTGCGGCAGTACCACGTCAATGTGTGTGTAGTTCCTAAATGCCTTCATGTTGCACTTCTGCAGTGTAGCCCCTAGTTGTTTCCCAGGTCCCACCTCATAGGTGTGAGGAAACTCCTGCCCCTGAGTCCGCTCATAAATCTCATGCAGCGTCTGCTCCCACTTCACCGGTGACACCATCTGTTTGGCCAGCTGCCGCTGCACATGTTTTTCATGCATGTAGCGTTTTCCATCGACGTTGGAGTGGATCGCAACCTCAGGCCGACGCACTTTTAACTGCCGCAGCACATTGACTACAGGCTGCACGGCCGGCTCCATGAGCGCCGTGTGAAAAGCTCCACTCACCGGCAGCAGCGTTGTCCGAGCAAACTGCAGCTGCTTCGAGTTCTTCTGGAGGAAGTCTAATGCCTGAAGAACGCAGGAACAGTCAGTTAGGTGGTAGACACTGGCATTCTACTGCATGATAAAGCTCTACCTAAAGTTGTACCAGCTCAATTGACTAGTTCTTACCTCAAGATGCCCAGCGATGACTCTCCCATCTGGAAACAAGTAGTTTGCGATGGAGCAAACAGGATTCTGTATTCCCAGAGACAGACAGTGCTCTCTAGCTTGAAGGCAGGCGTGTTTGTAATTGGCTTGAGGTCTACCGATTACAGATAACATTCCACTCAGGGTTGCATCAGAGGCGTTCTGCATGGCTTCAGCCCTAACCTTCACTGCAAAAAGGGCTACACAAAACCTCAATCATCAGTCAAATATTACAAGCATGATGCAGGTTAGATTTACATATATAATTAGATTTTATTTCCTGGATCTACAGGATAAAGGATTACCTTCAGCAAAGTCCATGGCGCCAGAAAATACCAAAGCAGCAAACTCCCCAACACTAAAACCAGCAGCAGCAACGCAGTTCTCAACCGCCTGAGAAAAGACACATCTGTTACAGATCACACATGACCACCTTTTTCTATATCTTACTCAAGTAAACCCAATCCCTGAAGAAAGACCGACTGACTAATTCCTACACAAAAATATTTCCACCCATCTTGCCTGTTCACATGCCTCTCAGTATAACCCACTTGTTGACAGATGCCATTGTAATGAGATAATCAATATTATTCACTTCAATTGTCAGTGGTTTTAATGTTATGGCTGATACCGATCATATATACGAGAGTTACACATTATTTTAAACCATCTAAGTAATCATCAAACTGTAGCTCAAAGTTTCTAACACACGTGTACCCCATCTAATTCACAGTGTAGACTTTCTTAACTTCCAACAGGATTAGAAAGGGAAAACAGTGAACAGCGTAGGACCGTGAGGACGAAAGCATGAGGGGTAGGAACCTGTGCTGAAGATGGAAAGAACCCAGATGTCATTAAACCTACTCCAAAGGGGTATGGCTTCAACTGCTTAAAAGACTAGCAAGTGGTTACCAAAGCACACAGGAGAGGCTAGTTAGGGTGGTACAGCTCCAGGAACTAGGCAGAGTAGAAAGCAATGTTAAGAGTCTTTTAGAATGAGAAGTCACTCGTCAGGGAAGGAAGCATTTAAATGTTGTTTTTGGGAAAGACTGGACTGAGAATTCAGCTGAGAAAGGACACTGCAGCGAGTGAGATGTATGGGTATGGGTGTTGCAACCCATATAACTCCACCTATATACTAAGTGGTAGTAAGATGAACCAAAGGACACAAATACCACACATACACTATATGGACAAACGTAATTGTCCACACCTGCAATGGCAGTGTATCAAAATACATACTGTATACAGTGCCCAGACCTCAGCCACTAGATACAGTGCCGTTCCCAAGTCCAGGTAAAACGGGAGGGTTGCATCAGAAAGGGCATTCATTCAGTACTCATATACTATGGGCATACTCAGTGCCCATTCATTCTGTTGAGCATTTATGAGGTCAAGCACAGATGTTAGACGAGAAGGTCTGACTCGCAATCTCAGTGGGGACTGAGGTCAAGGCTCTGTGTTAGGGCCTGTCAACAAGTTCTTCAACACCAAACTCATCAAACTATGTCTTTATAGTCCTTTCTCCGCACTGGAGAACGGTCATGCTGGAATAGACACTGGCCTTTCCCAAACCTTTGGAAGCATAGCATGATGACTTGGTATGCTGAAGCATTAGGACTGCCCATCACTGGGGATAAGGGGTCTGATTGAAACACCTGAATTCAATAATTAACAGGTTTGGCCTAATATTTTTGCCCTTATAGTGTACTTGGCACAGAACAGAAATTCACAAATCATGAAAAATAAAAACCGTCGTTGATAAAACTAAATAAAAATATATAATATATTAATCCTAGTCAAAGTTAACATTTCACACACAAAAAAAAGTTTCAGAATTCTTTGAAGTACCCAAGAACATTCTGTGTTGTTGTTTTTGTACCCACGTCTTTGTTTTGGTGATGTTGTGTAGTACGTCACTTCCGGGTGATAAACGTAACGTAAGACTGCTGCATTTTGAAACCCTCGGAGGATAGGTGGGGGGAAATTCATGCTAATTTAGACTACACCGGTGTGTGTGTACACTTACAGCAGGGTTTTCATGATTAAGTCTTTCCACTGCAGCTAAAGACGTGACGAACACGGCGGGCTGGCAGTGCACAGTCTTCATCAGATCCTCCTCGGGTCCGTGTAGGCACAGTGAGAGCAGGTCGTACCCCAGCACTTTCTCCGCCACACTGAACATGTCCCGCACGCTGCCGTACTGAAGCATACCTCTGGCCATGCCCACAAACTGACTGCCCTGCCCGGGGAACAGCAGCACGGACACTTCCCCCGGGGCTTTCCTCGCCCTCCGTCTCTCCTCCACCGGCTGAGTTTCCTCTGGCTTCTCAGAATGATCACTGAATCTTCTGCACTGAAGGACGCACCGCCGCACTGCTGCACTCCGACACTTAACTAGAGCAATCAGACTCATCTCAGCAAGCCCGGGCATTTATTTTAATAATAATAAAAATATTCTGTAAGTCATACTGTAATAGCGACATATACATCCGTACCTGTTACTATCATTTTAAACTATTGATATACCATGCGTCTTATTTCTCTTCTTCTAAAGTAAGTATCGTGCATCAAATAGCACACTTTAGCGCCCTCTAGAGGTTTGGATCCTCTTCCTGTTCCATTTTTGTTCCTTTGTTTTATGCTTTAAAATATATTATTATTTACATTCATATTATTATTCATAATATTAAACATATAATTAAACAGTCGACTCCATTCGACTAAGTTTAAAAATAAAAACGCACGACAAACGTCCATGGTTGATATGCAGCTTTTAAATATGCACTCTGCCGCCTCCTATTGGTCAAAATATGATATTTACAGCCAACCCGGCCATACCCATTAAAATGCCTCTATGCTTCATATTGAAAGACCAGTTTTCTTTATGACAATGATGCACAAACTCACTGTGTGATTAAGATTCACAACCCCACTGACTCTAGAGATTCACTGACTCTATGATTCAGATGAATTATTTCACACAATGTCAGAAGATTACTTGATGCTGTCTCATTGTCTCAAGAGCTCAACAGAAATTAAATCGAACTCCATTGTTAGAACCATTGTATTTCCTTTGTTCCTTTAGTAGAGCAACCATTGAAAATTATCACAGCACCTTTGACATCCTTTTGGGACAGATCATGCTCATCATGTGGTCCAGGGCAACCTGTGCCGGCGGAATAGTAGCGTGGGAAATACCTTCATCAGGAGCTTGCACAAGTCTATTAACAACATAACTGTTTATGACACCTTCTTCTTCTCAAGATAGATCCTGTCATGCCAGTTTTGAGCTTTGTGGTGTTTGGATCTAAATAACATGTATGCAGCATGTTTTGAATTTAACCTAGCCGATATCAATTCTGTGTTGGCAAAAGAATCATAATTGTGAATATTGATAATTGGATGTTTATGATAATACTTCAGACAATATTCTCAGTGATAAAAAGTAAGAAGGAAGTTGTAACACATGAAATTGTTCCCAAGCGCCATAGTGGTTAGTGCTTTTCGACCCCTCCAGGATCTGGGTTTGATTCTCGCCTTGGATCTTTGCATGTTCTCCCCTTGCTTGGTGAGTTTCCTACAGGTGCTCCAGTTTCCTCCCACTGTCCAAATGCATTCATATTAGGCAAATTGGCATTCCCATTTGCCCCTAGTGTGTGAACAAGCGCGTGTGTGCGCCCTGTGACGGATTGGCACCCCGCCCAGGGTTTACCTCAGCTCTGTGCCCTAAGCTTCCTGGGATAAGATCCAGGCCCACTGCGACCCTGTATACAGGACTTATTGTCTATACAGGATATAGATATGGAATAGACAATGAGTGTGAGTGAATGAGAGTGAAATTGTTTCCTGACAACTGATAATGTTAATCCCAAAGTAACATCATGAAATCAACTTGTTCTTGTTAAGGACATTAGTTGGAAAATGGACAGTCAGAATCTCATGGTTAGATTGTAAAGGCTTTATTAAAAAATAGTGAATCTCCTATAAGTAGAAAGTAACTTTTGGAATTAAAAAATGATTTCCACTCATGACTGAAACAGACAGAGGGAGGTAGAAGGTGTTAATTGTATTAGGAGACACTTTATTGCCAAAGGATTGTGGATACCTCACCACCACATCTATATCAGGTTCTTCCCCAAACTGTTCCTGGAAATTCAAAACAACCCAATTGGACAGAATGTCTTCGTATGTTGTAGCATCATAATTTCCCCTTCACTTGAACCAAGAGGCCCAAGGCATAACAAAAAGCCCCTGTGCACAAAAACGGGTTCCATGAACACACTGCATGCCAAGATTGGATAGAAAGCACTCAAGTGTCCTGCACTCTAATACAAAAAAAGTGAGCGCTTGTGAATAAGTTTTCCAGAATAACTTGTAGTATCATTCTTTATTAATACGTCTTAAACAAAAACAATACCCTGCTGGAATAAAAATAATCCTTAAAACATCTGTAACTTCTCAACTTGGTGACACTCTTCTACAGTTAAACATAAAACATAGTTCCCTCCAGAGACATCCAAACAGAGCTTAATGGCTCTAGATTGTACTTTTTAAAAATCCTCCACACTGATCAAGCGTAAAACCATCTGCCTAGTATTGTGTAGGTCTCCCTTGTGCCATCAAACCAGCCCTGACTCAACAAGACCTCTGAAAGAGTGCTGCAGAATCTGAAGGATGTTAACAGCAGGTCCTTTAAGTCCTGTAGCACCGATGTGAATTGCATGAAAGAGGCCACTGCAATTAGGTCATAATATAAGAAGGTGTGTCCAAGTAACATTGACTCCAGTACCCAAGGTTTCCCAGCATGACATTGCCCAGAGCATCACACCGCATTCTTCCTATAGTGCATCTTTGGTGCCATCTCTTCCCAAGTTAAGCAATGTACACTGTGAACTGAGCTCACATTATTTATATAAAATACCCTGCTTATGTACACCCAGTTCTATTAACAATGTGACCTACCATGACATTCAGGGCTAGGGTAAAATAAACATGAAACTAGCTAGCTAAGCAATAAATCTTGCTTCAGAAAAGATGGCATGGGATGGCTGTATTAATCTACAACTTCTCTCGACTGTTCTTGCTTCCTTGTTACTTTTGTCACAATAATTTAGAGATGCTTGTAATGTCATTAACATCTATTGCTTTTCTTTTTCTCAGAATAATGATAAGTTAAGTAAACTTACTCATTAAGTAAAAAAAATGTCTGTACAGCGACTCGGATTGTTATTCATGCATGAAAAACGATCTGTTTAACTTCATGCTTAAGTGGCTTTAATAGACAAATATTGGGAATGTGCATGCATGAAGTCATCGCTGTGATGTGTCCACTACGCAGTTTCTTCATTAAAACATGTCAATTTCATGAACCACAGTTATTTTTCATGTTCACTCACATCTAGAAACAATCTTAAAACACGTAGCATTTGAGCAAATGTTAAACTGATTTTATTGACAGAAGGAACTGTGAAACAATACACAATCAAGTGGCAGATCTGGCTCCTTGCAAGCCCTTGCATGGCAATCCAATTTATTGAACTACAGACGCTCGATTATACAAAATTGCACCACTTCGATTAAGGCTTTTAAGTTTACATTTGGCCACCCCTCCACCCTCCCACCCTCTTTCCCCAACTCTACAGTTATTCGAAAGTTTCATACCAAATACTGCGGCTCTCTCGCAGGTTCAACCTCACCGAGATTTTTTATTATTATTTTTAAACAGAATTCCAAAAAAAAAAAAAAAAAAAAGCATTTGTTGACACAATCAGCAAAACATGACCTTAATGTTAACCTTCATCACTGGTTAAGTATTACCTTACAGATCTTTTATTTATTACACTTTTTTTTTTTTTGCCTCAATAATGCATGCATAAAGCATTCATGGTGCACTTGTCTTGTATTATACCGAGTCGAAAAGCAAAAATGCTAGGAAAGACAGTTGTTGCAGAATAAAAGATGGCCTGCAATTCAACTAGTCCATCATTATGTATCATCATGCTACACAGATCCTTCAAATCTCATGAATGCTTTATGGATGCCTCATTGGAGTGCACTGGGTTTTTTTTTTCTTTTCTTTTTGTTCCCTTTTCTCCCTGCTCAGAAACATAGTGTCCCCACCCCAACATTCACTACAGTACCTCCAACAGGAACGCAAACAGAAAACAGTTCAAACCAAGTTTTACAAAAGTCAAACAGTCACTAACAGGCAAATTTTATTATTTTTTTGTTTGTTTGTTTTTTATTCTATACTGACAGGACCCAAAATGATTAGTTGCATTCGCAGGCAAGAGAAAGGTCAGGGCAGATTACAGTTAGAAAAACATCAGTAATATGACTGGATGTTTTTCTATTAAACTCTCAATTGAGCATTAATGTTCAATTTGATAAATCATTACAACAGTGCATGTAACTCTTTGTAGGTTGATAATTATGAACTCTAATAATTTGCGTAAAGTCTAATAAAGCTGAATAAAAAGCTCCAATAATCTTTAATACGTCATTCCTTGAGAATTTATCAGCATGTTATAACACTAGAGTGGCTGTTCATTATAATGCCATGTGATGTACTGCACAACCTTTATTAATTTGTAATGTCCTGTGAATAATATTTATTAACAGTTTTAAAAAATGTTAAATACAGTACTTAAAATGTCATCACTTAGTGCTGTGAGTAAAGTGAACATTAAATTATTCCTCCCAAGTTGTAAAACAATTTATTATTACTTTTTTAATCAACTGTTAACAAATGTTACAGTTAAGTATTCATAGACAGACATTCTTAGCATTCTTTGTGTTACATGTTTATACGTTATCAAGGAATTTACAGTTGCACATTATTGGAGCTTATAAAAAAGACTTACCAGAAATTACCAACTTACAAACAATTAGAAGCACAGTTTTAGTAAATTTTTTATCAAAATTGTCTGTGAACAGGATCGAACGGTTTATATCCCATCAATGAGAGATCACATAATGCTAAGCTGATTTATTCTATTTTACTCTGTCAAGGTGAAGCATAAGCGTCCCTTTCAACAGTGCCCCCTCGTGAGCACCCCAAACTGTACAAACGTCTCTGTAAACAAGACAAGAAACCTGGTATGATGGATGGATTGAGATTTGTTTTAGTTGGATTTGTCTGAGGAAAAAAAAAGAAGAAAAAAAAAAAAGAAGATCTAAATACATATTTGAAGGCATTTGAGGCTAAGAACAACATAATAGTGACAGAAATCATTATATTTTTTAATTTTTACACATACATGTATCCACAGGTTTTTCTAAAGATAAAACTCATATCAATAGTTTGTGATATACCATCTTGGCAGAGCAAAAAACTAGTAACTTTTTAAAAGAGAAAATGCAAGAAGGAGAAAAAAATTAGGATGAAAATAAAACAAACAAACAAAACAAATGTTACAAAAGACAAAAATCTACAGAAAGAAATGCACAGAAACCAAGGAGCAAAGTTAGCTGTACGAAATGGACTATATAGGTGTCTTTGGACTTCCTCTCATCTCTGGCTAAAATAGTGGTGCTTATAAATATCGCATCATTGTAATTGCCATGGCAACGTGCACAGTCAGGTTCAACACACGCTCCTTACTTTTCCAACGGTGGCTGACTCCGTTAGCAATAACACTGTGTGTAGGCTCTGTGTTTTTAAAATTCTTTTAGGACTTTATTTTTTTTTTTATCCATGTAATTATTGGTGTATTTTAGTTGCATACAGTTAGAATATATATTTATATATTTATAAGTAAAAATCTTTCTTGCAACTCTGGAAAGTGTTGATGGTTATTTATGTGCAAAAAATATGATACTGTAGCCTTGAATCTGTTGGTTGGTTTCTTTAAAGGGGCATCACCACACAGGAAAGTCCATTCGATGTTAGGTTTTAGTAACGTCGGAATGCTGGCACTGCTGACAGAAGCAGCAGCAAATCAGACCTAGAGATAGGAGAAGAAGAAAAGGGGAAAATATAGAAAGAAAGCAAGAAACAGAAAACAGTGTCAGAGAATTAAAAGTCAAATCAGACCCTTTAATTATTCTAATCTTGTATTCTCTTGATTACTAGATTTACTCTAATTTAGGAAGGCAGAACTGATCCTGGATCAGCTGTGACTTCTCGCACGCACACATGCGCACACACGCATACACACATGCGCACACACGCATACACACATGCGCACACACGCATACACACATGCGCACACGCGCACACACGCATACGCACACGCGCACACACGCATACACACACGCGCACACACGCATACACACACGCGCACACACGCATACACACACGCGCACACACGCATACACACACGCGCACACACGCATACACACACGCGCACACACGCATACACACACGCGCACACACGCATACACACATGCGCACACACGCATACACACATGCGCACACACGCATACACACATGCGCACACACGCATACACACATGCGCACACACGCATACACACATGCGCACACACGCATACACACATGCGCACACACGCATACACACATGCGCGCCTGTGTGCGCGCGCGTATGTGTGTATGCGTGTGTGCACATGTATGTATGCGTGTGTGCACATGTGTGTATGCGTGTGTGCGCATGTGTGTATGCGTGTGTTCTGCCTGTGTATGTGTGTATGTGTCGCACACGCACACACACACACTACAATCTGTTCTAAAGTTCTCACCTGGCTCAGAGCAACAGAACAGCTGTGTATTAGAGCAGCTGACAGGTGGACTTTTTGCGTGCCTTCCCAGGTACTGGGGTTTTCCTGTTGATTTGCCGGACCAGGTCATAGAAGATCTACACAAAAGCAGAGCATTATGGATCATTATGCCACAAACACTTGAAAGGGTCGAATAAAACACACGGTAAATGTTTCGTTTTGGTTCCAGTGTTTTAGTACAACCATTTCTTCTAAATTTATGAGCAGTTGTTGTACTATCGCCACCTACTGGCCTGGAGCGTGGACCAGAAGATTTCTGGAAAAAAGATTAGCACTTTCTACATGACATGATTAAATTTTCTATTTGACAGAAATATGAATTTGATAATTAAATATTTTGGTAGCTTTTAATAATTTTTTAATATTTACAAGTATGCAGGCTGCTTGAAATAAATGAAACAGTAAACTTTAGTGTTGCACAAAAACAGAATCAAATCGACTACCTATAATTCACAGCTTTACAGATAACCACACTGGGTCCCATTCCTGCCCTCCTGAAATAAGAATTTGAGACTACAGTGGGCTGAAGAACACTGAAACGAACTGTTGAAGAATGAAAGGAGACCAGGTGATTTTTTTTTTTTACATAAAAAACAGCCTTATGAACTTCTCAGGCCTGTGATTGTCAAGGTCCTTTGCAGTTAATTTAATGGGTGCAAGTGATGATTTCCCAAATGTTAAATACCTAAACCTTTTGTAGAACTCCCTAAATGATTCCGTTGGTAGCTTGTTACTCTTTCTTTACGCCTTTCTCTTTCTAGACGCCAACATTTAGGTATGTTCTGTAAGAGTCTACCAGAAAATTATATTTATACTGATCACATAATGCTTAATCTGCACATTAGTAAACTTTGTTCAACTAATTATCTATGACTAATGATCAACTTCTGGTGGTAAATTACTGGACTGGGGTTTTTACAGAAACAGGGTGAATACCATTTCTTAGAATAACTTATATTTATGTCATAATACAACTGAGCAGTTAATGGCCTTGATCAAGGGCCCAAAAGTGGCAGTTTGGTGGTTAGGTGTTGGCTCTGTGGTTAGTGCTGTAGACATATGAACATACACCACTAAGCTGTCCGTGTCGTGCTTGAGAAATACCATTAACCCTTATCTACTTTCTTTAACTGTAAATAATAAATAAAAAGGCAAAGTGATAGAACAGCAAATGAACAAACACAGGTTTTAAATGTTTTTTCAGTTCACTATTACAAATTGACATCTCCTAACTCTTGATCCTTCCAGCCCTGCAGTGCAAGTAAACAAGCAGCTTCAGATAAGTCTGCCATTGTCACGAGAATGAATTTGCGCAGACTGGCACGACCAGATGACAGTGAGGTTGCTCAAAATGCTCATTACATGCTCAAGAAAAGAGAAATCATGCCTTCAGTAATGTGGCTTATTCAAATCACATCTGTTCCAGTCCATGTGGAGCAAACTGGTTTTACCGGCCACTTCAGTATCAAGTATTAGTTAATTAATAAATGCTGCTAATCATTCAATTTCTCAGGTGGGTATAAAACTGATTTGAGATTGGTTAATAAGAGCTGGCTGTAATAGCATTAAATCAAATCAGATAGCATAATTGTGATGTAAATGTCTTTAATGTGGTACTGTTCTATATTTGCACAAGCCTTGCACATAAAGCATATACTGTATTCGCAGTCATTTGCAAACCCATTTTTGCATCGTGTCTAGATTCTGGAAAACCAAAATTGACATATTACTTAATTTTCTCAATTTCACTGACTGGAAGTTAGTTTTATACTTGCTGGTTGGGGTGATAAATATAAGCACTATTATATATTATAATGATATAGGCCTTTATTATTGTCGACATCACCTATAATCAACCAATCAATCAATCTCCATTGTACACCTAAATAGTGGAGCGAATTTTTCCATTCGCCTTGTTCCTTTAATAATTCCAATACTCCTGTTTTTTGGTTGCCGTGTTCTAATTTTAGCTTTGATGACACTAAATTCTGTGTACACAACATTTATTGCAAATGATCTTTAATAATTTGTGAAATTATGTTGCCATTTCATTCCTGTCTACTTGCCAGGAAAGTTAAAATGTAAGCAAACTAATGGTACATATTGATGAGTGGTGGTTCTGTGTAATCCTGGTCTCCCGGCACTGCAGCTCTTTTAATTTACACTGCATATAGATTATCCTGAAGGCTTAAGACCTTTAGGTGCGTGTGAGAGAGAGATAGATGAGAGAGAGAGCGAGAGAACCACTTTTAGTTTAGTGGTGTGGTCATGTCCTTGCCAAACACATCTAACTCAACTCCTCAACTAACTATTGGTTGCAGTATGTTTGTGTAAATTTGAGGGGGGGGGAAAAGTCCCTTAACCATGCTGAGAGTAAATGATAACACGGCACCAGAGAAAAGCACCAAGAGGTGTTTGCAGCTGATCAGAGCCACAGACATACTTTAGCAGTTTGGTGCAAATTCTCAGGCTGGGAAAAGGTAAACATCGTCTTTCCACTCATAATTAAAAGCAGCCTTGCTGAAAGTCTTGCACAGACTGTGATTGATGGCCCGGCATTCCTAAGAGAGCAAAGTGTCTCAGAATGAGATCTCACTTCAGCCCTGACTGAGATGGAGCTTTGCTGAAGAGGTCTCTGGATTTCATTTACGGGGGATAAAAAAAGCGTCAAAAAACGCCAAGGCAGGCATTAAAGGGATTTTTTGGATGCTGCTGCTCTGACGGAAATAAACGAAGCTCACTACACAGATGCCAAAGCGATGATATTAGATCATTTCTTTCGGCTAGCACCATAGAGCGTGAAACCTACTCCAGACTAGAGCTGGGATTCCGTATCATCTAAAGCTAGAAATAAATGCTACCAGCATTGCCTGTCTGATCAGTCAAAAAACGAAGGCCTCATGCTGACGGAACACAAAACGGCACTATGCTGTTGAGTCAGCATTAGCAGAGCCACGGCCTGCGTGCACAGAGCTTCCTCTGTGTTTATGTGCCACAACTGACTGTCTGACATGGTGGCTGTATGACTAGGGGGTTTTATCAAGTGAGAGCACAAGTTAGTCTCAAACACCATCGGGTGATCAGCACAACACTGGAAAGAATACAGGAATACTGTTTTGCTGAAAGACATGATCCAACTATAACTATTATTAAGCATTTATTAACAGAGGTAGGTAAAAGTAACTAAGGATTAAAAAAAGACCACACGCCTCACCTCATTGACGTTAATCTTGGACTTTGCGGAGGACTCAAGGAAGGCACAGCAGTTCCACTGGCGGGCCAGGTTCTGTCCCTGCTCCTTTCCCACCACTCTCTCATCCTCCAGATCACATTTATTCCCCACCAGGATCATCGGCACCTGCGGGAGGATGGTAGATAATGGATTTAAAAAAAAGGTCCAAGTCTTCCACTTCTTTCCACCTCATGAGATTAAACCGAAATGCATGCTGCATACCTGATCCGTAAGCAATTTCTTTAAGACTACATGCAAAGCACAGTCACCCCTAAACTGTTATTAAAATGCTACCATGAAACATTTATCAGTCTGTCAATATTGTGCATCACATTTGGTATAACTCAACATTTTACTGCATTATCAGACATTCCTCAACAGACAGTGTAGAAATGACAGATTCACATACAGTGTAATGGACCAAAAATTAATATTCCTCAGACATCCAAATACATGGACAGTGAGTTTGGATAGGAAAAATCTCTTAAAGCTTATCGAACATTACATTTATTGTAAATGAGTTTTTGGCCCGTGCGGGTGCACGGATTCGCCATGGGATTACTGGGAAATCTCTCAAATGGTCAGCAACTCTTAAATATTTTATATTTGCATTGTGTTAACATGGTAAATAAACTGCAAGTATAAAGGTTAACAATTAATTTTTTTGTGGATATTTCTACCTAACTAGTCCTCACAAACATCTTTGGTTTACTTTATTTAGCTCAGCTGCGTTTGGACCGACAGATGCTTATGGTGTTAACCTTATCGCGTGAAAGTTGTTTCATGCTATTTCTTGTGAAGAAACCTGAACGGGGCGATAGACCACCCAAGACTGAATGAATTGTCTGGAATAAGCTGTGGGGTGAAGTTGGTTGAGCTGAATGGCGAGAACTGTGATCAAGCTAGTGCTGGTCTGCTGACAAGACAGCTGTGCTTCCCCTATTTGAGACAGCAACAGTCACCAGCGGTTTGGTGGGACATGTTTTTGTGATTGCTGTGGATGCAAAATTTGTAAATGTCTTACTGAAATATTGACACCACTTTAAAGGTCAACCTGAGTGTCAGGTGCAGAAACTTTGGACAGAATTAAGAAACTAAATGACACTAAGGTAATCTCAGAAAGCAGTGCTAGATAGTGTCAAACTGTATCAGAACAGATATAACCCATGGTTTAGAATGAGATAGGGGACAGTCTTTATCTTTTAAATGCAAATTAGTTTACTTGTAAAGAGAATGGAACTAGAGATAATAATTTAACACATAAGAACAGTATCCTAAACAAAAATTTGGTCCAACTAACTACTGCTTAAAACCTCTGTGCATTATTTAGGTTGTAAAACCAGGTGCATTATTTAGGAATTTTTGAAGAGCTAGATTCTTTATAAAAAAATTAACAAATAAATAAAAATTTATGAGAAGTTAGATTTCCTCTCATTTTCTAAGTCTTTCAAAACAGCTGCTGGGAAGCCTGAGAGGTTAAAACTGAAAGTGATTAGAAACCCCCTGCTGAGCCAGACCTTGCTGAAATGGAAGAGGAAGCTCGAAACTTTGAGATGAAAAACGCAGACGAAACCCGGCCTCGACTAAAACTCTGACGCCCCAATTCAGTTTTCAGTTCAGCTCTGTGGAGAAGTGAAACTGTAAGGCCAACTGAGACCTGGCTGTACAGAGAGCTTTTCTAATTCATCTACAGGCAGGAAAAGGACTGAAATAGCACACACCAGAGGGGGCTCATGACACCTTCTTCCTTCTCGGAAACATTCTGAGCAAGCCCGATATGCACAAACACTTGCGTACACGCCTCTTTCACTGGGAGTCATTTCCTGAATGCGCGCACAACATTGTGTATACACCACAGAACTGGACTTTGACCCAATATGACTGCAAATATATAACCAGCAATACCTGCAATGATTATAAGGATTTTAAAAAAACGTCATGGACAATGGTTGTATACACACATCAGCCATAACATTCATTCCATTAACATTAAAATACTTCTACTTTGGGTTCCTCTTGTGCCTCGAGCTCTGGTCCCTCAGGGTGTGGCTCTGCAGGGCCTGGGAGTTGGTGATGTTGTGTCATTGGCAGTGGATCCCTTGGGTGCTGTTGATTGCAAGGTTGGGTCTCCGTGGATCAGACTTATTTGTCTAGCTCATTCCTTGAGTTTGGGGTCCAGCTAAGCGTTAACCCTTTGGTTGAGCCTTGCGTGCCTGTAATGCTGTCATGTATTTGGTAAGCAATGAGTTTCAGTGTTATGGCTGATCAAGTATATGATCCCATGTTGACGTATTTTAATAGGCAGTGCCTCAGTTCGCTGACAATCATCCAAAAACTACTGCTGTGATTATTAAAACTAGCGGACCATGAAGCATCGCCCAGAAGAGTCTGAGTTTTCAGTTTTCTGTTAAAAGATTTTTTTTGTCTCAAGCAGATTTTCACTGCCACTGTTGCCTGTCGCTTGTTAATTAGGGAGTTAAATCTACATTAATTTCTGTAATGCTGCTGTGTGATGGTGTTTATTGTTTAAATCACTACACTAAGCTTGAACTGAAATAAACAATAAAACTAAGTTCAAGTCTCTATGTACTAGAAATGGGGAAACAACCACCAAAGCCCTGAATCCGTCAAACAGCTGTGTGAGATTAAAGCTATCTAGTAATAAACACAGCCTGGAAGAGGAGAACGTGATGGGCAACGGATAGGAAGCAGGGTTTTATAAAAATGATAAGTGAATGGCTGGATGAATGGCAGTGGACAAGAAAACTCACATCATCAGTGTCTTTAACTCGCAGGATCTGTTCTCTCAAGTCCTGCAGGTCATTGAATGTAGACTGTGCAGTTATGGAGTATACTAGTGCGAAGCCCTGGCCGTTCTTCATGTACAGGTCCCTCATGGCTGTGAATTGTTCCTGTTAAAAAATAAAAAAATAAAAAAAAGCAACGCAAAACATAAGGACTGTTAAAGACAGCGAGATTAGTAATGCATTCTACTGTGGACAACAATGTGATCATTAAACAGAATGAACAATGCAAATTTTCAAAACTTTTGGTCCCTCTAGATTGCACAAAAATAATTCACATAATGTCTGCCAAACCAAAAAAATATAAAAAATAAAAATCCAATACTTACAAAAGCAGCACACATTTTCCAAACCCAGGCATAAAATCAAATACTGGCTGTTAGGTCTGAAGTTAACTTATGCTTGCACACTGAACTATTGTCCTATTTCTCTTATCATACATGCTTGGTTGCTTAGTATGAAATATAAAGTATGAGAAGGCCACATAATGGATATAATTACTTGTTTGCCCGCAGGACAGGGTTGTACTTGTGATTTACTCAGCAGAAATAATATGTGCATGTGCCCTGACACAAACATCACTGAGGCTGAACGGGTGAACAGCTCTGCAGCCTGGAGGACGAATGTGACGGACATCAGGGCTGTTATACTGTCCTTGTTGTGTGCGTCATAAACACTACTAGATATAAACCCTATTTCTTTGCCATTACAAACTTCACATATTTTTAAAAGGATTGTGCGTGAAATCAGTCTGAAAATCGAGGTGATCAGCTAGGTCTTGTATAGCTTGGTAATTATTAACTGACTCGCTCATCCCAGGACATATTTCACATCATTTCTATAGACTCAATATAGATTGATTTAAATTCTGCAGCTGTATGCTTTATGGATTTCTATTTCCACTACTGAGTGTCATCCAGAAGTTATTATTCTTTTTCGAGTCTGGTACTCTGAAGGTTTCTTCCTCCTGTCACCATGGGGAGTTTTTTTTTCTTTTCCACCGAATGCGATGTACGTCTTCTACAGAATAACTAAAAGCTATGCTCGGTGATGGCATCTGTAGTTAAAAACCACTACACAAGTAAAACTGATCCAAATGAATGCGAGTGCTGCACCGTTCTTCACTGTAAACATCCTCTTGAGACAGAGACTCTCTACGTGGACCTTCAATCAGGTGATTTTTTTAGTCATTTTGGCTCTTCCCTGTTCGACTGGGAAGCAATTCTGGAGCAGAAAGCCCAAGGACAGTGTTAGCCATCTGTTATCAGGGCTCTAGGGCTATAAAGCAGAGGAGTGGTAAACAGAAAACATGCCTCGCTTTTTCTCAGGGGGTGAGACCCTTTCTACTCTATCTACATTTCTGCACACCTGAGAGAGTAAGGAGGAATTCTCCTCTGTTAACTCCGGTGGTCTATAGGTGCAAGATGCAGTAAGAAACCAAACACAAAAGCAAATTCAAATAAAACAGCAAAAGCAAAAACATAACACCAGGAGGAGGATGTTTACAGTAGGAAATACGAGCCTAAATGTACAGTATCGACGGATGTTTTTATTTGGGCTTAATCTCATTTTAGAAATACTAAAATTATTTTAGAAATACTATCAGCTTTCAGCTTTACATGGCATTAATATGAGCACATGAAGACTAAAAGAACGCCTAAAGGAAACCACAGAAAGAATTCATTCTCATTTAATAAACAGTTTGCATTAAAGCATATTTAACAGGCAAATTCTTTTTCCTTGTGATAGTCATATGCCATGTTTAATGAGCAATGATCCTGTGATCTGGCCTTTCCGTTATGAGGGAATGTTGATGCATTTCTGGACAAGCTATGGTGTTTTTTCGTTTTGTGGTTGTGTTTATGCTTTAAAGATGTGTTACAGGCCGCTACAGTTAACTCATGTGAACAGAAACATGCTTGACCGAAATGAAGGACTTTCTCCAAGCTCCCCATCTACAAATGAATTTTTTTTTTTTTTTAAAGACCATCATAATGGATAAATGGAAAAGTACTATTTTCTAGATTAAACCAAATATAATTTGCTTCATGTAAATATAATAATAAGGTGCGTCTGCATTACAGTATGAGTAATGTTTGGGTAACTGGAACAGCAGACAGAAATCCATCTATACTAAAGCAATAACATGCTGCATTTAGAGAGTTAGACAACTCCACTCTGAAGTGGTGAATAAAAATTTCTGGATCATGTTCTTTACCGTCCCTGCAGTGTCCAGAATCTCCAACATACACTGCTGGCCATCCACCTCTACTTGCTGCAAAGGAAAAAGAAAGAAAAAAACAGAAGGAAAATGAAAAATGACTCAAGTACGTACAAAACAGACGCTGATGCTTTGCAGCATGTTTAGACTATATAATGATGTTACCCAGAAAACACTGCGACACTCTTATCTAACTTCCTGCTGGCACACAAGCGACGCACAAAGCAACAAGCTAGCCCACAGGGGGCTAAATATTCTCTCAGAGAATGGCTCAGATGGGTAATCTGGCTCGTGAAATGTTATCAATCTAAAGCAGGATCTAAAATAAACCTCATACTAAAGCAGAAATGCAATATATAAGCATGAAAGAAATTCCTGGCTCTGGTTTTGGGGCTTTCCATGTCCTCTTTGCTTGGACAGTTGACAGTACTACGCTGGCTCGTATCCAGTGTCGTACGGCGTTCTGTCAGCACCGGTAAACCTCACCCACAGGAAGTGCCCCTGGGGCACTAGCATGCAACGCGGCAAGGAAGAAGGGTGGTGACCCACATGGGACTTCCTGTTAGCATTTGAGAGAAGCTGCATTTTTAGTCACAGCTGTCATCTCAGGGCCTTGTGGTGTGACCATTAATAAACACAAATGCCAATGAACATGACAGGCAGCAGATTTATGCATGGCCACAGTCTTTCCTTCCTCTCTGATCTGTCTTGGTAGCTCAGGTAAATCACTGCACAGGAAAGGCGAGTGGGGTCCATTAAATGTGACCTATAATGCATATTATAGGGACAGTATTGTGCATGCATGCATGTGTGCGCACACATACTTTCTGGCACAATACAGATACAACGCCTAGTGACAAATTCATGTGCCAGCATCATTTGTTGCGGACAAAAGGAAGTCTGTCTAGTGTTCGGGAGAAAATAGACTGATAGTTGGGGGGAGGTTAGTGATATAATAATTGCTCTGGGGGAGAGAACATCCACAAACAGAACCAGGAAGACGTCTCATTTGTCAAGTGACCACATAGAATGCAAGTAGAACACTGATTAATATGATATTTTGAGAAAATTTCCTTCTAATCATAAATGATTTTTAAAGTTATCCTTATTATTAACTAGATCTGCATGAAATCGCTAATCGTACGACCTTAAAAACTCACTCACCTTTCTATACGAGTCTTCTATTGTGGGGTCATACTTCTCCACGAAGATCCCCTGAACAAACTGAACAGTCTGAAAAGAGAGAGAAAAAAAAATTCAATAGAAATTCATCTACAGCAGATAGTATTTCATTATTTTAGGTTACACAGGACACAACACCACTTAGAATTTTGAATAGAGCTGCACAAGAAAAGGGACATGAGAAACATGAGTTTTTACTAGTCAAACTGGGAACATAATTTTAAAACCACGAATCCAACGTTTAAGGCAGATGCTGGGATTATTTGTCCTCGTTCAACAGTAATTTTGAGATTTAAAAAAATTGTACGATTAGCTCAGCACACTGATGTCCTGTTTTACGAGGCATTATGAGGAATGAGAATGAGTGTGGGCCCTCAGGTAGGTCGTATTTACTTCCTTCAATCAATGATCGGGATGTTCCAGACAGACATCTAATAATTCATCAGACAGCAAAGGTCTGAGTGTACCGTAAACGTTCATCTGATAAATCACAGATTTGTTCTGTACTGTTACACTGCTTTATTTATTGTCAGGTCCAGAAGTATTCAGACAGCCGGTTTTCTAAATTTTGCTTCTGTACACCACTACAATGGATTTTAAAAAGAAGTGAAATGTGACTGCAGTATAGATGTACAGCTTTAATTCAAGGCGTTGCACTGACAATTATAAATAGTTTTTTTTTTTTTTTAATACTTTGAGGCAAAGGCTTTCCCAGTCCTTTATGGCAGCTGCTCTAAGTTGCTGCTTGCTTGTATGTTTTCAAACTGGGTTGAGGCCAGGTCCAGTTCTTTGCAATAAGAAGCTCGTGATGTTTCAGTTGGGCGTCTTGCTCCATTATCCAGCTGGACTGTGAATCTCCATCCTACCAGTTTGCTGCATTTTACTTTAACTGAGCAGAAACGATATTGTCAATTTATTCCACTACTTAGGACTACTTTCAGTAGTCACATCATCAATAAACACCAGGGTCCCAGTTCCACTGGCAGTCATACATGTTTATGCAATAACACTGCCTCATATACGACAGTTACGATATACTTTGGAACATACCTTTCCTTCTCCATACTCCTATCTTACAATCAAATGAGTTAATCTTGATTCTGAACTAGGCAGGTTGATATGAGAATTTTTCCCCACTAAAAGTTTTAAAAATATATAACGTTCAATTGGGATATTTATTAAATGTGACACAATACAAATTGACCCTGAGGTACCATGATGTATTATATCGAGTACACCCTGGTGATTCCCAATCCCTGAACTAATCTAGCCAAATTGCTAATATTTTTCATTTACCCTTTTGTAATTACTACATTTCACCTACAAACTGTTATAAAGCACATACAACACTTAATATGCTATGAATTGTCAAGACCTGTCAAAAACTCACCTGTTAAAGCAACCTGGATAGACATGTTTAGGATCCCTGTGACTATTAAAGCTTTGAACTGCCCCATTCACAGTGTAGAATCTAGTTAATCAGACCATTTGCTGTGTGCAGGCTTGGATTTAGCCATTGGAAGAGATTTGTTTTACCACCTGCATGAAAGGATTTTACGAGCATCCCATAGCGACAGTTCCAAGCTGTTCACATTAAGACTAAACAAGGAATGTGTCATATCTTTTGGACTCTAGAATCCCTTATGAAAAAGGCACAAACAACCATATACCTGCTACAAGTTGGCAAATTTTTTGATGCCTTGGATGTCTCCGATAAAAAATAAACCTATACTAAACTCTGATAAAGGCTGCTTGATTTTCTAGCATCTCATGATCACAACGGTGTGGAAATGTGGAGATCAAATCTTACAAATCAGCAAAAAGATTATAAGAGGATTTATGCTGACTAACTAGATGGTGTTGTATATCAAAGACAAGGACGGCTGATAATACAACTGGGGAAAGCCCTGGGATTGGGTCAATGACATTTCAAAGCTATAACTTGCACTCTGATTAGGAAAGATACTTTCGTTTTGTTTTTTTTACTCAAAAATGAGAGAAAAAAAAAATACAGTGTGTTAACTGCAGCTATAAAAAAAAATCATAATTATTATGTATTATTGTTGTTGTTACATGCATCGCTTGTATGGTATGGAATTTTTTTTTTTTTTTTTTTTTGCAATAATGCTAAATGGAAAATGTAGGCGATAAAAAACAAAACAAAAACAAAAAAAAAACAGTTGCAAATTTACTTGTTGATAATTGACTTAGAGTGACATGCAGCCCCACAGGTCTAAACACTTGAACGTTTCCATAGAAACGTCCAAACAGAGAGCAATGCCTCAGCAGTGTCTTATTAATGACTATAGTGCACTGAGGAGTAGCTTCCCCCACTTACACATATGAAGCACTACACAATAGAAAAGTAATTAAGATGCTGATTATAGTGGGATGGCAAAACAAAGAGAGAGAGAGAGAGAGAGAGAGAGACAGAGAGAGAGGGGGGGGGGGGGGGCAAAAATACTTTGCTAATGTAAGAAAAATCCCCCCAAGCACTGTGCATATTAATCTTTAATCATTAACATGTGATTTATTAAGCAATGAAATTCCAAGCTGACTATTTTCGTTTAAACTTCTTTCATTGACACAGTAGTGAACTTTCACATTGAGTAACGGTTTCCTGTTTTCCACAATGCCGTTCGAGAAGGTGTCAGCGAGAGAGAGACGCGAAAGCTATACTTTAGGATTCTTCGCTCCTCGTCATCTGTACAGCCTGCTCAATGCGATTCCAAAGGATGTAATCTGACGCCAACCCTGCCATCATGCTCACTCATCGATCACATTTACATCTCATATAAACTTCCATATGTCTTTTGACTGTGTAAAGCTGCTTTGCTACAATGACGAATGTTAAAATCGCTTTACAAATAAAATTGAATTGAATAACTCACTAACTAATCACTAAACAGCCTGGTTGAGAATCTGCTGTAAGGCAGCGCTGCGTTCCATAACTGCATTGCATTCTGGATCTTTCAGTCTTAATATTTTAAAGATTTCTCAAAGCGTGAGAGACGACACCATAACGCCATACTGAAGTAGCAAACAACCGGCAAACAACAAATCCACAAAAAATGCTAATATAACTAGATTTCATGTGTTTGAGGGTGAAGGTACAAATATGAATGAATAATCACAAGATTAATCGTATAACTTTAAATTACATACAGTACTGACGATCAGCATTATGCTACTCTGCCGTACAACACCAGTAGAAATGTGCCCTTCAGGGACTAATGTATTCCTGATGAACCAATCCTAACTGCCAGCACAATCGCAGCTGACTCCTGATCTACGCTCCACTAACCCGGAGTGTCCGTGTGCTAATCGACGCTTCTGCTATGACCAGGCCTTCAAGTCGGTGCGTTTCCACCTGCTGCATCTTTTTTAACCTCCAATTATACATTTCTAGCCTTTCTAGCAGAGCCTGCTCTGTAAAACACACATACACAAATGCACCCATACGTGTGTGTGTGTGTGTGTGTGTGTGTGTGTGTGTGTGTGTGTGTGTGTGTGTGTGTGTGCGCTGCTCCAACAAACAGGTGTTAAATCATGCAGTGTGTCTGAATGCAAACCCTCTTAAAAGCTGGACGAGAGCCTGACCCACAGCTTGAGAGAGTGCGTGCGCGCGCTTGTGTGTGTGTGTGTGGCAGGTTGATAGTAGTAGGTCACTACATGGAGGCGATATGCGCTGATGCAGCAGGATCTAGCTGATGGATGCATGAAAGGGGGTTGACAGAGAAACACCATGCAAATGTGAACGTGTGTATATTTTGCCTTACTGTATTTTTACTGTCCTGACACACATACACACACCCTGATCTCTCACCACCTACTTACCCAAGGTCAACAACTGTTAAGTAAACATATACTGACAAGCTGTCAAAGTGTGCCATATATGGACAGAGAGAGAGAGAGAGAGAGAGAGAGAGAGAGAGAGGGGCTGGCATAGAAAGGCAATGTACACCAGAAGACTGAGATTGGAGAAGAACGCTGTATGTGTTAGCGCGTGTGTGTGTGGGCGACAGACATTGCTCTGTTCTCAGATGATCAGATGAAACCCATTCCACGCTGACGAGGGAATCCTGTCCCTTTCCATACACAGTGTGTGAAGATGGATAGGTTTTGAAATTGAATTCAGGTGACACTTCGTGGAAGCACTGCACCCCTTTCTCAGCTCAATGAATTGGAAACAGATTTAACCAGATTAAAAAAAAATTCTCACACACACACACCTTTCGCACAAGCCCTCCATATCGAAGCCTTATGGTTCAAACAGCCTAATAAAGTAATTGTTCATGGCACTTGCATTTACGAGTTATGTTTATCAGCTCTGTGAAAACATCCTGCTGTGTCCAAACTCTGCCATCTCATTGTTTTTCTCTCGCTCTCTCCATCTCTTTATCAGTGACACATGCATGCTAGAGACCAGAGTCGCATGAAAGCGATGGTTTAATCTACAAATATCTAAGTGGTAATTAAGACAAATCAATTTAATCTTCCGCAGTTTGGAGGCAACTGTCCTCAAATGTCTAACGCAGACTAGTGGGTGGAAAAAAAAAAAAAGGTTTCATTGAAATGCATAATTGCTCCCCCGCCCCTCCAAGCTGCTGTACATTCTTTCCTGAACCACTGAGGAGCAAGACTTTGACATGACATTGACATCGTTCTCAGAGCGTTACACAACTGAAGTATTTCCTACGCACGGCTAACAATTTATCTACAGAGCAAGTGATTCTGCATGCGCTTTACCAGTGGACAGGCTCGTGGCGGTTATGGCCACACTGTACCCCATACAGCCCCTGACCAGCTATCTCCTAACTGATACCTACATGCTGCTCCTCCATTTACACAACCGGCAAAAAGAGTGTTAAGCTCTACACACACATTGCACTATTACACTGTTACAGGACACGAGGTTAACCTGACGACGTAATGATCCAATTTTACAGAAGGCCTTCAGCCAGTGAGCATGAAGCAGAGAAGGGATTAATGTGAGTGCATTTACTCGTGGAGGGCTTTTCATGCAGAGCTGCACACAGCCCCGAACAGAGCTAATGGACAATAAAAGTCTGTGTGCAGTGCACAGAGAGTGCTCTGCCACCGCTGGAGAGAGGGATGGTCATTAACACGTCCCGCACAGACAGAAACGCGAACACGGTTCTTGGTGGAGGTGACCGGGTCGAGTCACTGTGGCATGTTTCCCAAAAACCCAGCTTGTTGAAGTGTTCGGAAAGGATAGTTTCCATTAAACAGCTTTAAAGCCATAGTTTGATTCTGTATGTTGATGTATTTTCCTTTTAAAACAGGAAAAAAAAAGCTAATGGAACTGTGCTCTCGATTAGTCTGAAAATAAAACAACAAACCCTCCAGCATAAGTAAGCTGAACTAACGCAAACTTCTTTGAAATGAATAAACGCCAGCCATTTTTAAATCAATCAAAAGAGAACAGTGTGAAGGAAAACGCTCACACACCGACTATACTAGTCTTTCTGGAAGTGACTTTAAGGTTGTTGTTTTTTTTTTTAACCCGAGATATGGTCATTACCTTGAGAAAAAAAGGGGAAAAAAAAAAAGGAGAAAAAAAAACCGCTGAAAGGCTGAAAAACCAATTTTGATTTCAGAGACGCTGAGAAATCTGCCTCATCGATAACACAAAGCTCATCACGAAATCGCTTATTTTAGTTCGGCAACACTATAACTGCTTTTAATTGATGCTGAACTTCTCTTTATTCTGTATTTTTGAATGAAAGCTTGCGGTTACATTTCTGCACTGTAGATGAGAAGGTGTATTAGTGTTGCATGTTCTGCAGTTTTAATTCCTCCTTTTTTAAGTTGTACTTCTTTGAAAAGTCTCAGAGGGAGATGCCAGTTTTTGGCATTTCAGTGAGCCTGCTGTGCCGTTACTATAACTCATGAAGAAGTCATTCTGCATCTTTGACTCGGCGTAGTGAGCCTAGACAGCAGCCAGCTCTGTTCTCACAACCCACTAGTGACCCGGCTGAGGACCTGCGCCCTGCAGGGACAAGCTGATCCTAGCATGACCGTCTAATTCCTTGGCGCCCTCTTCTCAACAACACTTCTTATCCCGGATATTGAAACGAAAGACAAAGAATTGCAATATAGCACTGATTTAATGAGTACTCATCAAACCAGTAAATCACCAGTTGAATTTAATTCAATTTTACTTTTATAGCACTTAATACAATCATGTAAAAAGTACGTGCGAGGATGACGGTGACGAGGAAAAACTCCCCGAGATGCCAATTGTGATGGGAAGTTTTTATCATTTCGTTCATTAAAATGAACAAATCTTTGAGTCATTTAGTTCATTTCGTTCTTTTAATCTGAAAAAAAAAAAAATCAAATGCTACATTTTTAATAAAAAGACCCCCAACACGTCCATTCCACAAACTGGAATATAGTTCCGGTATTGAAAATATTGCAGCTAAGGACATATTATGATAAACAGAATGAGCCGCTCACTTCTCGTATCTTCTGGTCCGAGTCATTCGTTCTTTTGTCTCATAGACGCTATACAGTGCATTACACAGGAAACAGAATCGAACGATTCTTCTCACGAGTCTTTTAGGCCGAGTCGTTTGTTCTTTTGAATCTGTTGCACTGCATAGCGTCTATGGGCGTCACGTGACAAAAGGGCGAACGAATCGTTCATTTCCGTTTCCTGTACATAACCTATGGCGATTTTGCAATGATTTGAGCATGCGCGTCCAGTAGAAAAGGAACGAATCACTCTCCGAGACGAATCGTTCTTCTGAGTCACATTAAAGACTCGTTCAAGAAGAACCAATCGTTCATGAATGACCCCCATGACTAGATGCCGATAGGAAAAAGCCTTGACAGGAACCGGTCTCAACAAGGAACACATCCTCATTCAGGCGATATCAGCCGGATATAGCAGGGTCTCACTTTCCCAGTATAATGACAATGGTGTTTAAGTTAATGTGAAGTCCACTTTCATTGTTAGAGGCTCAGGTGCAACACTGATTGAGGGAATTTCAGTCCTAAACTATTGAATGCAGTCACATCAACAGCTTCTTTTTGGGAGAAGTGGCACATAACGTCTATATAGAAACAGGATGCATTGTTTTATTTTGTGCGGTATATATGCAGTTCCTGGACCTGGGAGGGAAAAAAAAAGGAGAAAAAGTGTACTTACCAGTGCAGACTTGCCGACACCTCCAGAACCGAGGACTACTAACTTGTATTCACGCATCATGCAGTGTGTCTGTTACTCACCTATGGAAAAAGGAGACAAAAAAAAAAAGAGAAAGAGAACAGTTTAAACATATTTCTCTCTTAGTAACCGGAATACACCCAGTCTGTATTTGATTATTAATTTAAATGCAAGCCGCTCACACCCTGTATACACCCCATTCTTCTACATCCTGTGTCTATACTGAAAACCATACCTATTTTTATATTAATAAACACTTTCTTTTTTCCAGTTCCTAAGAAGCTAAACAAAATGTGTGCCATTTTTCATTTGTTATAAAAGTGCCAATGTCAGCAGTCATGGGTTGTGTGTTACAGCATGCTGAGTGGAAGTTTGGCTGTCAAACCTGGTAGATTTGCAATGGAAAGTGAATGGCTTGAAACATGCTTTTAAAAGGAAATACGGAGAAAATCTCAATACATTCCTAGACGATGACGTCTCTCCACACAGCATGACTAATAATCCACTATGCCAAACAAACATACAAAAATGTATATTATAATACTCGATTATTAATACAAATGATCAATTAATTAGCTTAAAACGGGCCTGTATGTGAGAATGTGTGTAACTAATGTTATTTGCATTAACACTGCCGCTGCTCGTAACCGCATTAAACAGACTTTAAACAGAATTAGAGAAGTATACACGTTTCTATATGCTGAACATAACCATGTTGATAAATCTGAAACACGGCGCCTCTTGGCGCAGCGCACACACAATAACTTAAGGGAAACTTTAGCACAACAACTGTCGTTTTGTTCTAAAAAGTTGGCGGGCGAGTGCTACGATCGGATCTTTATAATCAGGAATATAGCCGATGAGTTTCTGTCTGTGGTACCGGAGACATATTTTAGTAAACGTGGAAACGAAAGTGGTCAGTTAATACTGGGATATGGTCATAAAGTGACCAATGTACTAGAAATAACAAATAAAGATATTCAATGCATTTAAATTACGGCTGTCAATATTAACACATGATTAATCTAGGAATTTTAACTCACTACTATTTTTTAAAACTCAAATGAATCATATGACCAAGTTTGACCCTAATGGCGTCCCATAATCACAGTGCGGTTTAAGCAAGTTTCTTTTTAAAAAAGCTGCTAGATGAAAGTTTGAATAAAACCAAAGCTACCTAGAAGATGCACTGTTTTTACAAGAATAAATTAAATGTAAGACGTGAAAGTGGTTGTTGGGACGTCTAGGTTGTTTATCCATGTACGAGCCCCGCCGTCAGGTGGGTTGCCACACCCTATACTTCCCGGCTACTGTATGCAATGCTAGGCCCATTTGAAAGATATTCATTTAACATGAGAAATTTAAATAAATGTTTCCTCTGACCAGTTTGTCCTTCATTTCTTTAGTCCAACACTGCACGTTTATAACGCAAGTAAATCTTAGTATTTTAAAATTGTGATTAATTCTGATCAAATCACAGCATATGACTGACTAACTAGACTGAATTTTTTTAGATTTAAGCATTCACACAATATATTAAGCCGGTTCAAGTTTCTACAACAGAATGCTAATCTTGAAGCATCAAGTACGATTGTCTCGTATACAGCAGATTTAAAGATACTGTACAAGACACACAATCTGTCAACTATCTGAAAAAGGCGAGGCCCGCTTCGGTTTCGCTGAAGTGTTAAACTATTCACTCGCTACTAGAGCTGAATGTGTGAAGTTTCCGCAAACTGGGTGAGATGTGGACTTTGGCGACGAGCATGATGCAGCCCCGCTAGAAAAAGCAGTGACGCGCCACCACTCTGTGCTCGGTCTACAGGTCACAAATTTAAATAAGGTCTTCTGGGGTTACTGATCAGATAGGAAGGCAGCACCTTAAATAACCATGTTACGTGAGGAACACAAATATCTCAGTTAATGGGTTGTTAGAGCACAACATAGCTTAGCTTAGACACACACTAGACCACAAGCAGACTATCTGGCACTTAGCTATGTTCTCTCTCTTTTTTCTTTTTCTTTTTTTACTTCCTTTCTGTTATTCTCCATTTAGCCCCAGCTGTGGTTGTGTTGAGGATGCACCGAGCATCATGAATAAATGCAACATATACCAATTCAGTCACTGTTGCTCGTCTGATCCTCTCCAGAGCCGATCGTGCACGAGGTTAGGAGGACAATCAGATGAAAGAAGGCCTGCAGATCAGATACGAGTGGCCTTCAGTGGGCATCAGTGCCAGACAGCCTGACGTTGTACCCTCAGAGAGGGGCAATTAAAGAGACGCACACAGCTCTCAAAAAGCCTTGTTACTATCGAGTCAAATTTGTGCGAGACCCCCCCCCCCCCTCCATCTGATTATCCCTTTAAGCTGGGCCTAAATAGCTCCGAACCAAAGAACAAATCATCTGCTGTCGACTAATGCTCTGCTTTCCATTTACATTGGCATGAGGAAGGCAGCGAGTGAGACCCGGGGAGTGGGAGAAAAATGGGTTTGTTCAGGGAAACGAGTTAAACAGAACGGGAAGAAGAATAAAACCCTCTTTTGTGACATGCTCCATAAAAATGCTGGAAAACAAAATGTTCTAGTAACAAGCTAGATGCTGTAATTGTGACAGAGAAATAGACCATGTGGTATATACACAGCCTGCACCCCTCGCCCCACCCCAAATAAATAAATAAATAAATAAATAAACAAATGAATAAAAGTTGCTGTTAAAAGAGGGTCAAATCATTGGCCTGCATCAAGCAAAGAAAGCATGAAAATGACTCTTGGATTAAGAATTGTCCAACGTATTATTATTATTATCCTAGAAGGACAGCGCTGAGCCGTCAATTTTCCTCAGCACGTGGCTGGAATACAAATTATGAATGACCGTGATCGAAGACGACCGAGTTGCACTTTAACAAAAAGAAAATGCAGCTAGGTTTAACAGTAAACTTCTGAGCATTTTCTCACACAATGTGACAAGAACTGGACAATTGGAAAAACAACTCATTGGAAAAAAAGTAAGTCAGCAGATGACCTGAATGACCACTTTTTTTCCCCTGGTGGCACGGGCATTTCCAGGACTCAAATCTTGTCAGACCATGCCACCAGATCGTACACAATAAAAAATATCAAAGCAGAAGGTAGTCGAATGAAATATGTGAATGTCTTGATCCATGTGCATCATCCCTATATGAAGCTTATAACCAAGATTCAAAATGAAGAACAGAAGACTGAACAGAACCAGAGCGAACAACACTTGAGTTTCCCTTTGCAGGAACAATCGCTTGTACTAAAGGAAGTCATCTCTGCACTAACATCAGTTCTGACATATTAAGAAATGTAACATTCTTGTCCTGTTCATCAGCGTACACACAAGTACTGAAAAATCTTAAACTCTCACCAGGGCGAATTTTATATGTAAATATGCAGCCTGGGAAATTCTTTAAATCGCAAAAAGGCGGTTAGCCAGGAATATGTCTAGAGTTTGTCGATTTACATATTTGCTTATATTTCATTCATTTTTGAGGTGACAAATAATCGGCATATATCCTCTCAATGAGATCACCTGCGGCAATGTTTGCTGCCAACCTGAATGCGTTCGTTTGAATACAATATAGTACATTTAATAGGCAGTTTAAATCATAAACTCAATTATCTGTTGGAATAATTTTAAATTTTTTTTTAAATCATGTAGCCCTTGTGCAGAGTGACGTCAAGCATCTTTTCCCCTCACCAGCACTTTTCTCCTAACCAGTAAGATCAAAAGAAAAGGAAAGAAAAAAAAAAAAAATCACAGGAAGTGCTGGTGAAATAATCAGTCCTGTGGATGATCAAATATGAGAAGACTTATGACACACTGACTTAAAACATCTCGCAGCCAATATTATAATGTTAAAATGTAACAAAATACAACACCAGGCTATTTCAAAGATTAAGATAAAATAAATCTATATTAATCCTGAGGGGAAACTGCAGATTATCACTGGTACACAATGCAACAGTCCTTAATTCTGAGTAATGTAATTTGCTAAGCTAAATGAGACGGAAAAAAAGTCACAAAGTTACTTTTCAGTAACAAAGCCCGGCATATTTCCAGTTCTCCTTGACTCCTTGTGGAATGCAAGCAAATGTTGCTCTCGACTGTTGCAGCAAATATTATGACCTTATTAATAGTCAGAGCTAATTTAGCAGTCAGCCTGTCTTCGAGTGTGGCGGTCTTTATTAATTATTGCAATTAGTAGAGTAACAGCATTCGTTTCAGCTACACTATTGCTTAGAATGAGTGTTTTTTTTTTTGCTTTAGAAAACATTTTAGCCAAAGTGATTCTAAAAAAACATGCGAAACTATTAAACTGTTAAAGTTATTCAAACAATATTTAAGTTTTTTGCACAGTGCTGTTTTTTTTATTTTATTTTATTTTTTTTACACGCCAGGTCACATGAAAGCTGTGACGGAGAGATGCAGATGAACACATTGTCAGTGTGGATAGAAACAGAATCAACTGCTCTCATATACAAGATGATGTGAAAGAAATAGCTTGTGACATTCTCAAGATGATTTGAAGCCTCCAGCTCTAGATGTATTAGCAATCCAATCAGAAATGGTCATAAAAGATGAACATTATTTAATACAGATTGGTGTCGTTTGCTCGAAACGTGTATGAGCGTGGCTTGAAGTGGTACAGATGTACTCTTGAGTTAAAGAGAAAAACTGGAGTGCGCTAGTCTTTTTAAGAAAAAGAAAGAAAAATAAAAAGTCATCCCATCCCAAAGTTCACCATTTTGAACGGCACACCTCAGTGTTTTTTTTTCCTCATTTACCACAGCAGTTTATGGGGTTTTTTTTTTCATTTATAGGTACATGTAATGCTATGGGATTTCCACCAAAAAAAAAACAAAAAAAAAAAAGGTCCCTGTTATCTCTTATTTAAAACTGCTCCCTCAGTTCCTGTAAAAATAAAGCAAGGGACTACGAATAGGAAACACCAGAGACCATCCCCACTACACCTGTGTGCTAATTTGATTGGTATTGCGCATCACAGTTTTTGATAATTATCCCCATTCGATACATTTTATTTTCAGATTGTTACAGTTTTAAACAAATTATATGCTCCTACCACACAGGATGCCAGCCAATGTGTGAACAGTTTAGAGCACACCACCTGTAGAGTTATACAGAACATTTTACCACGTCAAATGCAAACGTATTTAAAGAAGCCTTCACATTAGGCACGATTCCAGGAACAACTGCCCTCCTCCGCGGGGGGGGGATAAACGACTAAAAATCAGAAACTCTTTTTCTAAGAAATCAGAAATTCTCTCTAAAGGTCTTAGGATGATGAAGTCATTGTCTTCTTGTAGGATTGATTGATACGGGCCCGAGTACGCCATACTAGGCCCGAGAACACTTTTTCCAGTGGACGTCCAGAACGATTGAGACTCCTTCTAGAAATGACAAAAAAAAACTACACCTCAACAAAGCCCTTATGCAAGTTCAACAACCCCTCCTGACCAACCAGAATTGAGAATTTAACAGCACTGACCATTTACCCGATGATTAAATGCTCCACAGAAGGTGGACCGTTTTTCTATTGCAGCAGCGAGACGAATGCAGAAAAACATGAAATCAGCTTAAAGCAATTTGCCTATAAAAGTGTCACTACCGCAATGAGAGTTAACCTAGTGAGTGGCATTGAGTGGGTAGGTCCTTTTTCTTTTCTTTTTTTTTTTATTCAGCAACCAGGCTCTCTAAAGTCAGCTTAAAGAAATTCAAGTACCTCTAATAAAAAGAATTGACTGAATAATGGACTATGGATTGATAGTCGCGCTGCATAACAGACAGGTAAATGAGACCCTGATGAGAATTTTTCCGAGCGTTCTCACGTCAAGCAGTTGCGCATACTTTCCCTCACGATTAACAGGTTGAATTATAGCAGGAAGTGGTAGGAAACCGCCTCATTTCTTGTGGGCTATAAAATGAGCAGTATCAAGGCTTTGCAGAAAATATCACTCATTATCGAAAGAGCTAGTCAGAAACACGCGTATGAGTAAACCAGCAAATAACAAGTGTGTGCACACATGCTAGATTAAGTTCTCCTCAGGGGTAAAGTCACGAAGCACTGATGAGGCAAGATCTGCGTCTTGGGCCTGCTGGCACTCGAAACACGCTTTCAGACGGCTTTAATCAGACTTTTCTTCACAAACGAGATATTGGGGTGTAGAGCCTGTGCTTGTTTGAGCACTTTTCACACCCCTCGTTACTTATCTGATTCGCACAGCACATCAGATAATCCTGATGGCTCTGAGGGTTTTAGTCCATTTGAAAATTTACCGCCGCACTCAAACATCCGTTCTATTCACTGAAAAATTCATGAATACAATTTAGACTGTGCATGAGCCAAGCAGCAAAGATGCCACTTGCAATAGCGTTTATCAAGTAATTACCCCAAACAATCCAGCAATCTTATCTGAGAGGGGATGATGCTGAAACTTTCAGGTTCTCTTTATCAGTTCTGCTCACACCAAATCTTCTACACGTATACGGGTCAGCCCCTGGTTATGGGAACTGGATCTATGGGAAACCACGCACAGGCGAGGGTCATGTGGTTTTGTGAAGAGGAAAAGTTTGTTTAAGCAGAAATAAGGAATATGCACGGGTTAGAACTAGAGTTGTGAGAAAGTTGCGTGTTTCTAATCGTTATCTTATTAAGACCACTCCCCGGCGCAAACTCGCTCTGGTCAGCATGGTGCTACTGAATTCTCGAATCAGAAGGTAATTTTTTGATACAGCTGTAATTTCAGTGGGAACTCAAATTGCACAAGTTATAGACGCTAATAATACAAAAACCTTTTTTAAGCATAAGGAGAATCAAGTGTTAAAATACTCCATCTGTTAGTTAACGAATTAAACCTTCTATTTTTGAGTCACAGACAGGTGCCTTTGCTTACTGCTTAGACTGTGACGAATTATATGTGAAGATTATACAGTGTATGAGCCCTTGCTAGGTTTTTTTTTTTTTGACTACGCTCTGTTTATCCCCCTTTGCTGTCGATTGGTATTTAATGGACTTTTTCCCCTCGTGTATGACCATTTGCTTGTTTGGACTGCGTTTTGGGTTTGCTCTTCTTTGATTTGGTTGCTTTGTTTTGTAAATACATTTTGTATATATTTGTACATAATTCTGTAAAACGTGGCTTAGTAGGAAGTCGACGCCATTTTGTTTATACTTCCTTTTCTCCTGGTTGTGGTTAATAAGGGATTAAGGGTAGGGTCTTGTTTTTCTGTTTCTTTTGGTGCAACGGCTTTAGATGTTTCACTTCGGGACTAGCTCGAGGGGATTTTGTGTATTATTTTGGCCATGTCGGCTTCTGGAGCTTTTCAGGCACATTTTGAGGATTTACTTAAATGACCTAAACGCACTATTGGTCTCACCACCCCTTTTTTATGACCCTTTTTCTTCTTTTCTTTCCTGTTCTGACCCGCCATAATAAACACCGCACATTCGCACATCAACCATTCGTTGCAGATATCGCCCCTTTCTGACAGGAATAAGTCACTTCTCTATTCATTTTTGCTTTTTCGTTTCCACTCCGTCAACAACTCACATGAACTCTGTATTCAGAAAGGCACTGCATCTCGGTGACCTCAGGAATCACTGAGTGAGAGCGTTCACACGGACAAGACAACACAGGAAAAAAAAAAAACAAGATCCAGGGACATTGGTTGAGTTATGGAGAGGAAGGCTATACTTTAAATGAATTAAATTAAATGCAATGATGTTAGTAAAGAGTCTGACATTTCTACATGACGTACAGATTTTGAATCCATCTTTAAGGCAGGGCACTAAGACCCTGTTGAGGAGTGTTAATAACAACATCTTTGTAAAGGTCAAATGATGAGGCATCCCCATGGGGATCGATACAAACTCCTCTCTCTCTCACACACAAAGTCTGTTATAAATAGTCTTACAACACCAGGCTGCTGTCTATGGGGAAAGGGGGGAAAGCCCAGCAAAGCTGAAACTGAAAGCATTAAAACTGAGCTTGAAATCGACATGCAGAGTACTGCAGGATATTCCTCTTTACACCTGCGTTCTCTCAGGAGTGATAATTGCACCTTGCGGCGTCACCCAGGAGACGACAGGCTCCCTTTTGAGGATGGGGTTCTTGTCTTTTGCTTTGCACCATCACACCTGTGGCTTGATTTATTACTTCCGTCTACTATCTGTTCAAAACCCGCACTTCGTTCCAGGTACTAATCACGCAAAAAATAAAAACACCAACCTTCTGACTGTTTCTATGGTAACATCTTCAGTATAGCAATTTCAAAATGGCTTCCAAACTACAGACGCACGCCCCGCACGGTGTATGACACTAGTTCACTAATGTGGCCAAGCCATTTAGTTTTTCACTTTGTAGCTCAAGAACAGCTGGCCAGTTTAGCTAATCCATGACGGGATTTTAATCCAAGGCGTGTTTATGAGGTAATGCTACACTTGCTCCTCTGTTATTACTTCCTTGTAGTTAAATCAACAGTAGAACCGGATCTCCTCTATATTATGTTGTCACGTGTTCGTCCGTCTGCTTTAGTCACAGAAGAATACAAATCTTATGAGATCTTTTGCAGCATTAATATAAAATCACCACATTTTTATAAATATGACAGAAACCAGAGTGCTATAGAAAGAGTCACTATTGTAAAAACAAATGACAATGTCACACAGCTTCACTGTACTATTGCCTTTATATGGTACGAGGCAATTCCTCAGTGAAGAGGATGTATGTCAATAGACACGAGGGGCCAGAATGTACCAGGTGCGATATCTGGAAAGCAGGAGTGTCCAGTAACATCAGCTAAAAATCATTATCTTTACCAGGGGTAGCGTTTATCATGAGAGTGAGTCACGTCATACTCTGAGTGGTTCGGAAAACTCCCAAACCCAAGTGGAAAGCTGCACGTTTTCTCACTACTGCATACTCTGGAGACTTGTGGACAATGGAAAAGAAAAAAAAAGTTCAGCCATGGCCATGAGAACCTAACTTGGACAAGATGTTTCAACAGCCCTGATTTTATTCTTTACAAAGACAAATAATAATCTTTTGTAAGCGGAAACCCCACAGTACGATCACAAAGTTTTACTGTGCTGTATCGTCTTCATGTGTTAAGTAACATTCATGTTCATCACATCAGAAGTGGGAGGGATCCATGTGCGACTGTCACTAGGATCAGAACACGATCATGTCAGTATCACACAATCACACACTAAATTTAACGATGTAACTTTCATGTCATACCGGGACTTTTGAGTGCGCAGAACAACAGCATACAGTCATGAGGGTAAAAAGTCCCCTTTATTTCTCTACATAATCTTGTTACATTAACACACTTATCCCAGTGTTTCACAAGTGCTCAGGTACCACAACTGAAAAGCTGGCCTCCCAGGAACTCCTTTAAACGCCGAAAAGATGTGGAAATGATTTTGAGCGAGGTCAGGACTGTACGAGCGACATGGCAACAACTCCCAGCTGAGTGTAATGTGCAAGACGTGCCTTGGGAGTTCCTGGGAGGTCAGGGACTCAAAAGGGATTCAAATGGAGTGAGCGCAGTCCAATCATGGCGCCGATGTACTGAGAAAACGTTCCATCTAGATGATATTCGGGCACGAGTGAAACTGCCTCAGTGTAGGAGGATTATACGTACAAATAAAGGTAGTTTTTACTCTCATAACCGTTCTGTTATTCGACACTATCAAAAGTTCTGCTTTGACTTGAACAGCCATAAATTGTAATATTAAGGCGTTCTGATGAGGAGGTAAAAAAATTGCTAACAAGAAACTCCAAGTTGGCAGAGCAAAGTAACTAGTTTGCACGTCAGTGGATTAGATGGTTGCTTGTCTCACATGGTGCTTCAAACAACTTCCACAGAACAGTCAGTCAAACATCTGGTGAAAGATTTACTCAACATTAATTAATGAAAATAGACCCACCATTTTTTTTCTTATGATCAACAAAGTCAAAGTGCTACCTAGAATAGGTAATAACGCAAATAATGGCAAAAAATATTCATTGGCGACCTTTTTTTTTCCTGCGACTAAGATGAGACATGCAATACCTGTGACGAGAAAAGGCGAGACTAAAAAAAAAAAAAAACGAATAAAATACCCGTCTTTATTTTCGTCAACATTTAATTTTCATCACAATCCACTGTGATACGGTGTCCATTCATTACGGCATGAGCAACAGTATATCCTGGGTCACGGCATATCAGGAGTAGTTTGCGTGCGCAGTGACGTGGAGTTACAATCTCAGTCATCTTTAACTCTTCGTCATCACAGCCGTATTACGTGAGCCAATATTTGGGGTCATTTTCTTCACGTTGGACAGGAAAAAAGCCAATGTGTCGTAATATCAGAGGGGAAACACTGGGGGCACACAATTGCTAAGAAAAATACCACAAAACCTGAAGAGACGGATCAAGGCATACCATAATAATCACCCAGTTTTACAGCCGCTTCATGGTAATTATTTTACCACTCATTAACATAATGATGTTTTGATGCATTTTATTTTATTTTATAGTTAAACCGTTGCTAAACACATTAAGCTAATAGGTTAGCAAAGGATTGTAAAAATTAAAAAAAAACTATGGATATGCAGCAGTTGTTGTGAAGCTTAAAAATAAATATAATTAGCTAAAAACATTAGACGAAAAGATGCAGTTTAAATGTAAGATAATTATTTCACAAAAAAAAAAAAAAATTCAATGGTTTGGGCTAGACAAGATTCACTGTAGGGTTAATTAATAATAATCCAATGTCCAGACTTTTAGTCAACCAAAACGTGACTAAACAAAAATAGGATAAGACTGACTAAATATGATAAAAACTAACAGGGACATTTATCCCGGGACTAATACTAAAATTTAAAATAGTTGTCAAAATTAACACTAGTTCTACCCCCTTGTTTCCTATTGAATTCACACATCAAATTTTATCTCGATTTAGTCACCATGACGTGGAAATGGTCTTTACCACAAGCACCTTTTACACTTTCAATGTCACCTTCAGTAAAGTGACATTTGTGCCAAATATATTTTATTCACAATTAGTCTGATGACCGCTTTAGCTGAGAAAGTAAAAAAAAATTTTTTAAAACAAACAACAACAAAAAAGAACCAAAGACTTTAGCACCTCTGTGCAAATTGTCCCAGATCATTTGCATTAGACTCGTGACGGATGCGCTCACGTGGGAATGACTTGCCATGCGCAAACTGCTAAAGGTGATGTGATGTAATCTACAGGATTCACAGCCTGAAAGACTGGAAACTACCGATGGTTTGTACAAGCATCAGATGAAACTAATGCTAAACGATACAATGCAAAATTAAACCATTTAACCATTCAAACATTTTGTTAGTTAGGCATGTTTCGATTTACATGCTGACGTTCCTATGGAATCACTTCAAATATGATTCGGGTTAAATCATTGAGCAACCAAGTCCCTGAAAACTGTGTACTGCGCAGTTGTGCTACACTCGTGCCATGACTTACTAAATGGACATTGCACATTACAGGGGTGGAGCACATGAAAATATTGTTTATTTGCTCTTCACACATATTCGAGTGCTCTCATGGTACAGAGGACTGAAGAAATGCATGTTTCTTCGAGGCTAAAACCTGATCTATGGCTGAAGAAGGACACAGGTGTGACCGTAATCCCTCCTACTTGATGAGGCCAATCCAGGAAAACGAGGCAATCTAGCTGACAGCTAAATAAGTCCAGCCTGACATCTGACAGAAAACCAGAGGAGCAGCAGACTCGGATGAAACGATCTCACGGAGCAAGCCCTGAACCAGCTGCTCAGCTGACATGTGCCAGGAGTCAGCTGAGCTCTGAAGGAGATGCACGTATCAGTGCTGAAGCAGCCTGGGCATGTTAAAAGGGCTGGCATGAGGCACTACTGGCATCAGCAAGAGGGCGGGGAAGGGGAAGAGAGAGAGACAGAAAGGGAGTGAAGCAGGCTGCTCAAACAAAAAATGCACGCAGCAGACAGAAAGCAAGAGTGAAAGAGAAAATGCAAATTACCCAGGTTGAGACACAGATAAGGTATTAAAGTCCACAATCTCTTCTGGCCCTGACAGTTGTGCGATTCCTTAAACTGAACCAAATTTAACCGATTGCCTGTAGTTTCCTGTGTCTTTGCCCGATGCTTAATGATGCTCGGTTTCTGGGAGAGAAAAACTCAGCTCGGAGGTTTGATGTCACTTTGACCTGACTCATTATGTCTTAAAGCCATGTTTCAACTCATATTACTCAACCCAGGATGGGCTAAGCTCTGGCCTAGGTTGCCCTGAGAAAGCAGACAACGCATCCAGAGTTTCAGCAGATACATTTTTAATTTCATCGCCCGGAGAAAGGAGAAACTCCATTCCTACTGACTTTCTTCAAAGAAAAACTTTTCACTTGGTATGTTTCCACAATCGTGAATATTAAAGCATATGAAAATCATGAACTAACTAATCAGTTCTAACGTTAGCATACCGATGATGTACTTACATGCAAGCTAAATAGCAAGTAAAAATAACTACGTTAGCCAGACTTGTATAAATGTCTCGACGTCTGATGAGAGAACGGCATGGCACATGATGTTAGTCGAAAGACATTCTGCCTTTTTGTCAAGGGTGCAAACATGATATGCTTTATCACTACAGACGTTATCAGCCGTGGATAAATATCAGGGCAACGTAAAGTCACTGCTCGCAACCATTCAAGCACTCGCCATTTTCCATAGTGTATAATAATGTACATAATCAGCCTGTCAGAGTTAATTAGGCCTCTCGGCAAGCAGAACCTGGGACTGGGCTTCACTTCACTTTCCCCAGAGGACTCACTACTACGGTTTTACAATTATTTGTCCAGTCCTATGCAACATAGGACAGAAACGTCAGATACCGTAATTGCATTTGCAGCTATTTTACTACACAGGGTCTGTGACAGGAACCTTGGTGAGATCGAGATGACGAGCAGACGCGGGTGAAAATACAACTCAGCTAAGGACTGTCAGGAAGTCAGAGGACACCAGAGTGCTCATTCCACCATGTTATATTAAAGCTGTAGGAAGCCGATAGGAGCTGGTATAGGAAAAGGAAGTGGGGTCCATTTTTACATTTCATTCTTTTTTTCAGACAAATTCATTTACAGAGGCAAGTAGAACACTAGATTAAATGGGTTCAGTTTAAATATGGAAATTCTGAAACACATGTTCCCAACTCTAGTCCCGGACTGTCCAGTGTCTTGCTAATTTTAGCATTTTCCCTGCTTTTCAGACTTTAAGCTACGTTGCGAGTTTTAGAGCTGAGCTATTAATTGTTATTATCGAGTAATTCAAATTTATGGTTTATTTTCGATGTTGAAAATGAAAATGGAATTTATCGATGCCACAGGACACATCTCAAGTCTGATGCAGTGGACAGGCTTGTGCTCCTCCCTAAAAACTTGCAAAATGCTGTCAAAATGCTTGATTTTATTTAGCATGCAAGTTGCTCACAATGTTTAGGTCTGCAGCTTGTACCTTTCCCCCCCCCCCCCCAACCCTTATTTTTTTGCTAGAATCGCCAGAACTTTTTGCATAGAGAAAGTCGGCATTTTATTAATCCCCAAAAAAGAGCTATGTATGCATGTTGCAATGATTACTGTTTTCCTAAAATAACTTGTTAGTGAAATAAGTTTTAAGCACTTTTAGTCCAAATAAGCAGTTCATGTTTCATTATATTGTTTTTGCATAAATAAATAAAAAAATCCTATACGCTGTACTGTTTTATTAATTTGTATTCATTTTAAGAAAAATAATAATTTTAAAATCGAAAATCGCATTTTGTCTCAAAAAATCGGAGATTCAATTAATAGGCTATATGCCCAAGCGCTACACAACATTGCAATGAAATCACAATGAAGAAGGATGCAACATGTTCGAACAGGTCAAGAGGTCACTCACTGCTCCAGTCACAGGCAGAGGTGGTTAATGGTGACTCGTCCAACAAGGCCACCTCATGGCAAGCTCTCTTTGTCACACATACTCCACACACACACAACAGTTAATTGGCATGGACTATACTGGCCAGCCATCAGTAATGTATTATGTTTAGAGTGTTGATATATACCGCTGCATCTCTGACTAAAATAAAGAGAGATCCCCATCATGTGCACCCTCTCTAGCCAACCTGACGAATCCGAGACACGCCATTCCCGAATCGATGAAGTCCTGCCACTCTCACACTGGCCAACAGCTGAGCCCATTACATTCCTCTCATCCCCTCATTTCCATCCAAGCAGGCCTTGCTGGATCCCAGGCAGCAATTAGACAAGCGGATGCTCACCAGGATGGAAGCTTTATGCACAGGGAGATGAGAGCGGACCCCGCTGCTAGGAAGTCAACAGAGGCCAAGCCCCACATGGTCTTAAAGACCCCCCTTGGTGTTTTCTGGCGCTATTGACCCTCTGGCTCGCGATGCCGGAGTCGCAGAACGCCTCTTTAATGAGGAAGGGGGGAGGGCCAGCTGTTAAACCATCGCTGCCTCGGGCCAGGTGGGGTGGCAATAAATATGCAAGACGATCGTGGTCACCAGGCAACAGGAGGAGCAACAGGATTGGAGAAAGGAGACAGACAGAAAGGAGGCTGGAGAGGAAAGGAAGTGACCTAACAGTAGGAAGGGAGGGGTTTGAAGTAATTCACTGACGGAGGATCAAGTGCTCTCCAGGCAGCCAGCCTCTGTCTTCTTTACTGCTTAAAAGACTGTTTAGAGCTCAGGATGGATGTCTCAACCAGCACAGTACTCTCACTACATCATCATCACCAGAACTTTACTTTGTGCTTGCTCCACGAAGAGCCTCTTGCAGTTGTTACGTATAAAACGCATCCAGCATCTTCGACCATGGGATCATATCATATATTATTCCAGTGAAGAAAAGACTTTGAAAGCTTTTGCAATGGCGAGAAAATATAAAGCGGATACAAGAAAGGCTCACACTATCCAACGTCTCAGGCTCTGCCACAAATGAGCTATGATGCTCCCTAACCCCATAACCATTTGTCATGTCCGTCGAGACAGGCGCTGTCTCGCTCCAAGTAAATAAAGAAAAATGCATGAGCATACCGTATCAAATAACACACAAGTTAGGACAACAAAAAGGCTCACAAACACCAGACTAGAAAACAGAAAAAAAACTATATTAGATAACAACAAGTCTGACACTTATTACACAGGAATATATATAAAAACTATGGTTCCCTAATATCCTTTTTTTCTAATCATAATTGAACGTCAACTTGAAAGACAGCTCACAAACTACATCTCCACACTGACATCATTATTAATATTATTGAAGAATGATAATTTCACAATATCCACATAAATACTCACACATGGCAAGGCAATTACAATGTCCGTTAACGAGGCCAGCCGAACTGTGCAAATGTGTACGGAATGGGGTGAAAAAGTCAGGCTTTCAGTGATCTATTAATCTATTCTGGCTTTTCAAAATGCATCATGGCCAAATAATTTTTTTGAGACATTAGAAAAAGTCATGACTGTAAAGGAGAAATGGATCTACTCAACACAGCCCAGTGTAAGATGTTATATCTATAGTAGCGTCACATTAAAGCTAGCCCGGGGGTCACAGTTCATCACCTCCCAATTTGTCATTCTCTAATAATAAATGTAACACACAGTATAGCCGTCAGGGACGAATAAACTATTATGGTATAAAAGAAACACTGAAATGTAAATCAGCATGATTTATTTTTGGGAATCTTTTTTTTTTTTTTTTTTTTAATGAGGGGAAAAAAAGCCACCTGGAAACGACAGGACAGATTCTGAATGATTCACTGTGTTACGTTTGGATCACTGGTAATGCTAAATGGGGGAGAAAGGGTGACCTGCACAACCTGTGAATTCCCCAGGCGGCAGGCAGCTAAATTTTCCTTTCCGCAGACACTCTGGGGCCTGACTTCATCACCCACACCGGCCCTGGACTCTGAGCGCATGTCAAAGCAGCTAGCGTAGGCACAACATGATACGACCGAACAGGAGACGAACACGTGGCTTTCTTTCTATCTGAAGTCATTTAAAAGGCTGTGCATCTCCGAATACACATTTCCTGTGGAACGCTGTCACACGCTTGGTCTCAGCAGTCCAACCCGCTTGTTAAACCTTTTCCGTCAATCGACAGCCAAGGATTTTCCACTTTAATCTTGGATTATTTCAAATGTTAGAAATGGTGACATCTCATCTGTGCAGTGCCTACACTTATGCATTATAGCCTGAAGGTAAAAGCTCAATCGTATGTTATTACTCCTGCACAGTATTTTAAAAATGCAAAGAAAAAGCCCATGAGACAAGCAGCACAAATCAAATATTCAACTTAAAACTAGACACTAGTCGCCAAACATTGTCCACACTGAACTGAGAGATTTAAATCCCAGCTCTGCTCCACCACCTTGCTCGAGTGTCAGGTGTGATAAATATCTTCCCTTGTACTAAAGCACATATTCTGAGTACCGGCTTAGTTTTTCTGTCCGATAGTGTGCTATTGGAGCGTAATCCTCTATTGTTTTCCAGTTATTAATCCTTGAACAGCAGAAAAAGGAGGGGGGGGGAAAAAGCAGTTCTATAGGCCTGTCTTGAGGGTCTTCATGAATGAGAACATGGGCGTAGGCCACGCTTTGGCGAGAGGACGTCTGAATGACGACATGCTCAAAACATTTTTTCCAAACGTTTAACAGTGGGGGGAACAGTTTTAGCCCTTAGAGTGTCTGGCCTTAGATCATCTTTGGACAAAAGGAACAGGCAAAAGACATGCAACTAAAAGAGTCATCCACTCAGAAGGGTGCACATCTGTATAAATGTCTCACTAAACTCATCACACAAACACAGGGGGTACTAACGAGCAACTTGATGAATGTAATCGTCGCTAATCAGGCGCAAACCTTAAAACGTGCACCATGTTCTTGTGCACCGTGTTCTTTCTAGGTGGCGGCTACGCAGCTAACTTTCACGCTTACCCTTTGTGCCGATTGGCTCTGACCCCTTTTTGATGGGGGTATTGGGGCACAAAAATAAATAAAATCCATTTAGCATTATGTAGCCTTGCTAAAACATTAAAACAGTGTGTGACACAGCGAAGAAATAATTTTCATGGCACACGAGAAAGAAAATTTTAAAAAATTCTGATGAACCGAAACTGCTGATTTATCCATCATCAACACTTTTCTAATGTTTTCAGCTCTGGATAAACACGAGCGCAAGCTGCTCCTCCTCACTAAGTGCTCAAGCACTGCTTAGTTATAAACAGCCTGCGGCGGCTGAAAGAGCATTCACAGTGCCACGTCGTATTCTTGTCAACATGAAGCGTTTGAATTACCTGTATCTGTCGCTGCTAAATGTGCTGCATGTCTACATTAAAAACGGTTTATTCCACTAAGAGGGGAAACTGCTCTCTGCCTTCCTTCTCCACCGGCCCCTCTCCCCCCTCGGTCACTTGTTCCACTTGACCCAAAACTGCACGCAACAGGTCAAGCTACCTAGGTCGGGTACTGTTAACACTTAGCAGTACACCTTCATAGCTTTCTGTTCAAGCAGAAAACACAGTCTAGTAACGTCGCCTTGCTTAGTGTGAGTATTCCAGCAGCTGTAGATACTCCACGTTCTTAAATAAAGGACTGGGATAAGTTGATCCTCAGGTGTTGCAACTTGTTTTGTGGATAAATATTATTTCAGCACGGATTTATTAAATGAAGCTTTCGATATTTGTGGTTTGTTGACAAAGCGCTGCCTGGAAATCCTAAATACTTATGTGATAAATGTGCTTAACTGAGAAGGGTACATGGGTGAGGTCTAGTCCATCGTGTTTCAGCGATACAGCTTAAGTTCCCATAATGACACCGGATTGATTTAGAGGGATTTGAGTAATATGCACGTAGAAGTAATAAAAGAGGAAATGAATGAGAAGGACTGCTGATGGTTCATATTTGAGCAGCAGCTTGGGGCCACTTGCATGTCTGTACATGTAGATGAAGAAGCATCCTTCTTGCGCAAATCACAGCCTGCAGAGAAAGGTTTAGGATCTCTTTAGCCACGCCCGGTTTGAGATTCGTTAAAACAGATACCTACTGACTTGTTTGGGCAACAAACGAGTTCAGGGCGAACAGAAGAAAAAAGAAAAAAAAGAAAAGAAAAAACTGCCAACTCGACACAGCAGCAAATATGCCTTACTCTTTTATACAAACTCCAGCCTTACTGACCTTTTTTCTAGTCTCCAGCAATAGCTGTTGAGGAGTCATCGAAAAAAAAAAAAAGACAGTTGAAGGAATACATCATCCCACACTGGGTTTCAACATGATGCATGTGCTTTTACAATGGGACTCAAACCAAATAAGAGAGGAGGGGAAAAAAAAAACTTGGAATAAAAAACTACAGACTTGACAAAGCACAGATTTCCCTCTACAGAAACTTGCACAATCAATCAAGCTCCCAGCCCCAACTTTAAAACTTCAATCCCTCAAAAGGAAAGCAGGGGGTGACCAGATGTGAGCGCTAGCCAACTTACACACACACCTCTTTTACAAAATATGGCAACTCAGTCTTGTGACGACCAGGTGCAGGAAGACACAATAGAAAATTGTGGTCAGGGACAAGATAATGCACACAACAAACACCGTGTACTCATAGGAACATGGACAGTGCGGATAGCATTAGGGCTGGGCAATGAAGCTCATTTTCAATAGCCTATTGTCTAACGACTTTGCCTTAATGTTCAACCAATGAGGAAAATGCCAAAGCATCACTATGTGCCACGATGGGAACTGATGGGACGACACAACGAGTCTAATCTCACTCTATCCTTCGTCTGTCCTTAAAACAAATCAGCAGAATTAGTCGTTAAAGGTATAAAGAAAGGATGAAGGGTAACACTCCTCATCCTTTCAGAGTGCAGCGTGGTTTGAGTGCAAAACAATAAAACTAGGTAACAAAGCTGTGAATCGCATGTTAATTCAATATGATTTCTGGACACTGCGATTTTATGATTTGAATTAAGGTTCAATGTCTGACTTACTTCAAGCAGCAAGCATTTCTTAAAGGTTTGAAAATTTTTCACTCTATTAAAAGCATCTAATAAACATTAGAGGTAATTTAAATGTCATACAGAGCGATAATCTGATGAACTGAATTTTCTGCTCCACTCTCCAGTCCAGTAGGTGGCGCCAGGTATTGCACCAACTGGGGAAAATTTTGAAAGAAGTAGTGTTACTCTTGCTATGTCATTCTATACTATTTAGAAATTCGTCAATTTTACACCATTTAATGTTTAGCTAAATCATTTTAAATGTGGGAATCGGTTCTGAATCAAAAAGCGAGCAACTGAGCCATATTCAATCATCCGAATCGACCGACAAAAGATTGATTATTATCGCACAGCTCTAAAAAAGTGAGCTAGGCAGCTACATAAATGCAGATAAAGAGAAACATGATCATATTGGCATTAATGTTTTTTTTTTTTTCTGATTTTTATTTTAAGCTCAAATTTATTTTCCCTGACAGATATATATTAAATTTGCACTTATGTTCCAATGATACCATTTTCAGTAAAAATAAATAACTTGGAAATTTGTTGAACGCATGGCCGACTCCTGACACGAGGAGCTGCTGTCCGTTCCTCACATGGATACAGGAAGCTCGTGCTGGTAGAGATTAGGACCCGAGGCGATCTCCATGACTTAAAGGCACCCTGCAGAAACGGAAAACCACAACAGCCGTGCCTAATAACCATCTGACTAACGCCTTTTCCGAGTCGTCTGCGTCAGTGTCGTACGAGAGGCTTACATCTCTGCAACGCAGCTGGGAGTTGATGATGAGTTTGCGTGTACTCCCTCACACTCTACCCTCCCAGAGGAAACCACAAACATACTGACGTCTCATCGATCAACAGGCAGCTCCCTGATCTCAAAATAGTGCTGACTCAAAGAAAAGGAAAGGAAAAAAAAAAAGATAAGTTATATCAAACCTGAACAGAGAACAAGACATGGACTATAAACAGTACAGTGTGTTTGTGAGGCTCATCCTGGTGTGCACGAGCACTTGTGCTCACACACAACTACATCAAAGGGCGTTTTCACTTGTGGTTTATAAGTACTTGAGATTCGAGGAAGGGCGTTATCGCTTTCAGGCAGTCCGAACTGCAAATCAAATTTTATTCTTAAATTTTGTAAAGGTTTGTGAGAATGCGTTCCCCACCTTGTCCTTATACATTCTGAATTTCTTTGTATTATTTCGAATTAACAATTAGTTCAGATAAATGTTAACGTTATAAAGTTGCTTTACACCAGTGTCATTATTGCGTCCGTGCATGCTATTTATTTATTACACTTTGCCTTTCCTCCCGGAAAACGAACGAGCAACTGTAACCAAGAATAAGCAATTTCCCTCTGGGATTAATAAAGTTCTTTTGAAAACTGGTCGTTGTTTAGCTACATGTTATTAGCTTTGTTTGCAGAGAGCTACAGACTCTTTCCTAAAGGCTCCAACGCATGACTGCATATCAATACATCATCTTCTAACTGGTTAAACACAACTTCATTTACACTGTAATTAGTGTGAAACTGTGCGTTTGATTTACTATGCAGGTGACCCTTCAATACCTGTGACCAGCTCAAACTACAAACACACTATAGACAGACATTGATGACCTCTTGTTACTTTCTTTTTCTTCATGTTCACTTTTTTACTTATACATCATATAAACTAGCATACAATACTTTTTTCTTCTATCAGGTAGTACTTCGGAAAGGAGTTGCCAGTATTAACCAGGTTATGCCGGGTTAACTTAAAGCTGTGTTTTAAGGTCATCTGCATTTCATTTACCCGGTTGCAACAGGAAGTTCCCTCACAATTTCCGTCGTGAATGAGCTGATTTGTGTTTACTGACTCCTATACAACTCTATAAAAGTCGACGCTTGCAGAGCTGAAAAACCTCAAAATGGCGATCAAATAGTGAAAGCACACTTTCTAGGCATGGTGTTTACTATATCATGCAGCTCAGCTGTATGTAGCATCCCCTCAGCTACCAGAGAACGACACACACACCTCATCCTTTCATAAGATTCCATTTCTTTTGTCCTGACTGAACAGCTAGTCTTCAGACTGTAATCCAAAGACACACATTTCTCCTTACACACACACAAACAAATATCAAAATCATTCATTGCAAGTGGATTCGCCCATAAAAAAAAAATCGCAAGTGTGAAAACACCCCGAGATGGTGAAGAGTCTCCTCCTTCTTGAAGGCAGTAGAGACAAGCTGTATGGTTTTTTCTCCTTACTCAAGTACGCAGGGGAAATCTCTTAGGCCTTACCTCACTAGATGCCTCTGGCTCTCAGCCACACCATGCAACATACTGACCTGAAGAGCGTGAACTGAACAAAGTGGCCGGCAGAAAGAGAGTGAGAGATGCGTGGATAAATGAAAGAAGACGAGGGAACTGATAATGAAAGACAGGACGGTTCATGTCTTGTGTACTTTGTTCGGTCTTGTTGTATCCAAGTGACACCTGTGTGCAAGTGTGTGAGTGTGTACACATGCACACATACACACATACACACATACACACATACACACGTGTGTAGAAGCATGCCAAGCATAGCGGAGCAAGTATACACAAATCTCTAAAATGATGTCATCACAGAGAACGTGATCATACAAGCGTTAGAGATAGGACTCTCTCAAAAGCTACTCTGGCCTCAGATCCATGTCAGAGCAATCATACACACACCCACTTACATACACACACACACACGCACCCACAGACAAACTTCAACCCTGAAACTCAAATCCACTCAGGCAAGAGATGAGTAGGGTAATCGATAGCCCTAGCTCATCGCTGTGAAAAGTAAGACACCATGATGAGGCCGGGAGTAAACATGGAGACAAGCATGTTTACCCCACAAGAGTGAACCCATGTAAAGCACCTTCGAGCGTAAAGAGACCCTGCTGCCCCCCACACTGGACCCACTGCAGTTTTCTTACCGGCCTAACCGTTCAACAGACGAAGCCATCTCCACCACACTCCATCTTTCCCTCACCCACTTGGACAATGAGGCCACATACCTTCGAATGCTGTACATAGATTTCAGCTCAGCATTCAACACGATCATCTCCCAACACCTGATGGAAGCGGATCCTGGACTTTCTGACCGTAAGGTCTCAGTCAGTACGGATCGGGAACTGCACGTCCAGCACCACCACACTGAGTACTGGAGCCCCCCAAGGCTGTGTGCTCAGTCCCCGACTGTTCACGCTAATGACTCACGACTGTGTAGCGACACAGTTCGAATCACATTAAGTTTGCTGATTACACGACCGTTGTGGGTCTCATTAGCAAGAGCGACGAGTCAGCGTACGAAGAGGAAGTGCAGAGGCTAACGGACTGGTGTAGAGACAACATCCTGTCTCTGAATATCGACAAGACAAATGAGATGATTGACATCAGGAGGACACGAAGCTAAGCATCAACAGCTCCTATGTTGAGATCGTCGAAAGCACCAAATTCCTGGATGTCGACCTGGACAAGAACCTCACCTGGTCCCTCAACACCAGCTCTCTGCACAAGAAAGCCCAACAGCGTCTCTTCTTCTTGAGAAGGCTGAGAAAGGCCCAGCTTCCACCACCAATCCTGACCACCTTCTATGGAGGGACTACCGAGAGCATCCTGAGTGGCTGCATCAATGTCTGTTTTGAGAATTGTGCCATATCGGACCGCAAGACCCTACAGGGGATAGTGAAGACAGCAGATGTCTTCATTAGAGGGAAGAGAGAGACCCCGATGATGATCTCCATCGGGGTCTCTGTGGTTGTGCTGGATGTGCAGTTCCCGATATATAGCTTCTTTCCACAAGCATCCGTCTCCTCAACAAAAAGGGAATGAACTGATAAAAACACACACGTTAATCACTCAGATTAACTCAACTACCTCAAAACATTGAGACTGGACTGATCAATCAACACAAGCTCAAAACACACTGATCTATACTACCAAACTATTGTACACACCAACCTGTAAATGCTCTTTTGCACATTACTACTTGATTATTTTTGCACTATTTTAATCTTTGCTGCTACTTATGAAACATTTACCGTTTCTCCTCCCACTACCTCAACTCATCACCTCAACTCCAGAGCATTGAAATGTCACTTGTTTGCACATTTGCACGTGCACTTTATGTTGTTTCTGTTATGTCTTCTGTCTAAAAACATAGCTAGTTCCCAGCTAGCCAGCTAATTAGGTCTCCAAGTTAGCTCGGTAGTTTTTGTTAATTTATGTTGTCGTGTCAATCTGTCTTGTCTCAGCTAGGCAACTAATTAGGCTTCTTAGTTAGCTAGTTAGCTTTTCTGTTAATTTATTTTGTAAATTTATGCTGTATGTAGCACCTTGGTCCTGGAGGAATGTTGTTTCGTTTCATTGTGTTCTTACTGTATATGGTTGAAGTGACAAAGCCTACTTGACTTGAAAAAGCTTCCATTCAGAGGTAGAAGAACCAAAGTGAGAAATGAAATCAGTCTCTCTTAAAAAAAATAATTAAAAAAAAACTAAAATGATGTACACACTGCAATGATGGGATTCGGACTCATTATACAGTGTTGTTGCACGAACCTCTTTTTCACATCAACAAGCATAATTAGTAGTGTTTAAGTCCTCATTGACAAGCACTTCATTTATGTCCCCCTATAGAAAAAAAGTTTACTTTTTATTCCACTTTAAAATACAGCGAAATTAAAATGTTGAATAAAAGCAACGTTATAAACAGTTGTGGTACATTTAAAAATAAGCTACTTAATGTAAACAAACACCTGCGCTGATAGATCTTAATTAGAAAAGCTAAACTGAATACTCAATATGTTAATGTCTGCAATAACAGAGCTGAAGTGGTACAAGTGAATTTTTAACGTGTGCGAGTCATTTTAAAACAAAATGGAATAATCTTCATCCAATCTACTTTTTCAATTTCTTATCCATTAACACTCTCTTGATTATCGAACAGGGCGTGTATTTGGCAGATGACAAAAGAATTACAACATGGAATAAACAAACTTTTCTATATCCTCTCTTACCTATTGATTGTAATAAGATGAAATGACAGTAGATGAACTAGGTACATTTTTTTTTTCAATTTCCTAACGCTTAGCCCTCAGGCCAGTGGAAACCAATACCATATAATATTGTCACACCAAACAAAATTTTGTTAAATTAGTTTTCAAAAAAATTATGGCTTTGACATGCAGACATGTACGTGGACTTAGAAAAATAATAGATAAAATGAAAGCTTTAACCTTTTAACTATGTCTACAAACTCCTTTCCCATCAACCACAAGTACTTCAGCTGATCTACCCTATGTGAACATGGTGGAAACCCTAAAATCATGTCTGCTGAATAGCAGGAAATCGTTCTGCCTTTTGAATACAGATAAGTATAATTACTTTTCAGACGGACAATATACAGCCAATAGCTACGGTTACATGGACAGTATTTCCATAGTCTGATTAAAATAATTCCAATTAAAGATCCTGACACAGCTGTTTACATGGACACTGATCCAACAAGATGTGCTTTTAATATGATGAAAGCTTAAAACTAGAATTTTATTTCATTTTTTTTACATTTACCAAGTGTTTTCCCCAGCTGTGAACCATTTAATATTCTGGAAATATAACTAATGAAAGAGAAGTAGTAGAATTTTTCTTCAACATTGAGGTTAGGCCAGGCTTCCCAGTCATTTCCAATAAATCCAGCTTTCTGCATTACGATTGGTTGCAAGAATTCAGTCTCGGCTAATCATGTCCCTTTCTCAGTCAGAGACACAGCAGATGAAACACACAGATGGGAAAGGGATGTTCTCACGGTGTTCACTGCTTCGCCTAATGTTACCTCTATGTAGGGCAAATGTACAGAAAGAATAAAATTAATTCTAATAAGGGGGAAATTATCAGATCAAGTTTTTACATGGAAAATATTTACCTATTAAAAAGGTTTATTAAAAGGTTTACCCACACCCAACATATTTTTATCCTGTAGAATCCATGTAAATGCACCTACTGGCTTATGTGATTCTCATGTATGTGGGAAAGGGAAGTTAGTACTTTCTTCCAGCAGTCTGAAAAGAAGCAGGGTGTGGCTTTGTGTGTCCCAGAAGAAGTACACAACTCAGTTCCCTGCTCAAGTTGGTATCTGTAAGCAGAGTTAGCTAACAAGCGGTCCAACCAACAAACTGAATAATCTGGAAGAATTTTTTTTTTAATAATAATACCTCCTTACTTTCAGTGTTTTTGAAACTTCTTCTCAAAAAAACATCTTGGTTCAAAATGTTTTCTTTAGAAAAAAAATAAATAAATAAGACAGTTTAGTTGTTCCAGACTTCGTAATGGATCCCTTAGTAAGTACTCCAAGAAAGACAAACATATATAAAATACAGAGCCTGGCACGGTGAGCGTTTAAGCAAATACTAATGGCTTTTATCTAATGGTAAAAGTTTGACATTGAGATTTAACTGAAGACAGGTGGAGGACCTTCATTTCACTTCTTATTTAAGCCTGGCTTTATACATTAAAACTAAAAGCCTGTGCAGGAGTACGACCATTAGAACTACAACAACGCTCTGATATTTGGGGGATCGTGCATGCTGAATGTAATTATATGGGACGTGCTTGAGGAGGCAAAAGATTTAAACCATGAATAGGTGGCAATGTTGAAGCTATTGGCTCCAATGCAAAGCATATGCAGTTATTTACTTTGGAAATGGCACCACCATTAAGAAAAGCACACTACGCATCTGGTACACTTTGAAAGTCAGACTTGACTCTAGACCAAACAACGGCAACATTTACAGCAGGGAGTCCAGAGAAGCAGGTTCACTAAAGTACAAAAGAAATAAACACAACATGAGCCTAAACGCTAAGGGGCTAAAGTATTTTTTTTTTTTTTTTACAAATTACAGGAAGAAAGGCAATTAAGCTCTTTAATTTGAATTAATCAGTTACTACAAGCAATGGTTATATTGTATGGTGCATAAGACTATTAATGTCAACGTGTTAATGTCGGTACGGATGAAATCAGAAGAAAAATCGAACGTGACTGCTTCAGGAGATACGGCACATTCTCCCTCCCTTAAAGAATACAGGAATGATTAGCTCACTGCTTGGACGAGCGTCTCGTAAACCTTTAATCTCTCCCAAATGAGGCAGCAGTGGGAGTCTCTACACATCACTGTGAGAGAAACTCAACAAAACATTGACAGGTCAGGCAACGTTTGAGCTAAACCATGGGTGCACGGTGTAATGTAAGCAGACATGTTAATCTCCCTAGCGGTTTCGGAGCCTTAGAAGCTAATAAAACTCCCACAAACCTTAAAGCAACGGCCTTTAAAGGAAAACACTGTCCTGAAACACAACATTTACGATTAAACTTTTGTGGAGTTTGCCGATTCTCATGCGAATATTCCGGTCAGCGTTGTAGCTTCTTAATTTTTGTGAAACGCTAGAAAACATCACAGGAAGGAACATTTGCAATGTTGCTTAATGCAAGCCAGTTCAATGTTATATCAATGAAAAACCACAAGCGGTAAGGGAGAAAGCAAGCGCAGTATGCAAAGCTACATAACGCAGCTACACAGTGATGGCGCTGATGCAGAATTAGCTCAAAAGCCCTCGTGTTTGAGCAGAGGGTACAGATGAGACGGTTAGAGAATCAGACGGACTACAACATTAAAATGAATCGCTCTCTGTGAGCAAAGGTGCACTACTACTAGTGCCGCTATAAGCGGCAGCTAAACAGCATTGTGAGTATGAAAGCATGTTGCAAATTAAAACAGAGCAACCTGCTCACAAAAGACATTTCAACAACAACAAAAATCTTTGTTATAAATAGTGTTGCAGGATTTTTCCTTTAAGAGGATTCAGGTCTCCCGGGTGACACAACAGAAAAGCGTTCCCCCCAGTCATCTGGAGACAGAGAAATCAACTACAGATGATGCCATATTCAATTCAATTCAATTCAATTTTATTTCTATAGCGCTTTTAACAATGGTCATTGTCTCAAAGCAGCTTCACAGAATCAATACATGATTCACATATCAATCCATGATCCGAAACCAGGAGAGCAGAATTGGATGCAGAATTGGATGCATTTTCATGGGGCGAAGACGATAATACAGACGAGATATTCATAACCAGAAGAAAAAAAATTTATTCTATTAACTTTCGTAATATTTTGCATCGTGTGCTTTAACACTGCAGACTTATTTAACATCTTACCTGGTTTATGCCTCAGACTAGCAGAGGCAGCTGAGACCCGATAAAATGGGCCTGTAGTGGAGCTACAATCCTGTGGAATCAAAAGCATCCCCATTCAAGCTCGCATATCCCTGAGGTCACGCTGAATACCTCTCTAGCAGAGTGAAAACACAGCCGTGGCAATTACACAAAGGCCTCGATGAAGCCAGCCAGCCGAAGCATGCACTGGGTTCCACAATGGTATGACTTGGTAAAAAGGATATGAATCTTGGTGGGATATTTTTAAAACGCTTGTTCAAATGACACAATTCTCTCAAATAGCATGAAAAGGCAACCGGGACTGACCTTGCTGTGCTTCTTAAGTCCTTTCAGATCTCTGTTATCGCTTTAACATGATAGGAAATGGGTAATGAAAAGTATATTTGCGTTATAAACGCATCAATCTCTTAATTTAGGATTTCCCCACAGTATGACCTCCTATGCTTCTACTACACACTGGAGTCCTTACCTAGTCTTACCTAGTCACTGGAGTCCTTAACTAGTCTTCTGTTTACGTCCCTACCCCGCTCTCTGACATTCCAGACATTCTACACCTTCAGCAGAGACCTCCCAGACTTTGATAGATATAATTAAGCATGTTCCTGAAGAGCTCGCGCCAGAAGAAAAAGCATGAACCAAGTATAACAGTGTGCTCGTCTTTCATTGGATGGCAGGGCTCTTGCCGCAGCACCCTAAATACCACGGGTTCTGAGTAATCTGTAAGAGAAAGTAAGTTCAACATTCCAAAAGCAGAAAAATCAACATTAGAAGCATATGATTTGGCTAGTCAAACACAAGAAACCATTGTACAAATGGTGACTGACTTTTGTAAGACCTCCTCTTCCCCACAACAACATTGCTGTCAGTAAGGTGGAGTCATTTAAACTTCTTCAAATGTCAGCTAAAGCTCTCGAATGGCAAATAACAACCACCACCATAAAAATAAAGTATTGCCAGGAATTTTTTTTACCACCCCCATGAACCTCACACACCCAGAAAACTATGGTTTAAGAAACCTGCCTCAAGTAAAATGTACAGTTCCAGAGGAGCCAGTAACACATGCCATCTGAGCACACTTTCCCAACAACAGAAGAAATGACCTTCAGAGGGAGGTCGGAAGAAATGACCGTTCTTGCATGAAGCCTTGGACTCTTTGTTTATTTCCGTACAATTCTGTCCCCTGCTAATTCACAACCAGCAGCCAGTTCTCTACTGTCCTATAACAGCTGATAGCCAGTCAGGAGGCCTAACACATGCTTCCTCCAAGACATGTAAAAAGCATCTTTTTAAACTGCTCCCAGAGGAAAGCATAATCTGCCGTCTTCAACAGACGTGGGGTCACAGATGCCCACTACTCACTACCGTTGCTGTGATTGATGCGGGTTGCACAGTAGGCCACTCCGCCAGCCCAGAGTCATGACTCAGCAAAAAGAGGAAATCTGATGATTTGTCCAAGGAGGCGATTGTCCTAATAAAACATCAGCTCAAATAATACTTTTAGCATCTGATATTGGCTAAAATCAGTTATATGAAACAAACTCACTGAATGGCAATTCCTTTTTAGAAGAAATGCGTGGATTAATAAATAAGAGGAACTACTGACCCGGTGAAACCGGACAAGAAAGGAGAAGTGGTGTTTAGCGAGACAGCTACATGCATCGTAATGATTCTGGTTATTTTAGCTTTACAGTTAAATTATTTTCTCAAAAATATTTATAAAAAGTATAAATTGTGGTCCTACTTGTTATTAATGCAATAACAGCAGGACAAATAAAAAATTAAAAATAAATAAAAAATTGGTTGCTGCAAAAGAAACCATTTCTGAAGCTAATTTCAAGCTCAGGTGTAGAAGAGGCCATGTAATCATGTCAAGATAGCATGTGCCAGGGACAATACATCAGAGGCAGACTGTTCATAAGAGGCACAATGACATGTCTATCACCTATCAGAACTTGTTTTTCACTCCGCCAGTGTTATAGTCTGGGGCTGTCACAAAACATTTATATGCTCGTTCGTTTGACTCCAGGTGAAAACCGAGGCTGTGTTCACAATAAACACCTTACTGCACTCACACATGAGCAAAATGTCACTTATGAACATTTTGAAACTCAGTAACCCCATGATAACTTGAGCTACATAGGTCATTAAGGACAACCTTCAGATCTCCAAGTACCCAGTCATTGGAGAAGCAAAGAAATGAAGTTCTCAACACAACAACTATTTTCCTCTGGAGGTCTGCTGACAACGTCAGATGTCATGATTAACACGAGAAAGGGAAAAAGACCAGATGCATAGCTATTAATGGCACTTCTGTAAAGAGAAACGCGTGAGGAACCAGAAATGATATTTACATTTGCCATATTGATTTGGAGAGAGGGAAAAAAATCTCCAATCTGACTGACTACATTATGGTCAGACGACCTCATTTCTGATAAGCAGGTTGTCATGGAGTATATAGTAAAGCACATATTTAAGTGATGCAAAATGTATTTAAAAATAGTCCAAATTTTATGTTTTAACAGCATTGGAGAAAGAAACGGGCAATTTCAATTACCCTGTGTGAAATGCTTAATGGTGTGCTAGTTTTCTAAAAGCAGCTTGTTCTAAACCTCGCAGTTACCTTAAAAAATTCATAAGGATGACCTATTGAAAAAAAAAAAAAAAAAACAGTTAATAAGTATCTTAAGAAGCTTTATAAAATAAATGTCATAATAAAACATTTAAAAAGTTGCAATGAGTCCTGGTCTCACTGGCTGTTAAAAAAAATTTTTATATTAATTTAACGCCTAACGCATTTGTACTCAAAGCCTAGGCAGAGAAAAGATCACTGTGATACAGTACAGCACTGAGGACAGAAGATCATTTTCTTCCCTCCACAACAATGTTTTCGATGTTACCATGGCTTGTATACACGCCTACAGAAAGGCCGACAAGAGCAACTATCTGAAAAAACATAGCTCTGTGAAAAAGCACTTGTAGCAATAGATACCCCTCGTTTAAACACTTGGCTGCTCCCATTTAAACCTCATCAGCTCCAAAAGAGCTTTACTGCGGCGGAAATGAAGAAATGCATCACAGAATATACATCACGACGGATGGAGAAGTTATCCAAGCACTGTGTGTCCGATCCATTTTACTGGCAATTTTTAACTTGTTCGTTATATATAATGTGTGTTTAACACAATAGTTCATCTTAAAAATGAAGCAGAAGTGGCTAAATGTTAGACTTTAGATAAGAAGGGTGCGAGTTCAAATCAGAGCACTGTTAAGCTGACACTGTTGGGCGCTTGAGCAAGGCCTTTAACCTACAGCCACGGAGTTGTACATATGAGCTAAATGTAAATCACTAGAGATAAGGGCGACTGCCAAATTCCATAAATATAAATGTAAGCTATCTTGAATGGAAAGCAAATTGTTGTTTGTCACTTAGTAAACTTTTTTAAAAAATAATAATACCAAAAATGTCCATCACCCACTCTGATTTAATAAAGATGCCACCTTTTGTTTTGGAATGACAATGTTAAACTTTCCCAAATGGCCAAAAGCGCACAAAATCAGCATGGAATTTACAAGTCAATCACCTCACCTAGGTTACAGGTTGTCAGGGCAAAAGGAAAAACACAAAGCAACGATCAGGGCACAACGCACCTTTCACATTTCCACCCAAACTGTTGTCTCTAAACAATGCAAATAAACAAAACAAATCAGCCTCGGCTATGGGAATCTTGTACCAAACCCACACAAGAATCTGTGCATGACGCATCATGAAATAAATAAACTAATTAATGAAACATATGCTAATTAGTATACTCCTCCTGAACATTTACTTAGATGAACTGATGAGTTAATCTTCATTATTCATTTAGCTTTAAATAATAATTATTACTACAACAGCTCATGTTTATTTTTAGAGGATGCAGCAACACCGTGAAAAGAGACACTTTTTAAAACTGCACATCTGAAGGCCTATCTGGACTAGTAACTATTAATTAATTGGCCTAGTAATTACCACCAAAGCATTTCCGAGATTGTAGTCCACCCACATCAGTCATGTGAGTAATATGGAGTGTGTGTGGAAAGATCTAGAAAGCTTACATCATATTTTACCTTCTATAAATAAATCACATGTAGAAACACTCCAGGTAATAAACCAGTCTGAAATGCAAATGCAAAGAATCCACTGTATCCTCCGAGAAAAGGGGTTTTCATCAGTCCAAGTACACTCCAGGAAGTGTACTATTTTCTAGGGTTTCCCATCAAAACCGTAGCAATTTTAAAAAGAAGAACAATAAAATAAAGATGATGTCAGAGCAGCAACACGTCAGGTGGTTTAGGGAAAGTTTCTGAGTTCTTAGAACAGGTACAGCCTACTTACATTATGGTCAGGTCACCTACTAAGTACTGTAGATGCATGGAGGAACATTGAAGAGACACAAACGCAATCAGCACTTATGATAAAGATCAAACAGCTAGTTTCTGATCAAATGAGGAACTTGGCACACATGGAAATTTTATCGCCATTCCCATGTATGCTGTTAAATCATTCCCATCTCTGATTTATATAGACACTGGTTATCCCATGCAAATTGAACTTAATACAGATATCGTTTACCCATGGAAATTAACAGAGCAGTGTGCAAAAGTCTTGAGCCACACCTTATTTCTTCATATTTTATTTAGTGAGTCAGAGTTTGGCGTTTTTGTATTTTAATATAGTCATGAGGAACAGGTCTCAAGCCTGCCATCTTACACTCTCATTTTCACTCCAGCACCTGACCAGTTTCAGAGAAATGTTTTTTTTTTGTTTGTTAAGCCACCCAGTGACCTACGAATCATGCAGGCACAAAAAAACATCTAATTTATGACAAACAAGTGAGAAACAGGTGCAGATTATCAGAGTGATTAGTATACTGATGATGCTGAAAGGTTGGAACAGACGATAGAGGAAATGAGGATGCTGCTGAGGTTATTACATAAACCACCTTTTTTATTGTATCTTTAGGCAGTCTGTAGCCTGTCACAGTAAGGCATTTGCTCCCATTTCTTTCATTTAATCTATATACTCTAATATGAAGAAATAAGCAGGGAGGGGGGGGGTGCTCAAGACTTTTTCACAGTACTGTAGGTCTGGAAATCTCATTCCATCCAACCAGTACTTAATCAATTAATTGTCCTTTCATACAAGAATACTAAATAAATGACTAAAGCTGCAGCTATTTTTAGGGTTTTTGTTAATAGAAAACTATTAACACTTTTCACATCTGCTTGTTTTCGTATCAGAAAACAGGTAAAATAAGAAGTAAAAATAAAGAAGAATGCAATATATATATATATATATATATATATATATATATATATATATATATATATAGATATATATATATATATATATATATATAGATATATATATATATATAAAAATAAATAAAATGAGGGCACGGTAATGGTGACAGCACTTCGCCTACTCACCACCCACAGCAGCCCTGCTTCTCCTCGCCTACAAGTTGGTGATGTCCAAGACAATTATATAACTTGTCTAAATGACCAACCCCCAGCACATTCAGCGCATGCTCACAGCACACAGCATTGCCCAGGTGAAAGAAGTGTATCTACATGGCTGAGTTACATCTGGATGCTGGTGACACACCACGGGTTGGGATGAAGAATACAAGAGCAAAACGGAAGCAGATAATTGGATCGAGTCAAGCTGACTACACTCTGTGTGAAATGGCATGGCATCTAAGCAGCACATAATCCACTGATTCACCTCTATCTTAGGGTTGAGTAACATGCGGATAACTACATACAAACTAGAATCTAAGCCATATTTTACTCACGCAACGACACTTCTAGCCATTACCCGGTTCATCAACATCTACAAACAAATGTGACATCTGATCTGCTCTTACACACAAACTCACCTATGAGGAGTTTTATGCCATTTCGATACAAGACTGAGCCATATTTTTGTTTTCATTGAACTGGCTCCTGAATGGGACAGCTAAAGCTTTCTCCAGTGAAACTCTCGACCCTGTTCTGTTTAGAAGACTTCCTTAAGTCCACAACATTTAATGCAGAAAACTGTGTTTATGAGGTTAATGTTCTTCTGTTAAAAAAAATTACTATAGGCCACAAAAACTCAGATGGGCATTGCAATTATCATTTTGAAATCTGGGGAGGTCACAAGATTTAACTAGAAATCCAAGAAACTAGAGAAAAAGAAAAAAAAAACAGTGTAAAATAATTTTGAACACTTCCACACTCCTCCTTATGATCATGCACTGTTATTTATGTAGTAACTGAATAATAAGCCTAATGGCCAGAAAATGGTAAAGAGGTCAAGGGCATTTAATTTAAGCGCCCATGAAAATCTGCAAACTTACTCAGAGAGAAAAAATGGACATTCAGAGAGTAAAAAAGAGACATCACTGAGAATGAACTGCTTTTTAAACAGTAGGCTTTTTTGGGGGGGGACTCAGTGTAAATCTGATGCAACCAGGTTAACAAACAAGCCTACATCTAAGCTACTGAATGAAACTATGAACTATGGACCACATCTGTTGGTGCCTTCAAATATGTTTGGTTCCCTTTAGTTCAGCCATCGTGACCAAATAAAGGAAGGAAAGAATGACAAGGTGACCAGGTTTCACAAGGCCCTTTGGCCTGAAGAGGAAGTGAGCCAACCCCCACCGCAATCCCCTCTTTCCCTGCTTTTCCTCCCAGGAGCGTCTTCTTTCCTTTTTTCCTCCTTCTCTTTTCCTAAAAGTCAAAATCAAGCAACTCATAGCTCATGTTGCGAATACAGAGTTCACTAACATGTTCATGAAAGCCACAGACTCCATATTAGTTGAATATTTGGTGTCCTAACTATACAACTGTATCATTGTCCACCTTTAGGGAAATAACAGATTTAAATGCTAGATACAACTAATTATCATCATACAAATCTGAGTACTGGTTATTGCCTTGCAAAAAAATGACAAACATAACTACAGAGAATATCGTTTGAACTTTAACATAGGATTAAATTTGTGAACAAATCAAGGATGTCCCTCTCCAAAAGATAAGTCAGTGTCTCTTCAATTAGTTGTTCAAAAGGAGCCTCTAAAGCAGCATTCCTCTGTGCCCAAGAGGTCTACTATCACAGGGATTTCCTTCCTTTCGCTCCAAGCGGGACAGCACCAGGGGTTAAACTACAGCAGGGCGAGGCCGTCCCATTGGCCCTACTACTCATTGATCAGCTGTTAATAGACGTCACTAGAATAGGTAGGACTTTAAGACCTTTGCGAATTAATTAAACGTATTGAACACAATGCTCAAGTATTCATCTCTTTTACTCACCACTGCATAAACAGAGCACATTATCAAAAGTGTTTGCGCAAAAAAGGGCGAGTCCGTGAGCTGTAAGCAGCTTCTCAGGAAATGAAGGGGGGGTTCTGTGTCAAACTATCTATCTACATTGAACATGACATTATCTCGCACACTTCCTTGGTTAAAAAAAAAAAAAAAGAGGACATGATTAATGACAAATTCTAAATAAAAGGGGGAAAAAGGACATTCTATTGTTGCTCATTATTTGACACACCGGATTAACACAAAGCTGACATTTCAGATCACAAATGAAGTACCCTTGCAATAGCTCAAGCATTAATTTAAACCCTGACAGACTCACAGCGTGCCACCATAAAGCAGGAGGGCATTAAAAATAAATGAGCAGGCAACAGGATCCTGCTGACCACCTTAAACTCTTTTGATACTTCACTTTCATTAGCTTATGAAACAGCACGGAAATTGGACCTTTCCTTGTGCACCTTCTACCACAAGAAATGTCTAGTGTGCCTTTAAAGCCTGGAAAGGTAGTTAATAATCAGGTTAAATTTTTATCATAGATAAACCTTTTCTTAAAAGGTAGAGCCTTGGTGCAAGATTAATATTAAAAGGCACACAAAAACAGTAGAAATAATGCAAGGTACAGTTTATCACCCCTCTTCCCCATCAGAAACTGTGCTGTGTTTAGGGTGGAGTGCAACATGATCTTCCCTCAAATCGACTACATATTTATATCAGAAGGATTATAAAGTTTTTTTTAAAGCCTTATTTGCTTGGTTTATGCTCCATCTCTGCTAACGCGGTGAATCAAAATCGCGCTGATTTCTCTTTCTCTTCTGTGTAAAATCATCTGGACTTGGCCTGAGAGCTGAACTAGGTGGGGCCGCTGCTCAGACACACTCCGAGCAGGACACCGCGTTCAACAAACGCACCAAATCGAACAGCTTTTAACGCCAACGGTTAAGAAGACGGTTATTGGGCTAATACACACGTTTTTCTAAGTTTATCGCGGGATATTTCGTTCGCTGCCATTTAACGGCTGTGAGCCTTCACACGCCCAGTTTCCCCTTTACAGTACTCATTCGTACAACTTTTCCATTTCCGCCGTAACTTCCACACAAGCGGCGGACAAAACGCCGAACACAATGGGGGGAAAAGCCCGTTTTCTTCACACAGCGCAGCTGTTTAAACTCTACCGCTTGACTGAGGTGGTTGCGGGGGGAAACACCAGCACTACAACAGCACCGACACGGCGGCGTCTAGGAAGCGTTAGGAGTTGAATTGTTTCACTCAAGCTCCGCCATGTTCTCGCCGTTTGACCTGCTCTTCCGCAAACCGCGCGCTGCTGCTGCTGCCTGAGCCGGTCTCGCGCTGGGAGCTCGCGCTCTTAACGCACGCAGCGAGAATCAAAGGCCGCGCGCGATTACATCCTCATCTGTCGCTATTAAAAATATATTTACCCCGTTCGAGTCCTTTTGGGGAAAAATACAAAGTGACACATTAGGAAAAAAAGCCGACGAATCCGGTACTCACAGATTAGCTCCAATCCGTTTACGCTCTCTCTCTCTCAGTCGGCCAGCCAGTCTCTCTCTCTCTCTCTCTCTCAGGCGTCTGACGGGTTGGATTCCGACGTGACGTCACGGCTCCGTTCTTGACCCCGCCCCCTCGACGCGCCGTGCCTGCGGTTGGATGCAAGGCGGGAAATGAGGGCTCCATACAAAAGCACACAAACGATATTAACTACACTGTGCGTTAATTATTCTTCTAAAAAATCTCAATGTTATGCTACTGCAGCGGAAGTATGCACGTGCAGATTAAAGTGATTCAATTTAGTTGACAGAAAGCTCCGTAGACCTACTGTATTTGCACTTTGCCTATTTATACTTCTTCTTTCAAGATTCAAGAGACTTTATTTGCCATTTGTACACATAGCAACAGTGCATTGGATTTGTTTGTACAGAAACTCTCAGAGTCAGTGATAAAAAGATAGATAGAGTAGAATGAACATTTAATACAAGAATGGTAAAAGAATAAATAAAACTATAACGGTTATCCAGTATTGCCATATGTTTTAAAAATGATTTACAAGATATTGAATTATTACGCTTCTTTAAATTAACTAATTGCACTTTGTCTTGAAGGTTTAATTGTGAAGGCCCAATTGCACAAATGTCACAGTTTGTACACTGCACTTTGTTCTTTCATAAAAAAAATAGGTGATGGATGAACTTCAATCTTATGAAACATGCACACCGATTATAGCAGCAGGTCTCTATATATGACAGAGATAAAAACTTACAGGAGTGACATAGACATGCTCTTTTGTTCCCTTGTTTCTTTTGCCCTCAGTCTATCTCTGACTGCAAAGAAGCTATTAACGAACCTCTTGTTATTATTACTATTATTATTACTATTATTATTATTATTATTATTATTATTATTATTATTATTATTATTACTACAGGTCTACCTTCAGGATCTCCTCACTATCTTATTAAAACTATAATAATAATAATGATAATACTGACTGTAATAACAACAAATTCAAGTTTTCTTTAAATCATGGTAAGAGATTACGGCCATGTATACAGCCTATCTCAGATCATGAGGTTTAATATAATTGATTGATGCTACAAAAGAGATAGCATAACCAAAAGACAAAACAAGGAATCTGTAAAACATAAGTTAATAAAACTGCCCAAGTAGGGTAGACCTTATGGTGCCAAGATATAATGATGATTTACTTAAATTACAATTCCATGATATACAGACTTCATTTAATAATTTTGTGGATTTCTCAACCTCAGTCCACAGAACTAACAGCCCTTGCACAGCTTCAAGGCTTTATAAATCCCAACACACCTCATCCATCTCATTAGCTCATCTAATTACTAAGCCCTTCATGAGTCAGGTCAGACATGTGTGTGGGGAGTTAGGAAACCTTGAATCTGTGAAGGACCTGGGTTGAGCAAGCCTGCTTTAAAAATGGCATCCAATTTACAGCAACCCATACAATCACTACTACAAAACATAATCTCAAACAGGACTTTTTTTTTGCTGAAAGAATGATCTCCTGTTTTCTGTTGATTGCATTACTCATGTAGAATTAGAGGAAAAACGAGTGAAGAAATCAAACAGCTCAGGAATGCCAAATATGCACTCCAGCATCAGGAATGTGAGTCTGCTCCCTACTGTAGGCCACCATCACTCACAGCTCTCTGCAATCATGTGGCACTCAGCTGTGCACACTGGGATGTTTGGGATTGTTGGTGTAAGTTACTCCAATGCATTTTTCCCCTGCTACTACACTGAGTTAAAGATGTAACTACTGTTTTAAAGCTACTCCCACTACAGCAACGTGCCATTCAAACATCAGTTGATGTTTAGCATAAAACTCACATTGCTTGTGAGTCTATATCATACAACCACAGACATATGAAACATTAAGATCGATCATCTCTATCAGAATTAGTATTTTACTATGTACGAAGACAACTCTGTCCATCCAGTTAGCGTCCCCATCTAATTGGTTACCCATCATAGCAACGTTAACAGTGTATATTGACAAGGAGTACTGACAGGAAAATTCCACATAGAAATGTTAGGTACAGCCAGCCGCAATAACAATCAGGGAAGCTAACAGGGACTCTTAGCTAACTCTCCCAGGCTGGCTGAGGAGCTCAGGGGAGTTAAAGGGATAGTTCAGATTCCATGTCTATCTAAAATCATAATTGAGGTGCATATAAGTACATTACAATAGGTCTTGCTCATTAGAAGATTTCCTGGTCTGCACGCTGAGCTTGAAGGTTGTCACCCGGGAGTACAATGTAAGCAATTGGGCCAAATTCCACAATCCTCATTCTGTGCAAAGATGCATTCCAAAGTTCAGCTGAGACCTCTGCATCCCCACTGAACTAAAGTCAGTTGGTATCTTTCAAAGTTACAGTGTATTTAGTACAAATTTAACCATTTTCTTCACATGGAAATAGCTGAATGGAAGTAGCTGGAACATTGTACAGTACTCACATTTCGGGTGACAGACTTTACAGTTAGAGTGCAGTGCAGGAAAATGTAAAATGTCCAAGACCGATGGTATGCGCCTTGATTTTGATTTAAGACAGACTTGGAAACATCCGAATTATCACTTTGAGTAGTCCACTGCCATGCACAATATAACTGTTTCAAATCTGTCTGTTTAAAAAGTCTGTTCTAGACTGGTCCTTTTTCTTTTAGATAAAGATAGGTTACCCTTAAACTTCATGGATAATTATAAACATTAAAAAAAATGCAGTTTTGTTCAAATTTAATGATTACCGACACTAAGATAAGGGATAGGCATGTACTGTAGGTGTAGGCACTTCCTAATGCATACTGTAGCAAAGACACGGCATTGCACTCTAAAGGTGTTATCTTGGTTAAGACCGCTATGAGCAATCAACACTCTACTTTCACTACTGCACAGTGTACATACGTACTCTATATACATACATGTGACATGTAGACTGGGTGGATGTAAGTTAATCGTGAGTACTTGGACATACTTCTGTGTCCCAATCCAGGAAGGTTACAGTATTTCTGACTGATCACATAGAGGCTACAGGAACTCCCGTGTGTCAGGGCAGCTGGAAAGTCATGAGCTATTCTTAGCTATGTTTTCCTGCTTGGGTGGGGTTTCACAGTTTCTTCATGACAATTGCACACCAGCATTTGTTTCCTCACACAAGATTTCACATGGGGTCAACAAGACCAAAAAAGGCAAATGCAAAAATGACAGTTCGGAAAGCCTCTGTACATTTAAAGTAAGACGTCGTCTTAGAAATGATACAAAGCCAGTGGAAAGCAATGTAAACATGTTTTTAGACAGGATATAGACATATCCTGTCAAATGTGTCAGGTAACGCCAGCACTCAGCTTCATCTTGGTATGTATTTAGCCACAGCACAACAGAAATAAATGATAGTGTTCTTCTTGATAGAACTCGATAGAGTTGAGAGATAATTTAGGTTAATGGGAGGAACTGAAACTGCTCTGGGAGTGCTCTCACTTTTACACATACATGCATACAAAGTCACAGACACTTTAAATTACTGGGCCATATACAGGGCAATGATCACTTGGTTTAATTAGCTGACCCAGTTACGCAGTTCATGAATGAGGAGAGCTCATTGCCAAAATCATTTGCCACAAACTTCTGGAGGAAAGCATCTACAGCAACCAAATATTTCCATAGGGCATGGCTATGACTATGCAGAATTTCGTAAGAAAAATGTGGCTAGAGGTTGTAGTGTTTTTGGTTTTTGTTTTGTTTATATGGGTTTCCCTGGTAAAAAAAAAAAAAAAAAAAAAAATGAGAACAAAGCTAAAATAATATATAATACATGCTGTTGAAGATCTAAAACTATGTTTAACAGAAAGGATTCAAATTCAGAGACCAGTAAGCTGGAGAATTCTGGGTCATCTGCTGTTTCATCTTTTATATGGTATTTACAAGGAATTATCATATGGCCCAATTTGTCATGCAACAGAAAAACCATTAGATGACACATGAGCTGTTTGTTTCAGGGTGTTTTCAAGGTTCCTGCACTCACATTGCAACATGTTTATACATGGCAGGGACGCTTAGTAACACTCAATCTGGTCTATATTAACCTGTAGATTGGGAAAGGCTTTTCCCCTTAAATGTCAGTATAAAGTCAGTTTAGTTAACTGCGGAGACACAAGCAAAAGAGTCAGACACCTGAGATGGCCGTTATTGTTGCACTTCTAGTAAGAGAGGCTGAAGAGAGGCATACAAGCATTACTCTCATTAAATGATAGAGAGAAGCAATGTTTCCGTCTTCGAAAGCATTGTGTGGAGTTATCACAGGGAACCAGGGACCTTCTCACCTTACCCTCAACTTACTGACCCACACCACCTCCAACACACACACACACACACACACACACACACACACACACACAAAAGAACAGACAAAGGTGAGGAAAGTAATTAGAATTTATTCGAGTTAAGAATTAAAAGAGCTGCCTTAATGTGGGAGTTTTGCATGCCCCCCTCAGGTTTGTCAGGGTTTCCTTCCACCTCCCAAAAACCTACCATTATATCAATTGGCTGCTCTACATTTTGATTCTGCTCGAGATATGATTAAGTGTGTGAATGTACAGGAATGCTGCCGAGAAACTCGATAGCGTCCGATCAAGAATGTAATTCCACCTCACTCGCAGTGTTCCCAGGATACCCTTTGCAAAAGTGGAGAGGGCATTCATGAAACATATGTCTTTAATAATGAAATATATCTGGAGCCTAAGTCTAATCAGTCACTGAAGAAAAAAATAATCTAATAATCAAATAATTAAATAGGGCACTCATTCATTTCTCAGTACTGCCTAAAAAAGCCTAAAAAAAAAAAAAACTAACAGTCCAAAAGAGAAAGAGTGATGTTATCACACACGTGATCATGAGGAAGACAGAGTATGACAGGGTCAAATGGGTAATGATCATACCACACATACAGAGCGTTCTTCACAAATCTTCCTACAGTAAAGCAGCCGTGGAAATGAAATATTTCGTGAAATAAGTGGTGTCATACTTTTCCGTAAATCTACAGCCTACCAGTGATCCTGTGCAGAGATAATGCTCTGGCTGTAGAGCGAATTTGAATAGCTAAGTATGCTGTTTACAAAGTCATGAATCACTGAATCACTAGGAACTACGTTTAAAATGGAGCACAGGTCTGACGCTAAGCTTCAATAAGAAAATAAAACAAATTTGAAAATATGTCCGTACATATACACATTATGAAACTGTTTAAATGTGAATAATCTCTATGTATAAGAAACAGCCCATATTTAAGAAAAAGTCACGCTAAAATCTCTATTAACTTGGCTTAGAGGGTATGGAACATGAAAACAGCAGATTAGAATGATGCACCAGAGGGCAAATCTGTTACTGAATGGCTCTGAAAGCCAAAGGGCAAGTCCATATGTTTTCAACAACACGTACCCCTTCATTTCTAGAGTGAGTCTCCATTCATTAGCCAGTCTTGTATGAGTTAATAGAAACACTATCCACAAGCAGCACAACAGATTTAGGAAGTCTAACAAAACCTATCTAGGGGATAATGAGATGCCAAACAAAACACGGTGGTGTAGTGGTTAGCACTGTCGCCTTGCACCTCCAGGTCCTGGGTTCGATTTCCAGCCAGGTTCAATTCCTGTCTCTGTGTGCATGGAGTTTGCATGTTCTCCCCGTGCTTGGTGGGTTTCCTCCGGGTACTCCGGTTTCCTCCCACAGTCCAAAGACATGTAGGTTAGGCTAATTGACATTCCGAAATTGGCCGCAGTGTGTGAATGAGTGTGTATGCCCTGCAATGGAATGGCACCCTGTCCATGGTGTACCCCGCCGTGTGCCCTGGGATAGGCTCCAGGCCCCCCGTGACCCTGAATACATGATTAAGCGGTATAGATGATGAGTGAGTGAGTGAGTGAGTGAGTGAGTGAGATTGTATTGACAGTGGTGCAAAGCAGTTCACTTTTCAACTGAGTTTACCAACTGTTGACTGACGGAGACTTGGATACATTCATTCACTGTCCCCGATTTCATCTTGTGTAGGGCCACATGGGCCTGGTGCCTATCCCAGTGGACTATGGGCACAAAGAAGGGTATACCCTGCATTGGGTGCCATCGTATCACAGGGTACAATCACATATCCCATCATGCACTACAGGCAATTTGGAAAGGCTGATCAGCCTGTGGACTGTGAGCGGCGACTGTGCTGTTCCAGTGCCATGTATACGTAGCTTTACAGAGGGAGACAGAAAGGAGGAAGAGAGAGAGAGAGGGCGAGAGAGGAAGAGAGCGTGAAGCACATAATTAGGTACTTTGGTTTACACTTTCAACATTATTTCCCACAATGTCATTCTACTACATTCTGATAGCAGCATCAGTGGGAACTAGCTCTGGTTTCATCTCTACCAAAAGTAACACATGCGTTAGACTTTGAGCCTTTTAATCTGTCCAGGGTTTTCAGCTCTGCCAACAGCATTATCTGTCATATGGCTATTGCATTTTGGAATTTTGCATTCATCGTTTGCTGTCGCCACAACTTCCCTCTTAGATTTATTATTAATACAATGTTAAATGTTGTTGGGAAGTGATGAACGAGAAAAGAAGTTCTGCTTGTTTGTTTTTCGGACAAACCTGACAGGCATTACTTACAGTATATGGGAGATCACTGAAAATGTTCTCCTAGTGAAATGCCATTGTCCTAACAGTGTCCACCTGCGACATCAACAGGAGTTACAACAACTTTTTACACCATCTTGTATCAATAATAATATAAAAAATCAATGATATAAAAAAAGTGTTTTGCTTTAAAGAAATAACCTACTGTAGGACAAGAAGGTAGAATTTTCAGAAACACTATGATGGAGATTTTTTTTATCTTAAATCTAGACCACCACAGTCTGGAAACAACACAACATACAGTCTCAATTTAGTCTTTGTTAAATCCCCCACTGCACCCTCGTCAGGGAACGCGTCTTGTTCACACGCAGCAGTGTGTGGTTTTTCGTAATTGCACCAATACTGCTTTTACTTATTCTGTAATTATGAATGCAAACCTGATCTATTGTTCTGCTCATATTACCATTTCCGGTTAAATTACCATATCAAAACTCATGCAAAGGAGAGTGCTCAGGGATAGATGAAGGGATTGGAAATGATAGGTACGGTATTGTTCAGCTAATGAAAGGTTACAGATCATGTAAGTGTAGGTTCGAGACGGAGAGCACAATCTCTGTTATCTTATAACCATAGGATATTAGTCCAGCATTCATAGTCAATAGTGTCATAATGCGTCGAATCTATATGTCTATACTGGAATTGTGATTAGACTCCAGGACAGATTTCAAGGACACAGCATGACTTAATATCATGGCCATTGCAATTTCTAACTCACACAATCAAGGATACTAATCTTACCTGAATTCTATGCACACACACACACGCACACACACGCACACACACACACACACACACACACACACACACACACATACACATACACACACACACACACACACACACACACACACACACACACACACACACACACACACACACACACACACACACACACACACACACACACACACTTACAGCCATAGTATTTAAGACCTCTAAAGACACCCACTAACTGTTAAGTATATGCTCTGTGTTTACTCCAACCAGTTTGTTGGTAATCACTGTTATTCCTGATTGCTATTATGGTTTTGACCTGTTCCTGTTTCTGCTTTGTCCAGTTTATGTCTGCCTGCTCGTCACCTTTTTCTGAATTTTATATAAATGTTTGGTGAATAAAGCTACATTTGCTTCACTACACTACACTTAAAACCACAGAAAAGAAAGCTTTTATTGTCATTCCTCTATATGTCGTTTTACATACATTGAAAAGAATATCACTTCTTTAGGGCTTTTTTTTTTTAAAGAACAGCATATACAGCTTAAAGGAAGTTTATTGTTATCCTTTGTGCATAGTAAATATCCACATGTGTATACACTGTACACGTGTATACATTACACTGCACATAAGACATACACTACAGTATAAGACAATTATTTTTTTAAAATGACAGTCAATACACACGCAGCATCACTTGTGTCATTTGTCCCTCAGTATAGCATGTTAATAAACAATTAATATAGCGGAAGATCCAATAAAATAAAATAAAAAAGTTAATTCCATATAACCCTTAAAATGGTTGTTCCCTCACCAGCCTTTTTTTTCTCCACTGAAGTTAAAAATACAGAAAGAACACAATTCAAACACTTCTGAGTGCACACTGATGTTAAATGCAAGCTGGGAACTATATATTCCATATACAATAAATGTCAGAGCTGCTGTTGCATAAAATGAATCGACACCTACTGACCAATCAGGTTTGAGAATTCATGAGCACTGTGTTATAAGGTACTAATAAAACATGACTTGCTGTAACTATAGCTACCTTTCAGTTTACTTGCATTGTGCATGAAAATATATCATAGATATATATGTGGCAGTAAAAGACCAGCGAAAAACATATTGCTGCAGCTGAATATGGTGTTGTCGACTTTACAGATCCATAGTTCTCTTTCTGCCATTTGATTCTTTTTTCCTCTCACACACAGTATATAGACACACGAGCACATTCATTCTTTAAATGAGCTGTTTGCATTCAGTGCCATGATGGATTTCCATTTCGAAATAACATCTCTCTTGTTCCCGGCACTGTTGTTCATTAGCATAGTGGAGCAGCAACATGTCCTTGAGGTTTCACTAATTTCTGTACATAAGGTACTCATATACACCGATTAGCTGTAACATTTAAACTACCTAGATTTTGGGTTCCCGTGGCAGCTCTGCCTTCTTAGGGCATAACTTTACAAGACCTATGGAGGTGCTATGGTGACTGGTACCAGAATATTGGTAGCAGATCCATTGGGTGCTGTGAGTTGAAGGTTGGAGCCTCTATGAATGGAGCTTTTTTGACTCGCACATCCTATTGGTGCTTCATCAACTTGGGATCTGGAGGGTTTGGAGGCCGGGCTGGTCGCCCTGGGCCCTTTGCCTGCTGGGCAAGGCTGTGGTGCACTGGGTGTTTTGGTGCTTTTCTGTCGTGACCAGCATTTACGTTTCTCAGTGATATGTGCTGCATTGATTTTTCAGTGGAATTAAACCAGACATGGGTGATCTTTAGGTTCTCATCACCATTTATTGTATGTCACTAGTCATGATATTATGGCTGCTCTAAGTAGCACTTGACCACACCCCACTGCCACATAAAAAAAAAAAATATATAAAAAATATTATATATCTATAATATTTAATATTTTTTAAAATGTTTATCATCTATAGAATTTTTTTGTTTGTATGTAGTTGAGTGAAAAACTTACTGAAGCATTGTATGTGAGGGGATAAAGAACAAGATCTCTGAGTGAGGTCATTATCAATATATCAAAGCTTTTGTTGCCTGGAGACAGCCAATACACATCAAAAGGCTTTCTGGACTGATGAGTTGCTACTAATTAGTAGAACAAACAATTCTCTTTGAATACATAAAATCAGAGAACTATATTGGGCTGTATTAAGAGCATCTGCCAAATGCCTAAATGTCTGAAGACAGTATGTGACCTTTGAAATGATTGGTTTTATAAGATCTTATAAGAACAAGAGCATGTGATCAAACTCAAGATCAAATGTCATCCTCTGTGTAAACTAAAGGGACAGTCATGAGTCAATCAGGTGTTTCTGAAGCTGTCTCGATACGAGAAACACGTGATAGAATTTTTACAACTGAGAAAATTCCTAACCAAACCTTATCAATTCTGAGCCAACAGAGGGAGCTGAATGTACATGGCAGTGGTTGCTAAAGACAAATACATGAATTAATATTTGAACTAATTTGTATTTTTTATTAACGTTCTGTTATTATTAACATTCTTCAGGAGTGTCATTTTGCAATGTTTGAAATTTTGTAATCAACTAAAAATCTAGATATTCTTATGACAGGTGCTTTTATTACAGAAAAATTGAGTAGGTTGTCAAATCGTTGAAGCAAAGAAAATGTGATCATTTTGTGCGCTTATGTTTTTAACACTTTTTTGAAAGATCTCGATAATTCTGGAGTTGACTTCACTAGTTTACCCAAAAGAGGGCGGCGACTGACATGTCAAATGTCATGGTGATATTTCAAATAAGCAGCTCTGTAATAATATTTCACACCGCTAAGAAGACAAATGACTAGTGTAAAGAGTCATCCAGTAAATTGAAGACCAGACAATATTTATATGCCAAAACTAATAGAAAAGTAGAACTGAAAAAGGAGCGGTTGTGCAAAATGTGCAAACTTATTGTTAGTTAAATATGACCTTTAGGACAGTCACTTACTAAACCCCATTTTATATAGGATATGTTTACCGGGAAAATCCATCCTAATTGAACGGCACATAAATCTTTATAATAACCCTATATAACAGTTAGATTTGGTCCACTAATTTGATGAATTGAATTTTTATGTTCTACAGTACCGACATATTTGACTGTTTGTATCAGTTCACTCGTCTTTTAACAATTCCTTACACTAAAATATTACTACACTTACTACAGACTGTCAATCAGTATGTGTGTTGCAAAGCAACTCTATCTAGCTGTATCATCTTTGGCCACTATTTTTGTTGATGGAGCAAAAAAAAAAAAAAATGCAATACAAGGTTTGTCTGGAGTAAGTTTCCCTAGTGAATGCAATACAAGGTTTGTCTGGAGAAACTTTCCCTAGCCATTGTTAATATAATGAGATGTGTTAATATAACATCATTATAATTGATGTAAATTAAATGTGCATGTTCTAGTCAGTGGGCCACTAGACACCACTGAGTAAGTGTGTCTGAGTGACTGAGCAAGTAGAGCAACAAAATATAATTTTGTGTTAAGCTTGAGATTTCCTCTGGAGAAACTATTTGAATATTCAGAAGGTTTTTGGGGCCGATATAATAGGTGCAGAGAAAAGTGTGGCATAAATGCTTCCAAGATGGGCACAAATCTGTTGAACGCGATCCAGGTTTTGGATCCATGTTTTGTAAGGCTCAGTAACTGACAGTGTGAGAACCAGAAATGTAATTACGAGTTTATTACATGTAATCCAGTCATTTCATGGCTGGCATGAACAGTGCATGTACATAAATGTAGAGATGGCGAATTTTTACACATCACACCATATCTATAAATTGGATAAATTAATCTTTGGCAATACTTCTGATTTCGTGCAAATGCAGGTGTAACACGCTATAATGTCTCTCCTGCTAGTCATACACATAAAATAAATAAATAAATAAATAAATAAAACCAAATATAGAGTATAGGCTATGTTATATATGTCTGCATTGTACTTCTTCTAAAACTTTCCAGTCACAAAAAGCAGATCGTATATGTTATTTTAGGCACGCGCAATGAAGAAGTCTTAAATGAAGAAGCGCACACTGTGCAGAAGCCTCAGAACAAAAGCAGCTTAGACGTGCCTTTAGTGCGCATGCACGTATCAAGGGACGCTGCGACTGTCACTATGACAACAAGCGTCTTAACTGTCATCAAATCTTCTAACCGCGTCTCGCCCAGATAGACAGCGAGTGCACCGCCAGATTTGTTAACAGAGCGCCTGCTTTGCTTTAGACTAAAGAAAGAAGTCTTCACCAGAGTTATAATGACAGTCCATTTTAAGGTATGGAATTCCGATTCATTTGTAACGAACACGTAGAATGCAGGGGAGAGCTAAAAGCGGAACTTGCCCATGTGACGTCACCGGGTTTAAACTAAAAGCTGTAAGCGGATGCTTTCGATTTTGTTTTGAAACAAATACACAAGAAAATGTTCACACGGTGAATCCATGAGGGGTAACGTATTGCATACTGCCTTGTATACTACCTTTTTATGCAGAATTTCTTACAAGATATTTGCGGATTATTTTTTCTTTTTCAAAATGCCTGCTTTATCTAGTAAACAGAGATTTCCTGTATGCACAAACACCGCTAAGCGTAAGGTTACTTTACTGCTCCAGGGGGGTTGTGTATTTAAAAACACCACTGCAGTTTAGACATTTTTTTACATCAACAAAAGCAGATGATTATCTAAAGATAAAGCTTAACCGTATGCGGAAGCTTGGAGAAAATCTTATCTATAGAGAATTAGCCACTAAAGCTAAACATCATAGAAGTGAGTAAATAATAATAATAATAATAATAATCCCTCGGTATTGCGCAATGTGTGGTAAAAAGGTTCAACACTGTTTAAGAGTAATGCTGCAGTGTTTAAGCCAAGAGCAGTGCAGTTACTTTGTGTCTCTAACACCACACAGGGCATCAGCAGGCATCTGGGTAAACACAAGGCGAGACGCGCGAGAAGCACGTCACCACAGCGCGCCATGCGATTGGCTGGACTGCGCTCTGACCAGCTGGGTAAGGACACACACCAGACCTCTCTTCTCCTCTAGCATCTAGTGATGGGTTGTTCACGAGCGATTCGTCCTTTTTGAACGAGTCTTTAATGTGACTCAGAAGAACGAGTAGTCTCAGAGAGTGATTCGTTCAGGTTCTACTGGGCGCGCATGCGCGAAGTATCGCAAACCCTCCGTAGGTTATGTACAGGAAACAGAAACGAGTACTGTGGTTACCTTTGTGTTTTCTAGTCCGAACCGTTCGTTCTTTTGTCACGTGAGTCTGCGATATACAGTGGATTACACAAGAAACAGAATCGAGCGTTTCTTCTCATGAGTTTCCTAGTGCGAGTCGTTCGTTCTTTTGTTCATAGCGGCTATGTCTTTGTCACGTGACTCATTCTGTTGATCACAATACGTCCTTAGCTGCATTGTAATATTTTAATTACTGGAAATATAGGCAGGATTTGTGGCTTTTTATTGAAAACGTAACATTTTGTTTAATTTCTGATTAACAAAATGAACTAAATGACTCCAAAAAACATTCGTTCATTTTGATGAAGGAGATTCAAAGAACCGAGTCGCTAAAATGATCCAAACGTCCCGTCACTCCTGTCTTTACCCAAACAATGACTGGATCATGGCCTTACACATACACAGTGCATTATGAGTACCCTAGAATTCTCCTTAAAACTACTTCCCTACATCAGGTTGAAGCCCACATACAGAGTATCTGCCTGCAACAAAAATGAACCACTTTAAACTGTAATTTTACAAAATTTTGTTTGGTGTTATAATATTATATGGTATTGGTTTCCACTGGGTTAGTTGGTAAATATTAGGAAATAGTGAAACTGTCATTTCAACTTATTACAATCAATGAGAAAGAGAGGATTGTTTATGTCTTGTTTACTCCAAGTCATACTTCTTTCATCATCAGCCAAATACACTCCCTGTTTGGTATGTCAAAAAAGTAGATCCCTAATTCATAACTATTGGTGCAGGTGTTTATGTGCTGTGACAAAATTTGGCTGGACAGACATATAAACATTTCTGAGACTGGTTATCCAGTGTGAAGACTGAAAGAGTGAGTTCTCTTGAGGGGACAGTGGACGATCTGATCCACACAACAACTTGGCACAGGTTTTTACGCCGGACGCCCTTCCTGATGCATCTCTCACATTTTAAAGTTTTAAAGTTTTTTTGTATTTAATGAGCAATATTTGGAGATTGCTTGAAGTAAATGAAATTCCATTGACAAGCAATTCTGGCCTCCCACTATTAGCACAGCACTTATTAAAAGCTTGTCAATAAACTGTAAAATACAGTACTGGGGAGACACAGATCATTTTAAGCAGACTGTGAAAATTGTATCCAATTTCGATGATTTCCAGTTTCTCCTTCAGATTGTGACAGACACTGATAAGCAAATAAGTCATTGTTTCAAGTTTAAGTGTCAGTTTATCGTTTCATATTACTAAATTAAAAACACATATGCAAGAAGTAAATAGGTATCCATTTAATAGGAATTAGGTTTTGAATATTTAATAGGTATCTATTTAATAGGTATTACATATTAAAACATTATTAATAATTAGTTTTATCTGCTTAAAACTGTTTTGAACAGATCTTCATACAGCATGAAGACATCTTTGAAAACTAGAAGTTTCTTATTAATTTTTACTTCCAGGCCTGATTAAAGATGGTCATATTCTAATCATAAAAATGCATTAATTTGATCAAAAACAATGGTTGTTTGTCTGAAGGTTTGTCTGATTTTTTTTAAAATTAGAAACAAATAAAAAAATTCAGAAAGTCACCTATTTATTAATCAGATATTAAATAATCATATATCTCATATCAGGAAATTCTAGATACACTTGACCATTCAAAATATTTACAAATACTTGCTGAGATATTTTGCAATAAGCCTATCTTAATTGTTGATTTATAAATTATGTTACAGGATGTTATGCCATTAGTACAATAGTTAACAATAAACCTTTTAATGATCACACTATATTATTAATGAATAATATTACACTACATAACAACTCAACATTGTACTGGTAAGTAAGTGTATATTTATAGCGAGTTCATATTTTCTGTACAGGCACATTTATAGCAAAGGTATGTCAGATGTTATCAATATGTGCATTGTATATGTCTCAACAAGAAGTCTAATATTGTAGTGTGTTGTGAGAGTAACACACAGAGAGGATTTAAGTGTCTGGACAAACATAAAGTGTCCTCCTCAGCTGCTGTAAGGATGTCACAAAAGGGGTATACTAGGTACGACGTAATGGCAGGATAAGGACCTAATTATAAAAAGAAAAAAGGGGAGATGAATAGAGATAGAGAATAGTGCCAGATGCAAGAAAATAACAGAGAACCAACAAACACTTATGTCGAAAATAAAGGTCGAAACAAAAAGTCAGAAAGTCCAATAATACACAGATCCAATGGGGCTGTGCCTACAGTAGTGTGCTGCTAGGGGGCACCCCAGACAGAGGTCAGTTAAAGAGTTGAGAATGCAATAGACTGTCTTCTGACACTACATTTTCCAGGAAAAACTGGTCAAAGCCAAAAATGAGAGCCAAAATCTTGCCAAAAATGAGATCTGAAAAGTCTGAATTGTTAAAAAAGAAGCTACATATATAATATATAGGGGCGAGAGTGTGCAGTATTACATCTTGAACCAAAGGGGAATGTTCATCCTTCTTCAACTCACAACCTTCTGAGCAGTAGTCCAGAACTGCTAAGCCAAATATGCCTAGCTAAAAGCCCCATCACCTCAAAGAACAAATTAATTATATGATAATGAAAACAATATTTATACATTAATGTAGTAGTCATTAAACAGATAACAAATAACTTGCATTAAAACACTTGGATAAAAGCTAATTAGAATTTGTCTGGATGCATAATTTCCTGATTAATGGTAATTTTGTAGATCAGAGTGTGCAGACGTTCTGCTCATGTGACCAGGCTGTGCAGCACACCATCAATAAGTAGAAGCAGTTTTTTTAATTATTATTTTAGCATCTTATCTGGCAAAAACCTTTGATCTCTCTTTTCAAGTTCCTTTCAATCCATCCTCAGAAGGAGGAGCAAAGAGTTAAAGAAAGGAAATGAACCCCAGGGGGGCCTCCGAGTGGTGCAGTGGTAAAGTGCTCACCCTATCATCCGGAGATCGCCGGTTCGAATCCCGGATGATGCTGTAACCTCTTGCAGCCGGAGGTCTAGAGAGAGCTGACTGGCCGAGCTCTCTCAGAGGGGAGGGATGAGAGGTACTTAGTGCTCCCACATTAATCACGGCTCTACAGCCAGTCAGGGTCGTCTGCGGAAGGAGCGGATAGCGCTGTCCTCCGAGTGTGTTACGCCGGCCCCAACGGAACTGTGAGCGAGCAGTTCGAAAAGATGCGGGTTCCGAGATGGTAGATGATATTCAAGGCTAAGAAATAATAAATGATTTTCTCACCGTACATGTTATAATTAATTAGCGCAAACAGATGAAAATATTTTCTTTTGCTGTCGGTATCAATAAGTAAGTTTAAAATATATAAATAAATTTGTCAGCGTGAGTTTAATAAAATAGACTAAGTGTTTTTGCATGGCTGCAGAAATCAAAGATGGCGGACAAAAGACCACAAGACCAAAAAAAGGTAAATAAGACACTTTCATTCGCCCCAGAAAATAATAATCTATCGAATGATGTTATGGAAGTGGTCAAAGCATGTGATATGCACTCCTACACTGACTCTGAAGGAGCTGCTCTCCTCCCCGACTCGGCTCCATGCACTCCGGTCGCCAAGAAAGGGAAAGTTGAACCAACACTCTCCGAGTTGCAAGACAACATTGTGAGGCTTGTATCTGAGAAAATAAAAGAGAATGCAGATAATCTTGCAAGCTTGGTAAAGAAAAATGCAGACACCATCGAAGCCTTCAACAGAGTTTCTTTTCAGTGAAGTTCAGGATATGAAAGCAGAAGTAACAACGGTTAAGAAGGCAAGTGATGATCAACAGAAAAGAATAACCGGTTTGGAGGACAGGCTAAACGAAATGGAACGCTATCAGAGAAGATGGAACATGAGGCTGTATGGTCTGCCAGAGCAGGAGGGAGAAGACGTTAAACAGCGTAGGATTGACATCTGTAAGGCAGTTCTTCAAGACTCCGGAGAGGGTCTGGGTTCCCAAGTCGACATTAGCCACAGGATCGGGCGGAGAGAAGACGACAAAATTCGACCGGTGATGATTAGATTTACATCTAGATAAACTAAAGAGAGGGTCTGGAAAAGTGCCAAAAACTCAGAATTCCTCAAAATAAAGAAGTTAAAACTCGGTGAAGACTTGACAACAAAAGACAAAGAGATGCGCATGAAACTGTGGCCACAAATCGAAGAGGCATGGAAACAAGGGAAAAAAGCCTTCTTTGTTGGAGTCAGAGCCATCATTGCGGGTAAAGAAATTAGACTGTAATGATACTGTCTTGTAGTGACATTAAAGAGAAGCAGGAGGGCTAATTTGTATGCCTTTGACTGAAATGTTGTTTTCAGGAAAAAACAAATATAAATGATGTGCTATATTATACATAAAATTTGAAAAAAAAAAAGTTTGTTAAGAGGTCAGAGTTATAATCCCATGTTTGCCAGTTTACACTTAAAGGTGTAGAAAATCATTTTGTTTCTTTGTTCTATTATATACTTGAGGTTGTGAGTTAATTTTTGGTTTAATTACACGTTGTCTTTATCTTTGTATTCACTTAATGTGAGGGGTATACGAGAACAAGTTAAGAGGAAAGCTGTATTTTTGTTTTGCAAGTCCTTCAAGGCAGATTTCTATTTTTTACAAGAGACACATGCTTTGACATCAGATTTAAATTTCTGGAAAAATCAATAGGAGGATAATATATGGATGTCTTACAGAAATAGTAATAGTTGCTGGTGTTGCAATATTAAAGGGATGCTTTCAGGGAAAAATCCTTAAGAATGTAGTTCATGAATCAGGAAGATGGATAATATTAGTTGTTGAATATATGGAGAATATTATTATTTTAGGTAATGTATATGGCCATAATAATAGCTACAGAAACACTCTTCTTTTTGCAGAATTTGAAGAAAAAATCAATGCTTTATTGAATTCTTTCACCAATGCTAAATTAATATTGGGGGGTGATTGGAATTGTATAAATGACCCAATTAAAGACTGTCACCATCAAAGACCCTTAAGAGGCATCTATGGAGAATTCAATAATCTTTGTCTGAACTTGGACTGTTGTGATGTGTGGAGACCTAAAAATCCACTTCGATGCCAGTTCACTTGGAATAACAAAGACTTATCTAGGAGATCTAGGATTGACTTTTTTGGCTTATTTCATCTGATTTATTGGATAATGTGGAAGAAACTAAAATAGAACCCTCGGTTTTCTCGGATCACAATATGATCACTTTAACACTATGTATGAAGAATTAATCAACCAAATATAAACCAAATTATTGGAAATTTAACAGAGCACTTTTGAGCGATAAATTATTTAAACAAAATGTAATAAAAGTCGTAAATGAAAATTTTGAAAAAGCCAAGAAGGATAAAATATTTGGGAAATATTGGGACTATACAAAATTTCAGGTTCGTAATGTAGCCATTAAAAGGGGAAAAGAATTATCCAAGGAAAAAAAATTGAGACAGGACAGAATACTTAAGGAAATAATCTCTGTTTATGAGAAGACTGAGCAAACTCAAGCTGATATCAAGAGGTTAATTGAATTACAATCAGAATTGGACAACATCTATGAAAATTTGGCACAGGGAGCTTTTTTTCGTGCTAGACAGAAATGGTTGGAACATGGTGAAAGAAACACCAAATACTTTCAGAATTTAGAAAAAAGGAATTTTAGTTTAAATAGTATTCATAAACTTACAATTAATGAGCAGATATCTGAAGACCCTAAAAAATTTTCAAACTTTGTAGAAGAATTTTACAAAAAACTATACTCTGAATATAACGGTTCAAATTCTTTTCCTTTTCTTTGTCATATTAAAAATAGTGCCCAGAGTATTGAAGAAACAGAAAGAACTTTGTGATTAAGATATAACTTTAGAAGAATTAAAAAAGAACATTAGTAAGTTAAAAGATAATAAATCCCCTGGGAATGATGGCTTAACAGGTGAATTTTATAAGGTATTCCAAGATTATGTTTCTGAATTTTTCTGAATTTTTACTATTGGTTTTTAAGGAAGCTATAGAAGCTTGTAGGCTTCCCCCATCTATGTGTCAAGGCCTAATTACCAAAACTCAATAATTCAATTGTTGACAATTGGAGACCTATAACTTTAATTAATAATGACGTAAAATTATTGTCTCAAATCTTTGCACAAAGAATAAAGTTATGTTTAGACACAATTATAGATGACAGTCAGTCAGGCTTTATGCAAGGACGACACATTAGTAATAACATTAGATTCATTTTAGATTTAATAGATTACAAAGATTACATAGCTGATAATAGTTACATTTTATTTATAGATATATACTGTATAAAGCCTTTGATACTGTAAAACATACATTTTTATTTGATTTATTAAATTTTTTGGGTTTTGATCAATACTTTAAAAGGGCAATACAAACTTTATATAGTGACTGTAATAGTACAGTTAAACTTCCATGGGGAACAACTCATAGATTTAGTATCTACCGGGAAATAAAACAGGGAGATCCAGCGGCTCCATTCTTGTTTCTTCTAGTTATGCAAACGATGGCATTACATCTATATAACGACCCTTTTCAAGGTATTAGAATTAGAGACAGGGAAATTAAATGTTGTCAGCTTGCTGATGATACAGCTATTTTTTTGAAAAATGTAACACAAGTTAAGAAAATTATAGAGTGCCTTAAAATATTTTCTGAAGTGTCGGGTTTAGTTTTAAATATAAAAAAATTTACCCTTTTCCCTCTGAAAGACAATGATATTCCTTTTACTGAATATGAAGGTATTCCAATTAGGGAAGAAGTAACTTATCTTGGTATAAATATCTGCAAAGATCAGCCAAACAGAGTACAATCTAATTTCCAACCCCTTGCAATAAAAATTAAAAAGAAATTTGATATGTGGCTTATGAGAGATTTATCGCTCAAAGGTAGGGTTCTGTTATCCAAAACCGAAGGACTATCTCGTTTAGTTTATCCTGCTAAGGTTTTGGATGTGCCGAAATCTTTTTCTAAAAAAATTGATTCAACTTTATTTAATTTCATTTGGAAAAACAAACCTCACTATTTAAATAAGAATAATTTATGTAATTCATATGATCAAGGAGGTTTAAATGTGATTGATTTTGACACTTCTACTATTATTTTCAAGTTAAACTGGATTAAACATTATATTAAATATAAAGATAAAATTTGGTATATAATTCCAAATCTCATTTTTGAAAGAGTTGGTGGCATTGAGTTTCTTTTGAAATATGACTTTGAAGTTAACAAACTTCCCATTCAGTTATCTAATATTCACAGACAGGCGCTATTATTTTGGACTCTTATATATAAGCATAATTTTTCTCCTCATAAACAGCTAATATGGAATAACAAATATGTTAAATATAAAAACAAATAAATGTTCTATGATAATTGGGTTAAAAATGATATTCTAACGGTCTCTCAATTGATAAATAATGAAGGATATTTGCTTACGCATTCTGAATTCTTAGAGAAATTTACAATTCCAATACCTCCACGTGAATTTAGTATTGTAGTTGACGCAATACCAGCAGGATTTGTGCGACTTCTGCAAGGCTTTAATGATTCCTTTAAGTATTCAATGATTTTAAAAATTTGTTTAAATGGTATTGATATTAAAGACAGAAAATGTAATAAATTTTTAAGATGTTTGATTCACTGCCCTGTAACATTTCGTCATAAATACTTTTGGAATAGCCAATTTGAAAATATTGACTGGAAATTGATTTGGACGTATAACAATAAATACTGTGTTAATAACAAAGTTAGTGAAGTATACTTTAAAATTATACACATAATTTATCCAACTAACCGATTTCTCAAGAGATATAAAGCTGATCTTTCTGAATTTTGTTCTTTTTGTGGAATGTATGTGGAATCTGTATTGCATCTCTTTTTTGAATGTATATATGTAAACTTTTTTTTGATTGATGTTGAATTTTTATTTACTACACTGACTGGATCAAAGATTAATATAAGTAAAAGAGATGTTATATTTTATTATGATAAAAAAGATATCGAGAAGAGTCACATTTTCATGTTAAATATTTTAATATTACTAGGAAAATTCTATATACACAAATGTAAGTGGTCATTAAGAACGCCTAATATCTCCCATTACAAGGTGGATCTGAAAACTTGTTTCGAAACATTACAAGGACTTTTAAGCCAGAAAGCAACCAGAACGATGAATATATTTAAAGAACTTAATTCCTCATTTCTATTATAATTGTACGTATACCCCTCTTGTTGTTGTTATTGTTATTTTGTTGTTATTGTTAAAAAACTAATAATAAAAATGGTTACTATTTAAAAAAAAAGTTCGAAAAGATGCGGTCGGCTGGCGTCACGTGGTTCGGAGGAAACACGTGATAGTCTTCGGCCCTTCCGGCTGAGTGGTAGTAGTAGCCTTAATGTGGGAGCCCCCTAGTGACGGGGAGGAATTGGACGCGACTAAATTAGGGAGAAAATCGGGAGGAAAAAAAAAGAACCCCAGGGGGCTGGTTAATAATAAGTTGAAAGTACACAGCTTTCCATAGGCGCAGGGAGTTGTGTAAAAAAAAAAAAAGGAAAAAGAAACAAAAGTGCATTTGAAATAAATACGAAAATGTGTGTTCTGTGTCTTAAATGTGCATATAAACACTTTCACTAATGTAACTTTAAAATATTGATTTTTGAAAAAATAAAAATAACAAGTCTGAGTAAGGGTAAGTGTAAGGGTATTTTTTGGCATATCTTTACAAAATTCTAGCAAAAAAGCATTTAAACAAAATCCAATTTTTAAACAGAATTTAATTTATTAATGACAAATATTCGATGTAAAAATTATTCTACTATGTTACATGGTCTGTAAAGTAAACTAATTGGTTGCTAAGCAAGATAAGAACTAAAGAGCAGTCTGTGGACAGAACAATGATTGAGGTTTTAAGGTTTTATTAGTTTAAACAACGACACATTATTACAGAACTCATTTATTATGATGCAGGTCAAGTTAAATCAAATTACTTTTATTGGCATTTCAACAGGACTGTACCCAGACTGTGCTAGTGTAGAACACAGTGAAATGTTCTTCTAGGACCATGATGCTGTTCAAAATAAAACAACTACATGAGACTACACATGAGTAAATTATACTACAGTATAACAGAAAAGCAGGCGTTTGTAAACAGTGCAAGACAGTACTTATATTGAGAACGACTATGAACTTGGCACGAACAATCAGATTTTAGAATGGCAATTAGGAACATCTAATAATTACACTCAGAAAAGATACCCAGACAGGATTATACCTACAGCCATCTTTAATAACACTTGGGTGTGCTTCTGGGTATAAAAAGTTACATATTACATATTGTACTTAGTGTACTGTTGGACCTACTAATGAGAGACTGATGAGAGAGCATGAATTTTTGGGAAAAAATATGGATTTTCTTTTTAAGCTTTTGATGATGACCAGCTAATGAGCCGGGTTTGATTCCAAAGAACCCTCCACTTAGAAAAGTGTTATGCAATAGAACAAACAGCAGAGAGATTTTGAATTTATACTGAAGTACAACTTGCTATTATACACATATTATTAATAATTATATACTAATTATTTTTTGTTGTAAGTTGTTGTTGTATGGTTAATCTCCCATTGTTTTCTATTTTCCTGAAGGAATTTCCAGAGAACCCCAGTTTCAATCCAAGAAGAGAGCCTCCTTGAACCCACCTCAAGTAGCTACTTCTCTCCAGTGGGGAGATCCTGGAATACAGCATACTTCTCCTCCAGCTGTGGTGTCTGTAGAGAAGGTAGAAACCCCTCTAGCCCCGAGACCATCCAAACCAAGAAGAGCCTCAAAAACAACACTGGTCCAGGAAGAATGCTTATCTGATCATATATCCAGGGCCTCTGTAGACCAGCAGACACAAAAACAACCAGCATGCAGGGTGAGCACTATTCACACATGTTGTTTAGTAGAAAAAGGGTCAAGAATTATTATCATTTGCTTACTTGGATCCAAAGAACCTTGGAGCTGTGATGTGAAAATGCTACTTGCTGCACTAGTGTATACTAATTTAGAAATGATTGGTGTTCTGTTCAACAGGTTAATCATGCACTAAGGAAGAAGGCAGGCTTAAAGTCAAATCGGCAAAGGACCATCCGGCAGAGCTCCGAGTATCAGAGGCAGTTTCTGTGGAAAACCCCAGCAGCCGAATCACCTCTTCTAAATGCCCAAGAGGTACTTAATCAGACTGACCCAGCACATAACAGTTCATCTTAACTGGGTAAGGTAGATGGAATTTAGTTCTTCTACACCATATCCTTGTCTAATTGGACTTTTTCGTTTTTAATTTTTCTTCTTGTTCAAAAAGAAAATTCAACTTATTACCACTAGATGTCAGCAGAGATTACAACACATAATTGCACAAGTACCAGACAACTGATGAACACGATGGATTTTTTCATATTACATGCTGTTAATAATTGCTCTAAGGCAAAAATAAATGCATATATTTTTTTCAGTGATACTTTTAAAAAATATATATATATTTCTGTTGTCTATTGTAGATGGTGTACTCCAACAACAGATCTATACCGCCTTTCAAATCGAATCCAGTAGTAATAGAAAGTGAGTACAAGAGGAACTTTAAAGGATCCCCTCCACCCAGAGGTCCTCGCTTACGAAGAGACATGGAACTAAATGAGGTTCCACCTCTGAAAATGGACATGATCTCCCCAGAGAAGGTACTAGTGTTTGTGGTGAGCTAGGCCTTCACTGCATACAAAAACATTTATATAGTTAATACAGTTTTCTCGATCCTTCCCCTGTTGTGCATTTAACATGGCACTAATGACAGACTAAGAAGAAAAAACGGCGGCATCGGCACATCAGCAGGAAGTCAAGCTCCAAAGAGAAAAGTCTTCATTCAGAGGCACAGCCCTTACAGCAGAAACCGGAGACACCCCAAGCCCGAAGATGTGCTTCACCTAAAGTGGTGAGGTATGTGTAGGGTTGAGATCTTTTACTAAGTAAAACAAATAGAAGGTGAAGCAACATAATGATAACCTCATTATTGATAAGCAGTGTGGTCACTACATAGGTCATATTTCTCACACACACACACACACACACACAAACACACACATACACACACACACACACACACACCATAACATTAAAATCATCTCACAGATGCTTGATCGGTTTTTGAACAGTTTTTGCAGTGTGACAGGCCGTATTATCCTGCATATTGACAGGGTGTATTATTTCCCCATAGCATCACATTGCCTCTGCTTGCTTGCCTTCTTCCCATAGTGCATCCTAGTGTCACCAGCTTACAAAACATCAATCTTATGAACTGACTGGTTACTTGTTTCCTAATACTGTATATCCCACCAATTGACAAGTGCCATTGTAACAACATAATCAATGTTTTTCCTTCCACCAATGTTTTAATGTTATGGATGATACAAGTGTATCAAAGTGAGGTTGTAAAATTTCAGTATATTACACAGTACAAGTTTTATCTTTATCCCCGGCCAGGCTCGATTCCCGTCTCTGTGTGCATGGAGTTTCCATGTTCTCCCCATGCTTGGTGGGTTTCCTCCGGGAGCTCCGGTTTCCTCCCACAGTCCAAAGACATGTAGGTTAGGCTAACTGGCATTCCCAAATTGCCCATAGTGTGTGAATGAGTGAGTGTATGTGTGTGTGTCTGTGCCCTGCGATGGATTGGCACCCTGTCCAGGGTGTACCCTGCCATGTGCCCTAAGTCTCCTGGGATAGGCTCCAGGCCCCCCGTGACTCTGAATACAGGATTAAGCGGTATAGATAAGTGAGAGTGAGTGAGTTTTATCTTTTGACTATTGCAGGACTGTCAAGACGGAATATAGCTCAAACTTCCGCTCCCCGGTTCAATACTCCTACAGAGATGGTGCCTGGGTCAGGTCCAGGACTGTAGGAGAGGAGGTAAGCTGACCAAACCTAACATCCCTCACCCGTACTCTGGGTGACACGGTTTGACAAGGTTAAGGAGTGTTAAATGCTCACCAGGACCTTAAATTCAGTTGATTAAAATAATTTAAAAAGTTATTTTATTCTGAATAACCCCTGAACATAGTTTTGCGGTCTGCTGTGGGCTGTTTTATAACTGTGAAATCAGCAAACCCACCTTGTGTGTGCTATTACTCATCAAAGATGTAAAGATAAATTGAAATTTAAAAACACATCCTGTGTACATTAGTATGTATCAGATGTTTGGCCCCATGGCCTTGCTAATTACTGATTTGTCATCAATTTTACAGGGTCACGAGTGGTATCACGAGGTAATTGTCCTGCCGCCCATTTCATTCCCTCTTTTGTTGCTGTGGTCTCAGGTGCCTTTAAATTTCTGTAAATATGTGCCAAAAGCTGTGTGATTTGAAGATGTCATCAGTTTGCATGTGTAAGATCATGTCTTATAAATCCTAAGCTAAGATCTTAAATCCACAGAGTTTCTTACCCATTTAATGGCATCTATTCAAGCTTCTACAAAGTACAGTGAAACAAATACATTTTATTTGGTTTGAAAACTCAAATCAAACTTTTTATAATAAATAAATCAATAAATATAACCAAGAAGCTACAATGGAAAAATCATATAGTATAAATATAAATGTACACTGTCCAAAAAAAAAAAAAAAAACCCAGCGGACCTTTTGTAAGATCATGCATGAGCCTGAAGCACTTTTCCATACAAAAACTTATATGGCAGCTTTTCAGTATGTATGCTAAAAATAATTTTTTAAAAAGACAGAGAAAGAGTATTTCATGTCTACCAATTTAAAAAATTACTTTGCTATAGCTAATGCTCACTACTTGCACACATGTTTAAAGCAACAGCATTAACTTTACAACTAACTAGCAATGTGAACTGTCTTACTTGATTCTTGCTTCTGTTAAGCAACTGAACCAACTTCAGGCTGGGAAACATTATTAAACTTTTAAGAAAAAGGTTTCAAGAGGGGTGGAGTTTTAAGAGCCATAAGGATTGTTTGGGAAGTCCTTCCTGATACCTCTTTTGTAGGTTTCTACAATACCCCCCCGAAAAAAAAAAAAAAAAACCCACACAAAATAACTTTTTAAGTTTTCTTATTTTTTAGTGAGAAGCAAAAGATAGTGTTGCTTGATGCAATTGAAAATTGTTTACATCCTGTGCATTTCTGCTGAATTTTATTCGAATTTGGTCTGATCACTGTAAATTCTATTCAGTTCAATTTTATTCCTATAGCACTTTTAACAGTGGTCATTGTGTCAAAGAAGCTTCACAAAAATGAAAAGAAAATTCTACATGTAAATGTTATGATTGGACCACATGCAGTATGTTGGCACCTCTGGTTTTATAGGTAACCTTTCCTTTTGGAGTATGTAAAATATTAGCATATTTTTTGTTTTTAACTGTTTTGTAGTAGTTTTATACAATAACAAATTAAAATATGTATACTTTGTTTTAAAGATTTTTTTGTAAAAAAAATCAACAATAATCAAATGCTTTGTAGACTCTCATAAATACAGTACATACATTAAAATAAGCCTAATTTGTGTTAAATAAAACTTTCTTTAACAAGTCACTCCTAATCCTAACGCTGCTATCTTCCAAACAATCCAAGTACCTGATGATGAAATCCAAACTGACTAATGTGTCTTGTTTCCATTTCCCTGTCAAGTTCAGTTACTAAAACTGGTGTTACTCAAGGTCAGTTGTCTCTAGTTCTCAGTTCTAGTTCTCAGTTCAGTTCTCACATTTGATCTGATCTATGATAAGACCTAATGATGTCATGTTAATGCTTGTCTATAGTACACCAGAAATGTGTGTGTGTGTGTGTGTGTGTGTGTGAAAATGAGACTTTCACTGTTAATGAGTCAGCAAGTTAGCAAGTAAGCAATCTTTTTTTCCACAGAACTTTCAAGCTGCATGTGGTTTTTCTGGGTTTTTTTTTTCAATGTACAGGAATTAAAACACTGTGAATACTACCAAGGAATGACTAATTTATATTTGAGTGTATTTTATTTTATTTTAGTTCATTAAGTGTCAGGCGGATGCCATGCACTGGCTACATGTGCAGCATGTCAATTAAACAAAAATGAATTTTCCCTTCCAGCAATCTTTCAGTTATAATAGAAAATCTGTAGCTTTTTTCACTATTACTTGTTCCACCAAGAAAACCTCATAACCCCATCGTACACGATATTGCCAAAAGTATTCGCTTGCCTGCCTTTAAGTGCATATGAACTTGAGTAACATCCCATTTTTAATCCATAGGGTTTAATTTTATGTTGTGAGGTCAGACACTTATGTTGGAGGAGAAGGCCTGGCTGCACTGGTGTATAGTCATGTTGGAACAGAAAGGGGCCATCCCCAAAGTGTTCACACAAAGTTGGGAGCATGAAATTGTTCTTGGTATGCTTAAGAGTTCCTTTTACTGTAAGTAATGGGCCGAGCCTAATTTCTGAAAAACAGCCCCACACCAGTGCACAAAGCAAGCTCCATAAAGACATGGATGAGCGAGTTTGGTGTGGAAGAATTTGACTGGCCTTTAACCCGATAGAACACCTTTGGGATGAATTAGAGCGGAGACTGAGAGCCTGGCCTTCTCGTCCAACTTCACAAATGCTGCTCTGGAAGAATGGTCAAAAATTCCCATGAACACAGTCCTAAACCTTGTGCAAAGCGTTCTCGGAGGAGTTGAAGCTGTTATAGCTGCAAAGGGCGACCCAACATCCTATTAAACCCTGTGGATTAAGAACTGGACGTTACTCATGTTCACATGCATGTGAAGGCAGACGAGCATATACTGTTACATCTTATTTCTGTCATGTTAATACACGTATTATAAGATAATCCATTAGACTGGGGTACACTTCTAGGCCATGTTGTTCTACCTCTAATAGAGCCAACATAATTTATTCTCTGCCCTCTTTACCGACTGAACCAATCTGTATTTTTTTTTAACACAGAACAGGCTACTGAGATAAATATTTGCATATATAAACATGATTAATTATGAAAGCTCAAATAAACACTCACACTGTTTGAGGCTGAATGCTGAATATCTGTGCCTTTGTTCTGTTAGGTGCAGGAGTTGCGTGAGAAAGCAGAATCATATAGAAAGAGGGCCTGGGGAACCCATTTCTCCCGGCAGCACCTGGGCCAGATCCTGGCAAACCAGAACTGCATGTGGGAGGTATCTAGTGGTTCTTCTCCCTCCACTCTCACTGATGAGGACCCTCACACCAGCAACAGTCCCATCATTGAGGCCCTGGACCTAGCCAGGTACAGTACACTGAGAGAGTCTTTAAATATTTGATGGCTGTACCAAAATTAATGGGCATATTTTTTTATTAACTGACATAGATCATTCAAATTGCACGTTAGTAAAGCAACTCTTTCTCAATACAAAGGTACTACTTAATGGAGTCTCCATCAAAAGCCATGCAATTGTGTCTTCATTGAACTCTTGAATCATCTTTGAAAAAATTCATCATGTGTGCCCTGTTTTACCCACCTTCGTATCGGTGGTCACAGCTGGTCTGCCACCACTGATGGTTTTTCTTCAGTGCTGGTTATCTTCTTTAAACTTAAACGTTTTGTAGTTCAGTAGGAGACCACCAACTGCAACAAAATGGGAATTTCTAAGAGGATTCGAGAGTTGAGTTGAACAATGGTGCCAATGTATTGCTTGTGATGGAGACTATGTTAAGTAGTATCTTTCTAGATTTGCAGTTTGAAACTAATTATGTCAACTAATAAACTTTTGGCATTACTTTTGGTGACTTTACAATAGTTAAGCATAGCAACCATCTACAATTATTGTGGTATATAATTTTGAGAGGAAGGGGGTAATTAAACAGATGATATCCAGCTGAATGGTTTTATAGTCACAATTTATGGCTGAAAACTTTAGTAGTAGTAGTAAGAATTGCGTAGTAGTTCTTACTCATAAGCAGTCTGTAGATTGGACATTTAGGATGTATGTATCATTTTAGTGTCGCAAACAGAGAGAAAAAAAAAGGATCCTGATAAATGCATTTTGTTGGACATTAAAGTAAAGTTTACATCAGGTACATAGCCCATGCTTGGTATGATTACAAAAAAGAATCCCCATGACTGAGATAATATTGGGTTACCTCCAAGTTTTAACACAACACTAGATGAATATCTCAAAAAGAAAAATTATGGTTCCCTAGTTTTTTCTTCTTTCTCCACCCATGCAATGTATAAAGTATATTACATACTTATCATAATTATGGTTTCACAATGTTACTACATTATACATTTTTTGCACGTTTGTTACACTCCAATGATCAGCTCATCAAACAAGTTTTAATATAACACAAAGATAACATGAGGAAACACAAAATTCTGTTTTTAAATGATGATTTCATTTATTAATGGACAAAAATCTGTTCAAACATACCTGGCCCTAGGAGAAAAAAAAATCATTAATGTACTGTGATCAATCACATTTTTTGGCAAGTCAAATGGGAAGTTAAATTTGACTTGCCACACCCAGGTCTGATTACTGCAAGACCGGTTAAATCAAGAAATAACTTCAACAGTCTGACAAAATGAAGCGCGCTCAAAGATCTCAAAAAAGCAACACTGCCTGCTGCGACCTGCAGCTATCTAAAGAAATTCAAGAACAGATGAGAAACAAAGTAATTGACAAGCATCAGTCTGGACATGGCTACAAGACTTCAGCGAACCAAGGTGAGAACCGTTATCCACAAATGGAGAAAACTTTAAACAGTGGTAAACCTTCCCATGAGTGGCCAGTCTACCAGAATTACCTCAAGAACACACCGATGACTCCTCTAGGAGTTTATAAAAGCTTTAGGCCTCACTTGCCTCAGTTAAGGTCAGTGTTCATGACCAAACAATAAGAAAGAGACTGGGTGAAAATGGCATCCAGGGAGGGTTCCAAGGCAAAACTACTGCTGAACAAAAAGAACAAAAATGCTCATCACACATTACCCAAAAAACATCTTGATTATCCCCAAGATGTTTGTGTGAGTCCTATTACATCTGGCAAAAACCAACACAGGTTTTCATAAAACAAAATCATACCAACAGTCAAACATGGTGATGGTAGTGTGATGGTCTTGGACTGCGTTGCAGCTTCAGGACCTGGACGATTTGCCATAATTGATAGAACCATGAATTCCACGCTCTACCAGAAAATCCTGAAGGAGAATATTTGGCCATCAGTTTGTGGCTCAAGCGCACTCGGATTATGCAACAGCACAATGATTCGAAACACACCGTCAAGTCCACCACTGAATGGCTCAAAAGCAAAATAAAAAGGTTTGGAGCGACCTAGTCAAAGTCTCGACTTAAATCCAATTGAGATCCTTTAACAAGCCGTTCATATTCGAAAACCTTCCAAATTAAAAATAATTCTGCAAAGAAGAGTGGGCCAAAAATCCTCTACAGCGAAGTCAAAGATTCATTGCCAAGTATCGCAAATGCTTGATTGCAGTTGTTGCTACCCAGGGTGGCACAACCAGTTGGTTTAGGGACAATTATTTTTTCACATAGAGCCAGTCAGGTTTGGACGGCTTTTTCCCCTTGTAATTTTCCCATGAAATTATCGTTTAAAAATTGCATTTTGTATAAACTCTGGTTATCTGTAATGTTAGAATTTGTTTGATGATCTCAATCATTCAATTGTGACAAATATGTAAAATTAAAAAAAATAAACAAGGAAGGGGGAAAATACAGTACTTTTTCACAGCACTGTATATAATTATAACCTCAGTTATAATTTATACCTGACTGTGTCATTTATATGATGTTAGTATCAGGGAAAGCTGTAGCCCAAGTGCATCGGTATCCTTGTCCACAAGTAGGAGAAGCTCCTGTAAAGAGGCGGAGTTATTCAGGAGCCCCACCCTTCCTGAACCAAGGAGAATGGCATGGGATGAGGAAATAAGCCCATGTGAGAGGCATGTTGCTGAGATAAAACAGCACAGGAAGGAGCATTTAAATGGGCATTTAGAAGAGAACAAGGAAGAGTAAGCTCTGAATCATTTCCACTTTCTTTTCCATAATTGCACAATTATTTCTCGCATAAAGATATTATGCTGTATAGCAGATAAAATAGTCTAAACTTTTAAAAATGTTGTAAGACTTGTCAATAATGTAGTGGTTATAACATATTTGGAGTATATTGTCATATTGTGATGTGCTTTTGTTAAGGGACACTATAGCAGTGAGCGAGCACTTGTCACATGCAGAGGAGTCTGGAAGCTCCAGTGATGAGGGCAGGTTGCCTACTCCCAAACTAAAAACAATGCTGGATGCACAGAGGACTCATCATGACCGCACTACTCCTGCAACTGGTAACCAGCCAAAAACATTCGTCTCACACACATGGACCATTTCCAGTAGCTCCATTCCAGAGGTCCCAAGAATGCAAACTGGCTAGCAGAATGTTCTAGAAGTCATGCATATGAGAGAACTAAACCTAGTCTAGGATCTTACAGTGGTGCGACTCATATAGCTAGGAGCAGGCAATTAAATATTGTAGACCAAATTAGGTCTAACATTGTTATGGTACTAAATATTAATAATTACCAGGGCTTTGTGATAAAGACTGCTTCTAATATTGTTTATCGACTCAATGTTGTAAATATGTAGTGTTAAAGAATTGCATATTAAAAATGCTTGTTAAGAGGTTTATTTGTATTTAGGGGAACAATGGATTTCATTAGAAAAATTGGCAAAAAAAAAAAAAAAAAGCTCAGTAGCCGAGTGTCTTCAAGAGCGTGTAGGCATGTTCAAAGTTTTTAGAGGAGCATCTGGATGTGGAATTAAAAAAATATTAAAATGAAATAAATAAAAATATCATCGAATAAAAACAAAAAACAAAAATTCAATTATACTGCTTCAAGTGAGAGGAACTCATTCCCTGTACATTACCTTTTTGGCTGACTTCAAAGTAAATGCACTTTTAGATCATTTTTACCATGACTAAAAAAATAAGGCTGTATAAGACATAGAGACACCTGCACTGCCACATTTTGGTGAAGAAACCAAATGTTTCACTTCGTTATCACTCTATTGTCATGCGTGACATGTGGAAGGTCTTCTGTATCATTTATAATGATTTTTGGTTTCCAAAATCATGCTTCACCATGATCACTTTCCTCTCTCAATATACACATTGTTAAAAAAAAAGAAGAAAAACTTCTTTATTGATTTCTTTACAATATAGTAACAAGTGAAACATGTTGAAGTTTGATTATGTTAAAATTAATAGGCCATAATTATTAACCTGATCTCCTTGTGTCATAATGCTAATATAGTTAATATCTCACTATATTATTGTTTGTAGTTATATGTTCTTCTTCTCTTTATAAATCATAATCAATTTTTTTATTCCTAAAATGGATATCAGGTTCCTTAGATACAAGTAAAAACAACAGGAGAGAAATTCTGCTTTGTTACAGAGGGAAACCCCTGTCTGATGTCGAATGTATTTTTAGATTAGCAGCACTGCAAAGGATTTTTCTTGCAATTCACCCACTCATGCGTCCACTCACTCAGCTTTTCGCTGCAAAACATCCCACAGGGGGGAGCTGCAGCTTAAGTAGCTATTGTATACGTTTAATTGCTGAACCAACACAGTTCTGTACCATTGGGAACTGAAAAATGCAAGTTTGCTCTTCTTTTTTTTCTTTTTTACAACAGTTTTAGGTATCAGCAAGGAACACTTAGAACAGCCTGACTGTACATACAGGGATCTATGTTGTGCCTAATCGCTCACAAAACCCACGTCACAAACAAAATGAAGATGGCTGATTAGGAAACTGACTGATTTGTAAAGACTGTATTAAAAGATAATAAATATAAATATGTTTTTTTTTACTGTTATTGAAATGTGTCACAGCACTACTATAAAAGTTTATATACAGTATAATGGGCCTTGATATACTAAGCATTATTGAGTGTTAAACACCCAGGGCAAGTTAGTTTACTACACTCATTATTTACATGATAGCATAGAATAACATGTCTCTTCAATTTAGCACAGTGTAAATATTAATATATATTAGGTTTTGTCTATCTAAAAGTATAAATACAGGTTGGAGTCAATAAAAAGCTATTTGTTTTTGCACCCACATCGTCATGTTATGCATGGTTTTTACGTGACAGATATTTTGCATCAATTTTGATCCATTTGATTCATGAATTTGTACTGTGATATATTAAGACATGCGCCGGGTTAAAATCTTGCTCTTGAAACAGTCACAGAATTACACATTAAAAATGCAAGCTGTATACTTATCGTGTTGTCACATATAAAATATGATGGGGATATTATAATATCACTGCAGAAAATGATCGAAACCTGATGATTCTTATAAAATAATGTGTATGCGTACAATAAATTGCTAGGTTAGCTTACCAAACACACACTGTTTGTGTCAGCTTTTCACACTGTCAGCACATTGCAAAGCCTGAAAGTAACATCAGCTACCATGACTGCACGTACAATAAATACATCAGAAAGCAGGTATTTTATCTGTGAGAAAACGTTTCTGTGAGTTTTACCATTTATAAAATTTTTATTTGAATTAATTTCTTATTTAGTCAGTAATGGGAAAATCGGTCTAAAATATTCCTTAAAGCAATGTTACATTGCTCAAAATGTTTGCTTAGTGTTAATACTGCAAATATTAGATTTTATAATCATATATTCCCTTCATATTTAAACATCTGCTGGCAAGAGTCAGTTTAGAAAGCCTCTACAGTTTTTCTTCTCATCTACACATTTTATTTACTTTTTCCCCCATCATCTTTCAGGAGGATAATTTTCAGATTTGGAATATTTGTACATGACATAAATAAAAATAAATTATATTAACAGTGATGTATAAAAAAAATATTCCCAAGACAATGATGTAAAATTCTGTCTACACCACATATATCTCTGCGCACACTCGCATATTTGCGTGACACTATGCACTACGAAAAGAATTTACTAAGCAAATGCTAGCGGCCTGGAAACTTGCAGACATTGTTTTCAATCATCCATACTATACAGAAATTTGTAACTTAATTTTGATTGTTCCACTTTCATCAGAACAAATGACGACTTCATTCATTTTTATATGATGGGTTTCAAGTATGAACATAGTCCACTCCACTTGTTGTGTCAGTGGCTGGGCAAACAAATGGAAACATCATATGAAAGGAGCTTTCTTTAGTTGACTATGATGCGATGTTAAACAGCTTATGATAGAGAATCAAAGCTTCAAATGTCAATTAAAGCAAACTGACACAGTTAAGTAATGAAAAATAAGACAATGTCCGAACAGATCACTGGAAAATTCAAACAGGAAAAGGCCAAACAATACAATTTTCATGATGAAAGAACTGCAGCATAGAGAATGACCACAAACACAATGCTTGGTGAAAAAAGGAACAAGCATATTTGGAAACTGTTTGTAATCAGGAGTGAAAATGCCCTGACCTTGTGTAATGGAGGTTCAGTGGAAGAAAGTAATATAGTACAATGAGTCATCTTTCATTCTTCTTTCTCCCTTTTCATGTTTCATGCGAATCATGTTGGAGAAGTGTGTCTGCTAAATCAATAAATCTAAAAAAAATTCAATTCTGGATTTGAATAAATGGTTGAAGGCGGTAAAGAAATACTTTAAAATTTAAAGAGATGGGGTGTTTAAACATCTGTAATGACAATTTATTTACTGAAACCTGCATGCATATTTATAGACTTTCAGAAAAGTTTCACCTTTCCCCTGCCTATAATATATGAAAAACTAATAAAAAAAAAAGTTTAATTGGAATTCTCATGCAGAGTTTGTTCTTGTACCTACTAGGTGGTGCTATACTGGTCTCCCCTGTAAAGGTTCAATATTCCAAGAACTCCAGGAGAAGTGAAGCACCACTAGGAAAACCTCACTCACCTTACAGACCCCTCAGTTGTGTTTCAATTCCAGACAAAAACAACAAGGTATTGCAATTATATATATATATAATATATATATATATCGATATTAAAAAAATATAAAATACATTTTCATAACGAATATCTTGTTTAACAGATATACATGTTTAATAACCTTATTGAATGAACAAAAAGAAGTGGGAAAATTGTTGAATTTAATTCAATAGAAAGTAAAATGCTTGATAAGCTTTAAACCTAGCTTAATTATGATGCGCAATGCTTTGGTTGTTATGCTGATATAACACTGATTAAGAGTAATAATCTTCTCCTTTTCACAGACAGGGGACGTGAGTCTGTCTCGCCGTCCTCAGGCTGCTGGGATGGCGACAGTAGACCCACTGCCCTTAAGGGAAGACACAAGGGCTGAGGACTCTCCTGACACTTTGTCGGATCAAAAAACAGCTAGAAAAACGCCTCAGAAATGGCTCATAGAGAATACCCCACAACATACCAAAAAAATCCGAGGCACACTAAGGAACCCAGAGTTTCAGCATAACGGTATGTTTCGCACTTTCTTAGTCCACTAGGGGAATATTCTCATGAATACATTTTCTCCGTTCACCAGCGTGACCACATGGAGCATGTACAAAAGCCAGACAAGCATAATGGCCATACAAATGCTACAATGAGTCATTTACTGTCAGGGAAGAGAGTGAGGTTAAGTTACCGCCAATAGCATCAGGAGAGTAATTTAGGTCATTCTCCCATCCCCACTGTCTATTTCTGTTTTCTTTTTTTTTCCCTTAACATGATGTGTTTTTTCCACTGAGGGTCAACCAATGTTCATCTCCGAGAATTAAGGCCTGTGCTCTACCTGACTAAGCTAAAGTGTGACTTAAGGCTGTCCATACTGTGATGACATTTAGTACCATTCCAGCACTATCTATGCTCCAGTTGCATGACCTTAACTGCCATCATATTATGCATAGTTTTTACGTGACAGATATTTTGCATCAATTTTGATCCATTTGATTCATGAATTTGTACTGTGATATATTAAGGCATGCGCCGGGTTAAAATCTTGCTCTTGGAACAGTCACAGAATTACAAATTAAAACGGCAAGCTGTATACTTATCATGTTGTCACATATAAAATATGATGGGGATATTATAATATCACTGCAGAAAATTATCGAAACCTGCGTCTGTATTTACACTTTCTTGATAGGTAACCTGGGAGTCCATCGGCCAGAGAGAATCGCACTACATTCCAGTGACTGCCTGTCTGACGATGGTAAAATTCTTTCTTTAATAAAATGATTCTTATAAAATAATGTGTATGCGTACAATAAATTGCTAGGTTAGCTTACCAAACACACACTGTCAGCTTTTCATCAGTAAAGGTGAACTTGAAGCAACATTTTCTCCGCCTGTCAGAGTGCACAGCAACCTAGTTCAGTCATCCTTTACCTTTTGATGTGGTGCACATACTGGAAGCATCAAATATGTTTTAACCCCCAGGGCTCTTAGAACATATTATACAGTAACTTATATTTATCATAGTAAGTCATTATTGTGTGTTTTATGTGTCTTTTTTATTGCACATATTAGCCATTTTGCCTAATTTGGGCTTAACATGTTCCAAATGATCTACACCAAGTCTAACTGTATCCATTGTCCATTAGATTTGGATGACAGGATGTCCCAGATATCATTTCAGTCCGCAGCTTCCTGCTCCATGGCATCCCAGGTTTTGGACCGTGCTCAGAAGAGGAAAGAAGACTTCTGGGGAAAGAGTTAATGGCCCTATACCTAACATATCATTACAATTCAGGGAACTAAGCATTAGATTTGTATTTTTATGATCTAAGGTATATTTTGATACTAACAACATAGCATGGTGCATAAATTATTCTCTTTTTTTATTGATGAAATTGTCTTCTAATTAAAAAATAATAATTTGTTCATTGATTGTTACAGTTTATATTATAGTTCTAATTAAATTATAGTGTGTTGAAAAAAACGCTCTTGTGGCTTTGTCCATCTATGAAAAAAAGCATTGACTGAAAAATGCTAAATATATCCTTCATGTTATACATAGTTCAATTCATTTACTATGCTGTATTCAAGTTTAAGTGACATGCGATGACATCTACTGTATTTGACATGTCACACCCAAATATGTTCGGAGGAAAAAACCTGTTCTCACACATTTCAGAGTGTTGATAGCGCACATTTTTAAACACTGTGAATGCTTAGTTTTCAAAACTTTAAATAATCTGTATGTTTTTTTTTTTCTTCTATAAATTGTCTTTCTGTGTCCTGGAGGAAGCCATAAACAACATACTTATATTGGGGCTGTTTGGGTTTCAGCCATATTTAGCACACACTTTATGATTTCTTTCTTTTTTAGTAGCCTGGACCTTCGACGTTGCACTGACGTCATGGTAGCCTCGTGCAACAACACAACTGATATATATTTTAATTGCATATCTGATTTCTTTTCCCTGCGTTCCTTAAACAGTCTATATGGCTCACTTAGCAGCATTACAATGCCTCTCATCGGCCTCCTGGCAACTCCACACAGTGACGCTGCTCAAGCTGTTCAAGTGTACACATAATAAAGAGTCTGTATTATAACCGAGAAATAATTAGCACCACAGCAGACGTCTCCGTTTTAACGTCACCAGGGGGATTTTACAGGAAGTATCATCCAGACAGGTAAAAAAAAATAAATAATAATAATAATAAAAAATACCGGACGTTGCACACGTGCCAGGAACTCGGTCCATCACATTGTGCAAATTTCCAAACCAATTATCCTGAGTCAGAAGTGCTGATAGAGGCACAGGATGTCCACGAGCAGGTGCGGAATCACCCAAATCAGGGCAGTGATATCACACCGCAGTGACGTTGGGATGAGATCTAGGCCAGCGCAGGGCTATATAAACATCTAGGTTATGCAGGTTGCCACAAGCACGTCGGCGCTGAATAAGGAGCGTGTTGCTCAGGTGACCTGATCTGTAAGAGTGCTCGAGCTGTTGTTGTTGTTGTTGGGAGAAAAGATGCACTGTGCTGTACTCGCTGCTCTGGCTGTGCTGTGCTGCGCTCTGAGCGCGGATGCCCGACCTGCGCGTTTACGCTCGCGCCCTCTGGACAACTCGGAGACCTGGAACAACGTCATGGTCATGGCCAAGCACGTGAGTTTAAATCCCATATGCACGCTCAGCGTTAATTAATGCATAATGCATTCGATTGCTAAGCTTGATATATGTTATATACTACTATATATTTTTTTAAAATATATACTAAACAATATAAAAAATAAGAACTTATTACTGTATATAGCCTAGTAATATGTGCATGTGATGCAGCCGGGAAACCTGTCAACTTTTACTCCTTAATGATTTTGCATGCATTAATGCCATTTCTCCTGTTGCATGCTCATGCTCAGGCACAAGCCCAAGACCGGGACCATGAGACTCGCCTGATCCCGGTGATTGCCAGCGACAAATTGAAAGTGAGTGCACGGTATAAAGCTGTTTCAACGGTGCGCACACGCTGGCATTCGTCCATTCCTAACTTCATTCTTACTTACGTCTTTAGAACGGGGATGTTTGTTGCGCCAACGTCAAGGTCCTCGATTACTACCTCAAGCACATTTTGGATGGTAAGACGCATGAAGGTGGAGAGCAGCACTATCCTCGCCTGCACCTGGTCAAGCCTGATTTGAGCAGAGTGGCTAGAGACCTGGAATCACACTGTGTATGTAGAGCATCATACTTTACAGTACATCCAAAATGAGCAAGACTCCCAGATTGCTGTTTTTCTCATATGTACCTTTCTCGTTTTCCTTTAGAAGCAGACTGGAGAGGAGCACTTGCAAACTTTCACGCAGAACCTTAAAAGAGCCGGAGAGATGTACAAGGTAAGCGGATCGAACTTTGTTTAAGATTGTGAATATCTAACACATTCTGTGAATATATTGGCTAATTATAGCTTTTCAATTCTTGTTTCAGAATATCACCAAAGCAAAGAACAAGGCGATTGGGGAGACTGATATACTTTTCCATTACCTGTACGAGTCCTGCAGTGCCGTCAATGCATCCTAGACCTGTGCCAGAACCTTTGCAATGTTTTCTTAAAAACAAAAACAAACAAACAAACAAACAAAGCTTTGCTTGGGGCTGGGGGGAGGCGGGATGCTTACTAAACTGTACCTTTTCTTGCTGTTGAAGTAATACACTCAAGGCTAGATCTGCTGTACACTTTGAGTACATTTTTACCATTTTTTGCATCTATGCAAAAAGCCAATAATGATTTGATTATGTGCCTTATTATTATTATTATTATTATTTTATATATATCTGAAAAGATCTGTTCTTAAGTGTACTGCATCAACAGGGAAAGGAACCATGTGGCTGTTTAATTCTATTACTTTTGTGCCGTGGACCAGTGGAAAATGCCTATTTGTTTTCTTTTTACCAGTGACTGTTTTTTTTAAACATTTGATACAAAAATATTATTTATTATTAGGATTTATTTATTAACTTTATTTATTTAGAATTTTGTGATGATTATAAATTATTGAATTTTGTACTGCCAGTATAGGCTCCAAAACTTGTGTGACCTGAGTCGTTACAACCTAAAGCCACACAAGTGGACATCAACATGAATGACTTGGAATGTATCTCCAGTGACAAGAGTAAAAGAATGTAAATGCATTGTAAAAGTATTCCTATTTTTTTTCTTTTACTTTTTTGCAATTACTTAAATGAAGTTATTTAACAATGCTTTAAAACTGAGCTCTAACATTGTTGGTATAAATGTTTTTTTTTACATATTCATTTGCCTATTTACAATAAAAGCTTGAAAAACACTCTCTTGCTTTTTTTTTATGTGATATAACAGTGAAAAGGTGAAACCTTGTCAGCAAGAGCAGCATTTGTGCAGCAAATTTGTCTATGCCTATATTTAACCCTTTACATTCTTAGGGCCCACTGTTAGAGCCATTATTAATATAACTATACAGTATGTTCTCTACTATCTTAAATGCAGTTACTAAATAAAATGTCTAATAATGGCTGTCTGAATAATAAGGTATGACTTACCTAGGTCATAAACTAAACTAGACTTAAACTAGATGTCACTTAAGATGCATAAAATAGAATAAAAAGAGTAAAGGACAAACATAAATGTGTGTGTCTGTTTTTCAATTTCATTCAATCATCCTTCTTCAGTGATAACACTTGGTGAGAAAATTTACACACACATTCACACCTTGGGGCAAGTTTGGATAGGCAATCCTGCCTGCATGTTTTGGACAGTATGAGGAAACGGGAGAAACTAAAGAAAAAACACACAAACACAGAGAAAATATGTGAAACACTATATTGAGGCAATCCGAGGTCAGAATTTAACAATTTGTCCTGGAGCTGTAAGGTGGCAACGCCGGCCACCGCTCTTCCGTATCACCCACAACATATCTAATTACAGGTTATAAACCTCATTTAACGAAGAAGTAAAAGAAGGAATTCTATTAAACATCAGCTAAGCATCTGAAAACAAAATTACTGAGTAGAAATTCTATTCTGTTCCATGTTTCATTAATGTTTAGTGTAGGTTTACTGTAGGTATGTTGTGCAGGTACATTGTGCCTGAATACAGTAACATCATAGCTGACATTTACATATTTCTCAGTTATTTACACCTTACAAATTATGATAAGCAGTTTCACAATAAACAGCTTCAATTTCTATGTCATCAGCATTCTCAAAACCGTGGCGACTTCCTTGAATAAGAGCCATGAAATCTCGGGTTAAGGCTTATTTCTTTCTTAGGATAAGAAATATCATCTTAAATGTACATGTTACAAAATAGTTTTTTGTATGAGTTACAAAGTAAATGAATCTTATTATTGCTTTTAATAACTACACCAGGAGCCAAAATGAAATTTTGCTGAATAGCTTCTCCGAGACAGAGTGATGGGTCTGCTCAGTCAAGCATGCCTCCAGGAAAGTTTAAACTCTCACAGTGAACAGAAGAATAATATAACAAACAGATAAAACATTAGCCATACATATAGAAATGCCATAATTTAGTGTTAAACCACTACAACAAAACCTGATTTAAAAAAAAAAATCAGGGTAGTTGATATTTAGCATGTGATTAGTGCATCATTTTGCAAAATTGTTTAATTGACCTTGCAAGCTTCCTCTGCTTTTTAATTTGACCAGATTGTGAGTAATTCCCATCATGATAATCATGCACCATTAATACTTCTGTTGCAAAAAGAACACTTGCTCTGAAAATGGAATTTAATCTAGGGCATGTACGGCAATTGTCAACTGTGGCCCCTGACGCAGTCCAGGTGTCATGTTGGAAAAGTTGCATAATTCCTTATTTACATACAAGGCGGCAACAAAGTAGACACAATGTGAATTCCACTACAGCAGCAATCCAATCAGAGAAGAGAAAGGTGACACGTCTCATGACACCTGGGTTAGGTAAACTTTCCGGTTTGCGTCTGTGTTTTAAAAAAGAAGTTGGAATACCCAGTGTTACACAGAGGAGATACACATTATGATAATACAAAAGACTGGAAATCATAATAGTTCCTTTTTGGAGTTTTATCATGAAACTTTTAAAAATGTTTTTCCCCATTAATTTTTATCAGAATCTTTTATCAAAACTTAAAAAAAGGAAAAATGGAAGGAAAAAAATATTTTCATGTTAACTAAAGCATGTCTTGGAAGGAGGTTCGAACCCTGATTGTGGCAGAAAGTGGTAAGCCATATATCTGGGTCAGGTGATGTTGTTGCTGAATCAGGTGGCTGATGACCTGGTTTAAAGTGATGGCAGAAGTTGGAGTTGACAGATTTATTTTCACAGTATCAGTAAATAAATTGGGTAAATCAGCATAAATTATTCGTGACAAATTTTGTAAGTGATACAGTATGCATTTGTGCATGATTCAAAACATGACACATAATTGGTAAAAAAGCAAACACTTAAAGATTGCAACATTTAATTAAGGCTTAATTTAACAGACTGTAATCTTAATAGAAATACCAACTTTCAAACTCCATACACCTTATAAAAATATGTAGAACACCTCCTACAATAAAGGCAATAAAAATGTGCCTTTATTCACATATCTTATTATAAAAAAGCTAGTGTTAAATGATTATAGTGCATCATTTCATTCGGGTCTTGTTTTTACATCAGGGTTTACCATGATGTGTCACTGCACCACTGGGGTCATTTGAGGGTCAGAACATAAACATGTATACTTTAAGTATTTACAACCCTAATCAAATACATTCAAACAATAATAAAAGTGTTTAGTTTATATATTAAAGACATCTGAATGTACTTATTACATTAAGATGTCTTTAAATATATAAACTAAACACTTTTATCTTATCTTATGGCACTGTCACAGCTGCTGTTATTTCGCGTACCCCAAAGCTGATTGATTACTAGTTAGATTTATCCTAATTGTTATAGTTTTTTGGAAAACCAGTAGTTATAAGATGAATTTAGATATATATATTTGCCTAAGATTTCTTGCATTAATAAAACCACATTATTAAAATCAAAAATTCTCAAAATGTTGACTGCGTAGTCACAATCAATAATGTCAGATGTCCACAGTTTTATGGAAACATGTAAGTATGTATCTTTATCTGCATGTGCTTTTTGTAAAGCAATACAAACCTCTTTTTTTGTGAGCTAACGTATCTGTCTAGTTCTTTCTGTTATATTACACGATTGTGTTCCACCTTCTCCATACGGTTTAAAATTGAACTTTGAACCAATCCTTTGCTGTACGACTCAACCCTAGACTCAACCTCACTTCCTTTTAGCAGCTTTAAGAGAAAGGACTTGCAGAGGCATAGAACAAGGCATTCAACAGATCTTCAAATATTGAAGCATAGCAAAGTCAAAATACCTCAAAAAACTTGCCACAATAAAATGATAGAATTTTATTGCATTGCAATTTGATCTAAATGGAACATCTTGAAGATCTTATTCAAAGGGCTAATCAGGTAAAGACTGATAATGTATTACCTTTTTACTCCTTTCATTCCTGAAATGGAACCTTAAAGATTCTTTACTATCAGTCTCTGGGAGAGTCCATCATAAGACTGACCGACAATCCGGGCTCTCTGAAAATCACAAATTCCTTTGGAATTTTCACTTTGAGGCATGCTTAAAGCTGATCAGTATATTCCGGGATGAAAAAAAGGAAGCAAATAAGGGCCATAACAATGGCAAAAAAATTGGTGCATACATTTTCTCAAAAACGTATAGGGCTCTGTGTATTTCCTGAACATTTACATATTTTTAAAGAAACAAACAAACAAACAAAGAACTAACTGTCATATTTCCTATCTCAAGCATATTGGGGTTTAAAGTTCCTGTTTAATCCTTGCCACATTCTGTTACATACTGATACATGTATTAAATCATGATGTTCATTTAAGCAGTTTCACTGAAAAAAAATATTTTCCAAATTGACCGGATGCCCCAATAAATCCGAACTGACTCGGGGTTAAACGGGGTTAATAACACGCCTCATTATTGTTTCGTGCAGTTTCCTTTCGTACTATTTTTTTTTTCTGTTGATATGTAGGTTATAAGGCGAGGAAATCCGCGCGCGCTACTGTAACCCAAATCTGGAGCGTCCAGTAATCAGAGCGCGCGCCCCACACAGTCAGCCGCTGATTCTGACCGCGAGTGCAACATCAAAGAACGTGAAAGATCCGCGCGCCGCTTTCAAACGGGGCGGGTCGGTTTTCCACGTCACACGTGTGGAAAATTTCAAGGCAGCACAAAGCCGGGCCGTATATAGAGTATAAATGTCGCCGGTGTGTTTCGGAAACAGCCCGTTGGTGGTGCCGGTGTCATAGCAGAATGCGCGTGAGCGTCCTGACCGTGCTCGTGCTGGCCGCGCTCGTGCGCTTCTGCCCAGGTGAGGAGAGTACAAGGTGCGCGCAGGTGAACTGCCTCGCGAGCTGTCTGCCTTTACCCATGATGAAGGACATGATCAAGACTCTGAAGAGCATCAGCATGCTTAGGCCTGTAAGTAGCTCATTAAAGTCGCATATTAGCGCTCATTATGACTATTAATTAAATAATGAAATAATTAATTAGTTAATTGATTCATTAATAAATGTTATTTTATTTTGCCAGAGTGACGAGAGACGCCACAAAAGATATTTACCAAAGTTGTATATAAAGGTAAGTGGGATGATGTGTAAGCATAATTAGTAAATACAGACTATTTTTTAAAATGGGCTTACATGACCTTTGACCTGTCAATTGAAAAGTTACATAAGAGCGAAAAATGCAATCAAATTATCATATAACATTTAATTATATAATATATTTTATATATGGTATTGTTTTAGTAAAAGCATATCTGATACATCCCTATTATTATTATTATTATTATTATTACTTATAATTTTTGCAACTGGTTATGTTTATATGTTTACAAATATTTAGACTTGATTTTTTTTATTAGAACTGATTTTATTCTGTTTATTAAAATTTAAATATAAGGAAAGAGAAATGTGGTATTTGGGCCATCTTTAATAAATAAATCAAATACAGTGAACATTTCCAATCAGCTGTGCAAGCAAAGTATATACTGACTGACATCTGAATTCTGTTGGATTGTCTCGAGCAGAAGCTGAACATCGCAGACATTGACAAAATGCTGGGAATCTATGAAGATCATGTATTCAAGAAACTGTGGAGTCATGACATAGATTATGCAGAGAGATTTATCCATTCCTTCTACAGACTAAGAATCAGTGTGGAACTCTGTGTGAGTAAATATTTTGTTCTGTAATATAGGAGGAAAGATAGGAGGAAACTCAAAGAAATTTTAAAGCCCTTAAGGGTTCTGAAGTTGTCTGTCATGGGGAAGAAATCCTGTACAGAATGTACAGCCTTACAACAGGGCGTTTGTCAGTCAGAAATGGTTGCAAGTGAAAGCTTTTAAAAAAAACATAATTAGGTTTAAATAATTAGGTTATGCACTGGGGCATGGTTGCAGAGTGGTTAGCACAGTTGTCTCACATTTACAGGGTTGAGGGTTCAACTTTTACTTATGATCTGTGTGTGGAGTTTGCATGTTCTCCCTGTGGTTTGTGGGTTTCCTCCTGGTACTCCATTTCCCCCAAAGGGCAAAGACATGTGTTGTAGACTGACTGGTGTTTTAAAATTGTCCATAGAGTATGATTGGATATGGAAGTTCTCAGAGATCCAGGCCCACCTGCAACCCTGCAAAGAATAAGTGGTATGGAGCACGGATGAATGAGTGAAGTTATTTAATAAGAAGCAAGGAGAGTACCCCCTAAAACCCGTCCCTCATATATATATTAACTTCTAATCACTGGTACCATTTGCTCTTTTGAAGAGTGAAAATCTCAGTACATCCAGTAACAACCTCTCTATCCATAAGTTCCACACTCTACTCTTAGAAAATCATTAAAGAATGTAGTCATCTAGAATACAGCTGAAACCTCAGAGAATTTTAACTTCTCTGTGCTCTCATGACATGGTTCTGCATTAATCAAGCTGTAATCTTGTATTAGAGATTGACGCTTATATACTATATGTACACATGGGTTGCTTTTTTTTTTAAGGCCTTTTTGTTTCTCTCTTAGAAGAACCGTGGTCAAGCAGAGCTGACCCGATATGCAAGAAAGAAGATCAAGGGAATGGAAGAGGTTTTCAAAAAGGTATGAAGGTCCCATTCTAAAATTTTTAATCATTTTCTTGAAAGAGTAATGCTGTTTGTTAAGAATATAAGTCGTGTTACTAATTTGTGGTGTCAAGCCTTGTAAGCTGTGGTAAAGTACTGATTATTGCATTTAACATATATAATCAAATTGCTGATTTTATTATAATCTAAACTAAAATCTAAACTGTTAATGTCCCATTGATTTCTCATTCCTCAATTTGTTACATGCTCAAGTAAATACTGTGTCAGAATACTGTTACAATCTTATATAATAGACTGTCAAAAGAACTGTCAGTTCTTAAATAGTATTTCTTGTCTTTTGCAGCTTCAATCGGAAGAGCTGGTAAAAGCAGCAGGAGACTTTGAGACAATACTCCGTTGGATCAGCCTTTATACCGACAAAAAGCTGTCACACAAAAAATGCCAGTAGTCAGTGACTATAAACTATGACTGAGTCTGCATAGAAACAGATATAGAGGTAGGGCTGGGCAATATGACAAATTATCATATCACCATAACATAAAATAAAATAAATTAATCTTGAACACTGAACAATACTATTACAATTTTAAAGATTAAGTACACACTATGAACACCACATCAGCTGCTTCCAGAAAAGATGTTATGACATACAATATATCTCAGAAAAGTATTTTTTGATAAACAATTTATCACAGTATTGATTATATCCTGTCATATTGTCCAGCTGAAGGTAGAGTTATAAATTGTGAGTACTGTAGCAACATTTAATTAAATTTTATTTGTATAGCGCTTTTAACAATTGGCATTGTCAATTTATCATCAACGTGATCTCATTCGTAACAATTTCAGTCAACGTTATGAATGGGGCATGGCAAATGTTTATGCTTTTGCATGAGACTTTTTTTTAAAACTGTAAAATAATTTTAATCACATCACCGCTGCTTGCTTTCACATGAATGTCTCATGAGACCAGGTGGTAATATTACACCAATAGGCTCCTGTTCACTTTACACACCTGGCAGTCAGATGGCACCATAAGAATGACTTCAGCTACGACTGAATGATGAGTCAAACCATGTGGGAACTTGATAGGACTTCAGGAACCCATGGTGACTTTTTGCTTGGTCCAGTAACTTAATCTATTGTCTTAGTGTTGACTGTTTATGTGGAGCAGCCAAGATGCAGCTGACTGATCCTGTAGCTAAAGAATATTTTATTGTGATATAAATATTTATTATTTCTAAAAATAACTTATTTTTTTTGCTTATGTAATTTATTACATTAAGATTTTTATTTATTATTTCTCATTTTTGGCTATTACTGTAAATGGACATTCCCTGAATATTCAATATGATGTTTAAAATTTGTAATGTGTGACTAATAGAAGTTTGTATTCTTTAACTAATAATAAATACCTATGGAAACCATAAAAACATTAAAGATATATATTTTTTTGTATTTATTATATTATTTCAGATTTGCACATATTTCTATGTAAATAAAGACTGAAAACAGTTTCTCACATGTCTAAGCAGAATGTATTTTAAAGCACTGTTTAACAAAGACACAGCACAACAGTGTAAGATTCACCAAATTAAGAAAGCGATTCATCAAGGTATTCCCTATGAGATTCCTTAACTGCTTCTGGAACATAGAAGACCAATCAAAAGCAAAAAAACAAACAAACAAAAAAAATGTCTTTTTTTCTGCCATCTTTAAAAGAACAAATGCTGATTTCCTTGGGTAACTCAAGTTCAAAAGTAACACCAATATGCTATGATGTTTCAAGGGTCACCTTAATAAACAAATCAGAAGATGGCAAATATTAGACAAGTCTAATATAATTGGTGGCAATGAAAAGTATAATAGACAAACACAGCAGCTCAATGTGTTTACATGAAAAAAAAGATCATACAAAAGTTTATATCCACTCACAGGTGAATTGAATTACACTGATTATCTTATTAGACATGGCCATGACAGACCATGACAAGGGGTAGAATTTATTAGGCAGCATATTAACAGTCAGCTTTCAAAGGCTTGAGTTAACCACATGTTGCCAAGGGCCAAATTGCGATGACTAGACAACTGTCTATGTGCGCATCAGTACTAGACCTGAGCAATGGAAGAAGGTGGCTTGGAATGATGAATCATGTTTTCTTTTACATCATCTGGAGGGCCAGGCACTTGTGGATTACTTATTTGGTGAACAGGGAAGCACCGTGCAAAGAGGGCAAGCAGACAAAGTCACTATGATGATTTGGACATTGTTACAATGCCCTGGCTTTTATGTGGATGTTACTTTGGCACGTACTGTACCAACTGTCTAAACAGATCCAGTTCACTCAGTCTGCCGACAGGTATTTTTCAGCAGGATAACGGTCACTGACACAATGAAAAGACGTTTAGTCATTGTTTGAACATGTCATAGTGTTCAAGGTGTTGACTTGGACTCTGAATTCTCTAGACCTCAATCAGATTGAGCACCTGTGAGATGTGCTGGATGAACAAGTCTGATCCATGTAGACCCTGTCTTGCAATTTACAGGACTTAAAGGATCTGCTGCTAACATGTTGGTGCCAGGTACCGCAGAACATTCATGACCATGATCTTATAATCTTAAGTCCATGCCACGACCGGTCAGGGCAGTTTTGGCAGCACAAGGAGTACCTACACAATATTAGGTGGGCGGTTTTAATGTTACGAAACGTAGCAAAAAATAGAACAAGACAAAGCAGACTGGCTGCATTGGAACAGGGATTCTGCAAGACCCATGAGACACGACAAAGAAGTTACAGGAGCTATTTTTACTTACTGAATAAAGCTTGCTGGACAAAGAAAGAGCATGTAAATATGAGAGGGTATAAAGTGCTCATGGGACCCTGCATGACGCATTTACTGCTTTCTTTCATACCTCATCAGTATCTGTTATTCCTTGGTCATGGTCAGACTGGTTTAAATCATGGGTTTGTTCTTATCTTGACCCATAGACCCCAAAAGTTTGATTAAAAGTTAGTCTGATACAGATCCCAACTATATAACTGCCAAAGTGGACAAAATTAGATAAAAATATATAAATCTGTACCATTACTTGTTGCAAAGGTGGGATACACCTTTAGAAAGTATCTTTTACCTACAACAAATGCATTGAGTAAACCTTCAGTGGTTCATCCTAGAAACTAATGACAGTCCCGTTAGGGACATTAAGTGTTTTGCAACGGTAACACTAATGTACTTTGGCAAGATATTGCAAATTCTTATACATAATCAAGTGCATGTCATGCAGATTAAGTTATTTGTACTTTGTATTAAATCTTAACATTCCAGCACAATAATAATAATAAAAAAACAAGGCTAGTTTAACACAGCATACATTTGTTTATTCAAAATGAGATTTTTTTTTTTCCTGGAATGGCCAGGTCAAAACCCAAATCTAAACCTTGATTGAAAACCTGTAGAATGACTTGGCTAAAGTACTGTATTAGTTAAGAGTTGTGGACAGCTGTACAACTGGGTTATTATAGTTTTTTTTATTTCATTCCCTAAAACATTTTTTAAAAATTTACCTGGATTTTGTTGTTTTGATGTCTAACACATTAAAGGTAAAGAATTTTATGTTTTTTTTTTTTTTTAATACAGAAAGCCCTGCTATTTTAAAAAAGGTGTATAGACTTTTTGCTTCCAAAAGGAATCTACAGGAAATGAGACAGTGTCTGATGTAGATGGTTCTTGTAAATTTTTGTGTGTGGGACTGTGCAAAAGTAAATAACTGCTGTAAGGATGTCCTCAAATTATGAAATGAAATAATGAAACGAAGTCAAAAATTGGTGTGACGAACCTCTACTCTCTCTAAGGAACTTAGCTGCTTAGTTTTAAAAAACCTTCCTGCACAACCAGCCACAGTCCCTGCAAAACCAAGAAGCTTACTTTCTTTTTTGTCTAAATGTGATTGTTGACATTGTATGCTGCTTTCTTTTCTGGCCTACAGATATTTCCTTGTAAGATATTTTCCCCCCTGGAATACTAATGTTTGAAAATCAGATGTATTTGGACTGACTTGTGAGGTGTAACTACCATTTGGCTTCAAACCAACATCAATTCTTGCACTTGCACAAAGTCAGGGGTTTGTAGGTATATGATTAACCAATTATACCAAGCAGGTGCTAATGATCATCAATTTCATATGTATGTTGAAACAAAAACAACTGTGCAGGAGGCTTAAAACTGGATGAGGAGCAGCCAAACTCCGCTACTAAGGTGATGTTGTGGTTTCTTGTCACAGGTTGGACACCATGGCAAGACTGAGCACAGCAACAAGATACAAGGTCAAATACTGCATCAGCAACATCTGCCCCCTCTGCCCCAGACAACAATTTCACCAGCTGGTTGACCAATGAAACTTAATACAGCAGATGAAACACATCATGCTTACTTTCCCTCAACATCGGAAGAAGTCCAACATTGCCATCAGCACAGAACTGCAAGAAAACAGCCAGACAAAGACACCAGAGAAGTCTGGCCAGAAACCTTGGCTTCATGAAAGAATCGCGGCCCAAAAGCCAAACCCCTGACGTGAAAACGAGGCTAAGTGACTCATCTATGTACAAAAACATAGGAACTGGGGTGCAGAGAAATAGCAGGAGCTCCTCTTGACTGATGAGTCAAAATTTGAAATATATGGGTGCAGCAGGAGGCAGGTTGTTTGCGGAAGAGCTGATACAATAATCAGTGTCTGTGACTGATGTGGAGGTTCCTTGCAAGTTTGGGGCTGCATTTCTGCAAATGGAGTTGGAGATTTGGTCAGGATTAATGGTGTCCTCAATGCTGAGAAACACAGGCAAAAAATAATCCATCATGCAATACCATTTTCAGCATAGAGAAGAGCAAGGAGTACTGGAAGTGATGGTTTGGCCTCCACAAAGCCCTGATTGTAACCAGCCAGTTTTGACAGAAGTATATTATAACAACAACAAAAACAAATTAAAATAAGTTGTTATTTTAAGACACAAAGGTCAGATGTTCTGGAATATTTATAGTAACAGTACTGTCAAGTGCATTTCCAAAACCCATAAAGCACCATGATGCAACTGGCTTTCATGAAAACCACCCCAGGAAAGCAAGACCAAAACTTACCATCTCAGATTAGAGCCATCATGAAGGCTTTACAGAGTTAAGTAGCAGACACATCTCAATAATGTGAGATGTTTAAAGCAGAATTTATAGTGTCTAAAGGAGGTTATTATTGCAGTTATGTAAGTGTAGTATAGCATGTTTCCAATGAACTGAAATGAACTAGTTCTTACTTTTTTCCTTTTGATGAAATGAGAGAAACATATTTCAGAAAACTTTGACAACATTCCCAATGTTTTTTGTACATCCATAATGTTACATGTGAAATGAAAGATTTTTAGCTTTTAGTTTCAGTTTTTGCCACAGGATCTATATCAGGTTCACATCAGGACATACTGTAGCTCATGCCAAAGCTTTGATTTGGTTTCTTTGCAGCTATTTATACATGGACTTTATTTAGCACAATCACTACTCAGATCAAAGACTGCTCACACGTACAGTTATTTCCTTAAAAACTGTCTGGTACAAGACAAAAGTCAAAAGTGTAAATCAGTCCATGTTAAATGAATCTGAGTAAATATAAATTAAGATAAACTTCCATGTTGTTCCACTGCATTGAATATTTGCTCACCAAAAGTATTGGTATAAATTGCTTATACAAGTCATCACCAAAATGAGAGGACAGGACCATTTCATACAATGATCTAGAGAGAGAAAAATCTTCTCACATCACGATCACAAATACAGTTATCCAAAAGCAATAAGATTCTTGAACAAAAACCAGAAACATGCCAGCAGAGGCACTGTTTGTCAACAGCCAACGCAGCAACTGCTTGGTTCCCATGAGGGGTGAAAAATGTATTTCTAATATAGAAGATACTGGTGATGAATGCTGGTTGGAGAGACTCCCTGCAAATTTTTGCCTTGGGCCCCAACCGATTCTAGATTCTAATTGTACTTATTCTTGCACTGTACTAATAAAACACATGAAGGAGCCCCAGAACTAGAAAGAGGTTTCTATTTACAGAGTGTGATGTGGAAAGGTGGAGCTCTGTGGCCCAGATACTTGGGGGATTTGTCACCCACCATGCCCCTTAATTCAACAACTGAAAAAAGTTGATTAAAAAAACTAACATTTTTATAGACCCCATTCTTAGTCCTTTTGGAAAAGATTATAAAAATATAAAGAATAAGCCTTTGATTAAAAATATCACATTTTTCTGTAATTTATTTGTAATTAATTTGTGCTTTCATTACATTAATCTCAATTAATTTGTGCTTTCATTACATTAATCTGAATTATTAATGTGTTGGAAACCCAGACAGTTTAAATTATTCATCATATTCATCATAAATCAAGATCCATTCAGGATGGCTTTTTTTATATTCTTTATAAACAATTTCCTGTTCATGGTTCAGTAACTGCATACTGTATACCCTGTTGATGTTCACTCAAGTTTGAGGTTTCTTAAACTCATCTTCTGGAATATCCCCCATGACATGCAGTTAACCCACACAGCATAAAGGTTGTCTGACATACTTGATGAGAATTAAGCTTAACGCCAACAAGCAATGGTGTTTAGATTGTAGCTCAAAAAAGATAACTGCATTGTGTTTAAACTAAATATGCATTACAATAAATACGGTATCTCTAGCATTATATTGTAAGAACAATGTTCAAGTTTGTGAGACAAAAGTCAGATTCAGACACACAGATACAAATCACTGTTATCAGGATAAAAACTGCCCAGGTTGTAGAGGGAACACATAGTTTACAATATGAAGATTTTATATAAAAAAAATAAAAGAATGCACAAGACATATTGCTTTATACATATTGTTGGTTTATATATTATTAGTTCAATAAATCTTGCTTTTTTTAACCTCATTTTTGGTCTATTTATTCACTGATGAATGGAGCAAGCTTTTTTTTAGCAGGGAGCATTGTAATAGAAGGTGTTACTATGTTTCAGCAGAAAATGACTCACAAAAAAGGTAGGAGGGCCTCTTAGCACAATATCAATTAGTGTCCTATGAAAATTTAGGACATAACATTGGAGTTACAGTACATTCCAATTCTTAGGACACAGGGGAGCATGAGCAGAAATTCAGCCAACCAGGCTCCTGCGATCTAACTAAATGATGATGAATTCAAGATTGATTAACTAATAGTTTTGCAGTGTTAGGTTTTGTTTGTTTGTTTTTCAAGAGATCAGTGCAACACCACTGTAAACAGAAACATCAAGCTTATTTAGCATAAAAAATTCATTAAGCATGTCAGTTGAGTTTTTGCACTGTTGCAACTGTAACACATGAGTTTCTGATGGGAAATGTCTCAAGGAAGGAAATCTGTGGATTAAAAAAAAATCTATCAAACTTTAGAGATTGATGTGGGTCAGCTTCCTTTAAGATGAACCTTTTCTGAAATAAATTTTAAATTGTTTAGTGGTTAAGTAGCTTGTATTATGGGGTGTCCTTAGATTTTTTTCCCCCCTTATGTCGGAGTATAACCAGAGCTGGGGTGTTATGTTTCAGTACCAGAGCACATCTGTGATGGGATCATGACAATTGTCCCATGACTTATAACATGCATTTTTCATTGCTATTACATTTTACATTGCGATCTGTTCCAAAAAGTAAGTGATCATATTGCTGCCTCCTTTTTTCATTAGTTTAGTTTCTTTAGTGATGGTTTTACCGCAAGTGAAGCCACGACTAACACACCAGTATCAAATCAAAGTGATTGCAGTTTTAGGCCATCAGCTCCTGGCATTATAACAACAATTGATGTATAAGAATTTGATTATGTATCACAAGTGACTAAAACATTTTTGACATTAGTGAAAAAGACACCAGTGAATAGTTCTCACTAGTTACTATTACTATGCATAATTTTCAGCCCATAACCACAACAACCACAGGAATCTTTTGTCGAGCTCACTTTTCATTACGTAAAGATGGTAGCCTTTGCACTTGCACTATTCTACCATAGAAGCTTGTTTCTTTTGCAACATATTACATGTATTATACTGTACTTCTGCCTGTGCACAAAAAATGTCATGTTCCCTTGACATGATGACAAGTCTGGCAGACGAATTTTGTTAATTAGTTAATTAGTTAATCAGCTGGTTTACTTAATGGGCAGAACTAATATGTTGCAGGACTTTCTGAAGCTGGGGCGTCCACCTCTGCACAAAAATGGCTGAGCTGCGAACTTCTGTGGTAAATATTTATACACGATCTTCAGGAAGCATTCAAGAAAGGCATGGGTTAAGCGAGTGACACCAGGAAGCTAAAGAAGTCTTTTTGACTTTATGTCCAGCCAGATCCAGTAGGTTTTGATGGACTACAATAAAGAACTTCATACTAAATATTGATTGTTGTATAGCAAGTTCATTGTATAAAATAACAAATTACTCTTGTCTTGATAATCATATTTTAAAAAAAATTGAGAATGTAATTAAAGCATTTCACTTTTGTCTCAATACTTTTAGCTACCACTGTACATACAGTAGGAGAGTATGAAGGAATCTGTAATCCAGGGTAGAATTTTAGTTATTACAGTTCCATGTAAATTGGCTATGTACTGCACAGAAAAAATACATACCCCTAGTGGCAGTAAAGTTAATAAAGACAGTAAAGTGAATAGTGCCCTCCACAGCACATGAAGGACATGTCCTAGAGCTGACAGTACAGTGATAGAAATCAGATAGTGACTGGATTACAGTTGGTTTAGAATGTTCTGCAGGTAGAAACTGTTCTTTAGCCTGCTGGGTTTGGCTAGGATGCTGTGGTGCCATCTGCCTGGTGGTAGTCTAGTATTCATGTGCTGGGTGATTGTGGTCTGTCGTAATTTAGTTAACCAGACACAGCTTATAGAAGAGGTCCTATAAGGTTGGGAGTTTGCTGACAATAATGAGTTCAGCTGTCCTCATGACTCTCTGGGGGGCCTTGTTTTTTTACTCAAATCATTTAAGAATGGTCAGGACTGCCATTAATGTTGTTTCTCTTTGTCATTTAAAAAAGTAACAACTTGACTTATGGTGCAAAGTTGGTCATTCAGAATTCACAGTTGTATATGGATTGAGCTTCTGTATCTGCCTAACTTGATCCGCAATTACTACAAAAAAAAATGATTTCATCATGCACAAAAAACTGCCAGTGTATACTCTGCTTTTACCTTTTTTGCCAAGCTTTTTGCATCTTCTGAAGCCAGTGGCTTAGCTTTTTTCCCTGATTTTATCTGCAAATTAATTTTCCAATTACTATTTAGTCATGGCTACAGGCAATAAGTGCAGTTAACAGTCAGTCTGGTGAAAACATTCTACCTTCTACCTTTTTTATTGGGAGACAATTCCAAAGCTTTTATTTGTCACATGACACATTGCAGTACAGTGAACTTATTTTCCTCATATAACCTAGCTTGTTTGGAAGTTGGGATCAGAGCAAAGAGTCAGCCATGGTACAGTGGCCTTGAAGGAGAGAAGTGAATTGCAACCGAGTGAAGTATGATTGTATCGATCAGCCATATTATTACGCAAAACCTTATGCCCAATATTGTGTAGGTTCCCCTTGTGACGCTACAAGACCCCTGGGGATTTGCTATGGTGTTCGGCACCAGGCAGTTAACTGAGGATACTTTAGGTGCTGATGGTTGTGAACTCCGTGGATCAGACTTGTTGAACCCTATGCATGATACAGTATATAGGACTGGGATCTGGGGGGCTTGCAAGCTGGGTCAGCAGCCTTCACCCCGTAGAAAGATATCAGATCGCATATTATATTGTCTTCCTATCATGGCCAATATTTTCTTTTTTGTTGTGTGGTATTGGTTATTCTCTGAAATCGGACCAGACAGGCTAGCCTTTGGTCCCCGTGGCCATAGATGAACCTTGGTTGTCCATGATTCTGCTCATACACACACACACACACACACACACACACACACACACACACACACATTTCTAACATATTTTCAGGTTGATTCATATTTAAAAACAAAGAAAAGTATGCAAACAGTAAAGCAAACTATTTATAGTTCCAGGGCGCTGCATCATTAACGAGCCAGTGCTCTGATCACAGCTTGCTGCACAAGAATATTACTGTACATATTAGTACATATTTCACCAAACTGTACTAAACTATATAAACACAGTTTTATTCTGCTAACATTGAACCTGGTATACCACTCTTTCAAACATGTCCAAGTGAAGTTTTCTGCCATACAGTTAGCCATCCTTGAGTTGTAAGTATGTCCAGTCTCTGACCGTAAATAGTGCCAACAACTGAACAGCTACCATCCGCTTGAACTTACACCAGTCATTACAAGACACGGCTCCCACAGCACCTCAAAGCCAGTCTGCCAACCACTGTCAACCCACACCAACTTATCTACGGAGGTCTACAGAAATAGCAATATCATTGCCACTGCTATTCACACTGCACTGACCCAACTTGAAGACGAGGGGAGCTAAGTAAAGATGCATAACTTACCAATGACCAAGACTCCACCTCTCCTCCTCAGCGGTGTGCTAAGCTCCATTCTCTACGATCTTTACTCATGACTGTTCCAGCCCACCAATAGCATCACTAAGTTTGTTATACCCTATGAACTGACAATAAAGGAACCAGTCTGTCTGTCTGTCTATCTATCTATCAATCTATCGCTTTTGAAAGATGATGCTATACAAATAATGCATATGATGTAAATGGCAATCAAAGCATCTTTTACTCCAAGTGAGAATTCTGATGAAATAGACTGGTAAAGAAAGTTAGTAAAATTCTAGTCCTGCATACCATACAAGCATAGATTATAGTGGCATAGGAGCAGTAGTGGCTCAGTCACTTAAGACTGTGGGTTATAAGGTTACTGATCAGAAGATCACAGGTTCACGACACAGTGCTGCCAGGCTTCCACCGTCGAGCCCTTAAGCAAGGACCCTAACCTTATCCGCTCCATGGGTGTTAGCTGTAACCTGGATGACCACTGGCTCCGACCCCAGCTTCCTAAGTGGAGTATGCAAAACAATCAATTTACTGTGCTGATAAATATATAAAAAAAACAATTCAATCATACCCAGTCTAAGACTTCTTCTAATTTACACTCAATCCAGCCTAAAGAGGCTTAGTAATACAGGTAGATGTGCCTAAGGGGAGGAAATGACGAATCTGTGCATGAATGAAAGCAATATTTTAAAGCTAATTTAGGCAAAGAGGTCTATTCAGAAATTTTAAGTTCTGGAAGGCATTATTTTTAAAGTCAGTTACACCACAGCTGTGACTGTCTCCCTCTGGTGAAAATAAGCTGCATTGCTTTGAGTTTGGTTTTGAACTCTTCGGCACGTACTCACACACATAGAAAGAGAAAGAGATAGAGAGAAAATACAATAATTCTTCACACTAAAGTGTTTACCGTGTATAATTAAAATGTTTCATTTTAATGAAAGCGAGACAAAAAAAAAAAACTACTAAAATACACCATTTAAAACCTTTGTCCCATCATCTAATGATGTACATTGTAATACCAGTGTACAGTGTACCGTATCTGTGTTCACAAAAGTCTGTTGTCCCATCAAGGAAGTGTGGTAACGTCCCAAGAATCCTTTTTGAGGAAAATATCTGCATTTTATTTTTACACAAGAAAAACTCATGGAATAAGAGATCATCTTTATAAAAACCAAATAACACTGGAAATAGCTGATTCGAAGAAATATGCATGAGACAAATTCATATGAAAACAGGAAGGTTGTTTATAAAACTAAGAAATTACTCTTGTTTATTAGAATTCCAACAGATTCTTCGTGAGAGGGGGTTTGTAGGGCAGAAGTTCCTGAAAGTCACTGAACTCTGAAGCTCAACCACAAGCATCTCTATACTAGGCAACCACAAAGTCTATGAGAGTCTCAATTCTGGTGCAATTAAAGAGCGCAAACAAATGCATATGCTTATGCACATGCACATGCACACTCACACAAACAAATAAGCAGCATTGTAGCATTCTGCAAGTGAGTGGGCCAGTGAGCCAAGAGTTCAAGATAAAACATAAGCCTTGCTTTTAAAGCAAACCGAGCTTTGAGGCTTTAAAATATATATTTTTTTCCAGCCACATAGTAAAAAATGTTTCTAAAAAAAAAAAAAAAACTTGGTACGATAATTGGCAAATCATAATGATGCTATGATTCAACTATGAAAGAAATTTCTTACTGTGACATTGCAGTGAAACGTATTGATTTGTCAGATGCTTTATCTAACACATACAGTATGTGAGTCATAATTCAGTATCACCGCCCTCCTGTCACTAGCACAAAAACTTAACTGATAAACTGATAACATGCCCAACATTATTATAAATTATACTGTATATGTTTTAAACAAATATTATTTAAAATATATATCTAACCCTAGGCATCCACAAGCATATAAAATTAAAAGTCTCAGTTTTCCCTATTCTTAAGTTTAATGTGAACATTACATTAAACGTATTACCTGTATCTGCATTCATTTATGCACTGCAGCTACATGCTTGGCTGGTTGGATAACTGCATGCCCTATTAAAACACCTGGTGAGTGTAATATTTCCAGTAACATACAGTGATGACCAAAAGTATTAAGGCCATGTACTACAGTTCTCCCTGAAAACAAAACAGTTGTGATCACTAATTAGCTCTAGCCTATCTGGCTAAAAATTTGTCCCAATTAAATAAAAATTAGTGACAACCATATTCAGCTTCTGGAGAAATGGCCTGGTCATTTACAGTCCCAAACCCAATAGAAAAATGGTGAAGAAGGCAGTAGCGTCATTAGAGAGAACTACATTATAACACAGAATTTTACTTATGCCTCAAATTTCCTTCCCACCTCTGTATTCTCTTAATAGAAAAAGGAATCAGTTACAGTATATCAACAGCATTTACCTTTCTGAACTCAGTAGGGGTAAATCAGTGCGTATCATAAAATCATAAAGCAGGTTACACTCTAGATTTAATAATATTCTTTGGATTAAGACATTTTCACAGTCCGAAGTTATTTCAGATCACTATCTCGTCTCGTTTAAAGTATGTTATAGTAATAAAGAGTCAACATTCTATTATACCTTAGATAATGTAAAAAAATATTAGATATAAGAAACTTATTCCCTGGTGTAATGACCACATACAAACAGACCGCTCGAAAATTAGAACGTACCGTAAATGGCGTCAAACTCAAGTGTTAGTACTGTATTTCAAATAGCATGGAAGGAAAGCATCTTGAACTATAAAAAAGCTTTTAGTGTTCAACATATCTTTTCACTATCCTGAAAAATGAATCCTATTTACTACAGATTCCTATTTAATACCGCAGAAAAATTTACCAGGAAAAATCTCACTACAGAAATCTCCCCATCAATAACATGCAGTAGCGGACCTCTCCTTTATCTCTAAGATCTTAGAATATCATACACAAACTCCCACTTACTCACTAACTCGTACCTCATTACTACAAAAAGTACTGAAATGTGTTGCGTTGTTGTGTTTGCACATTTGCACATGCACTTTGTTGTCGGTTGTCTATTGTTTCTATTTTGTCTCTTTTTTGTATAGAAATAGTTTTTAAGTTAACATAAAAAAAATAAAAATGTAAATCTGTCATGTCTGAGCTAGTCAGCAAATAAGGTCCTGGAGGAACGTTGTTTCATTTCACTGTGTACTGAACTGGATATGATTGGAATGACAATAAAAGCCTACTTTACTTGACTTGAACTATATCAGTCAGAGTTTGTGCCTCATCACAGGACAGAGACAGTGCTTGTTAAAGTAGTAAATGACCTCTTAATGGTCTTTGATCAGGGTTGTGTCTCTTTGCTTGTGTTACTTGACCTTGGTGCAGATTTTCACAATACTGATCATAGTTTTCTCCTTCATAGAAAATCTGAATTAAGGGACTGGCCCTCTCCTGGTTTAGATTCTATTTGACTGACCGTTATCAGTTTGTAGATTTAAATAGTGACTATTCTGCATGTTCTTAAGTGAAGTTTGGTGTTCCAACGGGTTTCACTACTACTTTCTCTGTACGTACTTCCTCTGGGCAAAATAATTCGTAAGCATGATATTAGTTTTCACTGTTATGCGGATGACACAAACAAGTGAATGACACAGCAAAGCCAGATGAGAAAACCCAGCTTAATAAAGTCGAGCAATGTGTGAAGGACGTAAGATATTGGATGCTAATTAACTTCCTTCTGCTTAATCCTGACATGACAGAAGTACTGGTATTAGGACCACAGTTAGAAGTAAGCTTTCTGATCACATAGTAACTCTGGATGGCCTTTGCGTTTCATCAAGTACAACAGCAAAAGAGCTTCGTGTGATTATAGATTCCAGTCTGTCTTTCAAAGCTCCTGTAGATAATATTACCAGGGTGGCATTCTTTCATCTCTGAAATATTGCCAAAATAAAGAATATGTTGTGGTTAGTCTTTCGGCTGTTCTTGTCGAGGGGTCGCCACAGCAGATCATTGGTTCGCACAGCAACATGGCACAGGTTTTACGCCATGCCCTTCCTGATGCAATATTGTCATTTTATCCAGGCTAAAGACCGGAATATATTGTCATTAAATGGTGCAGAAAACTTAGTTAATGCTTTTATCACCTCTAGTTTGCATTATTGTAACGCCTTACTGTCTGGATGTTCAACTAGGTGCATAAACAAGCTCCAGTTAGTCCAGAACGCAGCAGCAATCTATCCCCAAGACCAGTATCTTATCTTATACTATTAACCTATAATACATTAAATAATTTCACACACAGTACCTGAGTACTTGAGATAACTGCTAGTGTCTTACGATCTGCCACACTACTTCGATCAAAAGATGCAGGCTGCTTGTCAGTACTGCGAAAACTATTATTATGAAAACTACAGCAGAGGCAGAGTTATGGAAGTCATCCAGTTGATGTTCGGGACTCAGACACAGTCTCTATGTTTAAGTATAGACTAAAAACCTATTTATTTAAGCCTTTTTGTGAAGGGATTTGCCTAAGGTAAAGGAAAGATCTGGGAAACCCATGGATATACAGTAGAGTATTATGGTAAACTGTTTTGGATGTCTTGCCCCCTCTCATTGATCGCTCAGGTTTTTTGACCGTGAAGGGACTTAGTTGCTTTACTTCCCAGGAAGCCCTCATGTCTCTGTTTCTTTTTGGCTCTCCCTTTTAGCTATGCTGTCATAGTTAGTCCTGCCAGAGTCCCTACTTTTACTCCGCACTAAATATACATTCATCTTATACATTGTGATTTTTCCCTTCTCTCTCCCTCTCCCTGTCTCACTCTCTGTCGATACACATGGCCTTGGCTGATGCAGGCTGCTGTTCTCTGATTAGGTGCAACTGCTGTCGCTCCATAGCTCTTCATAGTTCACTGGAATTTCCTACAGTTTTGTACCCGAGCCTCTAATAACAAGCTGAACTCGATATTAACTTAAACATCATCTGTTATATCTACATCTAGGCATTTGGCAGACTCCCTTATCCAGAGCGACTTACTTTTTTAAAACAATTTTTTAAATCTCATTATACATCTGAGCAGTTGGGGTTAAGGGTCTTGCTCAAGGGCCCAACAGGGACAACTTGGTGGTAGTGGGACTTGAACCTGGGACCTTCCAAACCGTAGTCCAATGCCTTAACCACTGAGCTACCCTTATATTTATATATATGCAGCAACCTAACACAGCATATGACTGCGAAACAATTCCTCTTTTCCATTACCCACCCAAATGAGGATGGGTTCCCCTGTTGAGTCTGGTTCCTCTCAAGGTTTCTTCCAATTGCCATCTCAGGGTGCTTTTCCTTTTCACTGTTATATAGCTAAAAAAATATTATACATAAATAAACTAATATTAGTAGATAAAAGATAGGAATCTTTTTTTTGTTGTTGCTAAAAACCATCCTTATTACCAAGTTCTGAAACTATACCCTGATGTAATCTTGGTACCTATAAAGGGCATGATTTAACACGCAATTCACATTAGTGACTTTTAGGGCCCAAATGAATCCCCTCCAATTTAAAATGGTAAAATCCATGAATGAGTTGTCCCATCTGACGTATCCAGTGCTGAAAGAAATGCTTTGCATAGAGAAAGGTCTGACCACAGTAGACACTTGCTGGAAACTCCTCGCACACACTGCAGCCCAACAGGAAACCCTTATGTCACTGTGAGTCACAGTGAATCAACTGCATTACAACTGAATTTTACTTCTTTTCCACTACAGTGGGGAGATGAGTGGAAAAAGGGAAATCAGATGGGGACTGTGCTAAATGCTACAAACTGCCAAATGCAGGAGCAGAAATGTTTAACAGTATGGATGAGGTAAAAAAGTAAAAAAAAAAACTTTTTTGTTTATTTATGTGTCAGTGATGGCAAAAAAGTGTAACAAGCATTCATTTAAAAAAATTACTCGGGTATGAAAGTGAATGTGACTTGAGGAATGCAGATGAACCGATGTTTCACTTCAGATAAAGAATTATGTATCGACCTTGTCTGACCTTCAACAGTGACAGGATTCATTTTGATTTTCATAACGCAATATGACCTGCATAAGACCTGGACTATAATCATTTTCAGTTCATCAAGATGGAACAAAAAATTATAAAATTAACTGGCAAATGCCTAAGCAATGACACTACAGTAAATTGTTAATAATATATCACAGTATTAAAATGAAACTTCATAAGGAAATTTCCAGTAGGTAAACCCTGATTTTCCAAGGGGCTCATAAAAATGCTAAGGCTATTTAAAATGGTTGATTTTATCCAGGTAGTGGACCCAGTAGGTTAGGTATTTAAGGGACACAGAATCTGTTGTGGTGTTAATGATAAATTTTTTAAGGGTAAAAATTTCAAACATTGGGGAAATGCTGTACAGCAATGTGATTCCTAGATACTAGGAGTTGGCCTAGAACTGCTCATGTTTGATTTGGTTGGAGTTTCCAGATAAAAAAAAAAAAAAAAAGTAATGCATCACCTCAGAGAGGTTATAAAACCTCAAAAGTCTACAATTAGACAGATAAAAAATGGCATGGTTAAGCACTAAATGCTATAGCTTTTTTGCTTGCTAGTTAATATTATATGGCAACCATCAACCCCAGAGCTGTTCTCAGAAAGAAAGAAAAAAGCTTAAGTCTGTGCTACTGTATGTTTTAATTTCACAGAACAACTAAAGTTAGACTGTGGCAACGGCAGCTGACTCAGCAGTGCACACACCAACTGCTGCAGAAACAGATGCAAAGAGGCAGCTATTCCTCTACTGCAAGCCAGAAACACCAGTTGAAAGCAAGACATTTTCTTGTTCATCTTGCCTTAAGGAATTGTAAAATTTACACCAAAGTGCACGATAAACTTGTTTCATTCCTAAAATGCTTCTGTGATATCGAAGAAACAATTATAACTGCAGGAAATTAATTCATATTAAATACTCTTGATTACAGTCAGCTTTAGTAAATGTCATTACACAAAGTAGCATTATTATTTAGATATAAGGCTTATTGCTTAATAAGCAATATTGCACAGTCACACCTGCTTCTTGACAGTATTATGTGAGTATTACATCCCTTTTAAAAAGGAAGCCAGTCCATGAAAGTCAGTACTAAGCACATTGCAAGACTGTGATCTTCAAGATCTTTGAATTTCAAGATTTTTGAGTTTTATGTTTATCACACCAACAAAAATAGCACTTCTTTTGAGAAACCAAGAGATCTGAACTCTTAAAACATCCATTCTTATAAATACCATTGTCGGTCCGAAGTCTAAACACTTATTGGGCATATAAGTGTCGATATCAGAATAAGGTTATAATAACAAACTTGAGTAACAGTGCTTAGGGACTGGACAAAAGAAAATGCTAATCCTTCTCTAATACAGTACACGATTAAACACTTATTTCACTTCTCATCATCTTGTCATTCGTATATCATTACGTTAGACATTTCATTTTCAAATAGTTTTCTTCTACAGTCGTGGCCAAAAGTTTTGAGAATTACATAAATATTGGAAATTGAAAACGTTGCTGCTTAAGTTTTTATAATAGCAATTTGCATAAACTCCAGAATGTTATGAAGAGTGATCAGATGAATTGCATAGTCCTTCTTTGCCATGAAAATTAACTTAATCCCGAAAAAAACTTTCCACTGCATTTCATTGCTGTCATTAAAGGACCTGCTGAGATCATTTCAGTAATCATCTTGTTAACTCAGGTGAGAATGTTGACGAGCACAAGACTGGAAATCATTATGTCAGGCTGATTGGGTTAGAAAGGCAGACTTGACATGTTAAAAGGAAGGTGATGCTTGAAATCATTGTTCTTTCATTGTTAACCATGGTGACCTGCAAAGAAACGAGTGCATCCATCCTTGTGTTGCATAAAAATGGCTTCACAGGCAAGGATATTGTGGCTACTAAGATTGCACCTAAATCAACAATTTATAGGATCATCAAGAACTTCAAGGAAAGAGGTTCAATTCTTGTTAAGAAGGCTTCAGGGCGTCCAACAAGCGCCAGGATCGTCTCCTAAAGAGGATTCAGCTGCGGGATCGGAGTGCCACCAGTGCAGAGCTTGCTCAGGAATGGCAGCAGGCAGGTGTGAGCGCATCTGCACGCACAGTGAGGCGAAGACTTTTGGAAGATGGCCTGGTGTCAAGAGGGGCAGTAAAGAAGCCACTTCTCTCCAAAAAAAACATCAGGGACAGATTGATCTTCTGCAAAAAGTATGGCGAATGGACTGCTGAGGATGAAGCCTCTTTCCGATTGTCTGGGGCATCTGGAAAAAGGCTTGTCCGGAGAAGAAAAGGTGAGCGCTACCATCAGTCCTGTGTCATGCCAACAGTAAAGCATCCTGAGACCATTCATGTGTGGGGTTGCTTCTCATCCAAGGGAGTGGGCTCACTCACAATTTTGCCCAAAAACACAGCTATGAATAAAGAATGGTACCAAAACACCCTCCAACAGCAACTTCTTCCAACAATCCAACAACAGTTTGGTGAAGAACAATGCATTTTCCAGTACGATGGAGCACCGTGCCATAAGGCAAAAGTCATAACTAAGTGGCTCAGCGACCAAAACGTTGAAATTTTGGGTCCATGGCCTGGAAACTCCCCAGATCTTAATCCCATTGAGAACTTGTGGTCCATCCTCAAGAGGGGGGTGGACAAACAAAATCCTACTAATTCTGACAAACTCCAAGAAGTGATTATGAAAGAATGGGTTGCTATCAGTCAGGATTTGGCCCAGAAGTTGATTGAGAGTCGAATTGCAGAGGTCCTGAAAAAGAAGGGCCAACACTGCAAATACTGACTCTTTGCATAAATGTCATGGAATTGTCGATAAAAGCCTTTGAAATGTATGAAGTGCTTGTAATTATATTTCAGTACATCACAGAAACAACTGAAACAAAGATCTAAAAGCAGTTTAGCAGCAAACTTTGTGAAAACTAATTTTTCTGTCATTCTCAAAACTTTTGGCCACGACTGTACATTAAATTGTTTTAAATAAACAGCATAGATCTTATCCACCATTTTCTACCTGCTAACCTTCCTCTCATAACTGTGACAACACCATCTTTTGATGCCATTAATTACTAGTTAGTAATAAATTTGTTTTACAGTCATGCTGCCACTCCACTAGGACTTCAATGGCTCAGTGGTAGACTTCTTGCCTAGGCCGGAAGGCCCGGGTTTGCTTTTAAGCCAAGAGTGCCCTTAGTGCTGGGTATAAAATGAGAGGGTTGCATAAGGAATATCATCTTTTGTAAAAACCTGACCCAAAATTATGTGCAGACTATACATTGACTATTGACAAACCTCTAACGGGAGCAATCGAATAAGGAACAACATTTCATATCTCTAGAGAAGCCAACGTCATGTTTAGAATCCTAAAGTCAATGAATGACACCCATTTTTTTTATCTGTTGATGGGCTCCAATGCAGTTTCTTTTTAAGTACTGTTGTGATAATGGTCCTTAACCTGTCCTCATCTGTCAGCTAGAAACCTAACCTGGTCTGGACAACATACAGCCCAGACAAACCTCTGGATCTTTTGGTTCACATCTGGTTTGGAATGGTGGCCCTTATTTGGCTCACATATTTGGCAGCTAGATAGCAAACTATATCTCAACTGAGCCAAAATAATGTCTTATGGTTTACATCTCACGCAGATGTAAGCATTTGACTCATATGTAAATTGCTATAATTACCCTTAACATATATAAAGCTTGTAAAAAAACTAACCATATTTACATTTTACCATATTTACAGTATACTGCACACACAACCGTTACATTCCCATATCAACGTTTCTCCAATTTTTAAAGGATTTTGCTCAAAATTACAAACACCAATTATACAGCACTTTTGCAAACTTATCAAAATTGCAAAATATTTTTTCCCTAAAGTTTGCATTTAAAGAGAAAACATACAATCCATTTTCTTTTGTTTTAATGAGCAACTTTTTATATATACACACACACATGAATAGGTTGAAAAGTTGTTAGTTCCAATGAAAAACTTTGTTGTACTTTGCTGTACTATTTGAGCACAACATATGAATTTTAGGCCTTCACAGCATGTGGATTTTTAGTCCTTTGCCTCTATACACACACACACACACACGCACACACACACACACACAAAACGTGAGTGCAAGCACATGAGCGCAAAAGCTGCATGAACGATAGCGCCACACTTTTGCGCCACACAAGCTACAAAGTCCATGAGAGGCTTCATATGTAAAAAGATTCAAGGAACTGTTGTGTCTACCACAAAACACTGCAGGGGAATTCTGAATTCATGTGAACACACACACACACTTTCACACACACACACATGCAACTGAAATGTTGTACAAGCAAAATTCAATAAACCACAAAAATCTCACAATAACAAAATGATACAATTTCAGTGAAAAGAAACTGCTGAATAAAACAATCTAAGATTTATGCAAATTAACAGTTTATGTAAAAGAGCTGAATGTGCTTTGTGTAATATAAAAAAATGCATGTAGGCCAAATTATTTGCAAAACATCAAAATGTATTAACCTTTAATATACATTTGCAATAACTTTTAAGATTAGTTATATGCATGCACTGTTTTGTGAATACTATTGGTATTGGTAGAAACTAACGGCTAATAGAAGAGACCTGACTAAAACTTTATTATTTGGGTAAAAACGTATCTCTGACATTACAGTATATTTTCATGCAATGTATATATAAAATGCATGCACATTGTGATGAGCGAAATTTGAGGTTTTATTAACTAAATACATCTTTTTGGAACAGTGTTGACTTGATTGCTTAGTATCTTCAGAAGATGAGATTTCTCATGGCCACATACTGGCAGGCTGTGTGTTTAACATTGATGTATGACTATCTATGAATTCCTGTATGGAAATTACCCGGGTTTAGTGTATTAGTTTCTGCAACATCAGACATTTAGGAGCAACCTGCCTCTTATTTAAAGGAAACTTTCATAGATGAGGAGCCCACAGAAACCCCAAAACCCCAAGTGCATCCCTTAACGCCCTCTCAGGTTGCTCGTTTTCTATATAAATCCCCTGACCCATTCTGGTGAGAATCATTCACTTGCTCTCAGTCGCATTGTTCTGATTAGCGGTTAGAGTACAGCGTTAAGAAGAAAAGCAGCGAAAATGGATTCTTGGTCCAACCTTTTGCTAATGTGCGGACTTGTCACGGCGGCACTGCTGAATCAAACTACTGGACATGGACTTCACAACCTGAGACAAGCCGTACACACTCTACAAATACATCATGTAAGTGTTTTCTGTTGAAGGACTTTCTGATGACGTTATCTCTCATGCGAAATTGCTCAAAGCTATAAACCAGATAAAAGGAGTAGCATTATAGGTCACAACTTTGCACTTGCAGTTAGCATAGGTGAAGCTGCTACAGGGCTAGTCTACAAGACGACTGACTTACTGGAGTTTAAAGCATGCACTAAAACAACATCCTGTGCATTAATTGTGAAATATAAAAATAGAAGGCACAAAATTTGGGACAAAACTTACACACAGTATTAGGTTTCTCTGCAGCACAAATTGCACCTTAGTGAAAAAATAGAGGCAAAGTAATGAGGAAGTTTTGGTTATAAGAAGATAGCATGCACAACTCATCTGAGCACTCATTGCTGGCTTTCTGTATTCTGCAGGGGTTAACAGAGACAAAATGGGTGGGAGAAGCTGTTTTCACTCCCTACTTGGGCAAAGTAGAGGTAAGCTCAACAACTCAATTCACAGTGCAGTAACTTGAAACTTTCCCAGAGGTGACTCTTTATTATTCACAAACTCAAACATATCTCATTAGGACACTTGCACTTGTGAGAAGATGATGCTTCTGCAAATGCTGCATGGTTACATGGAGATCTTTTCAGACATGCTGAAGAAGGCCAAGACTATTGAAACTAAGACCAGTCTGAAAGAACTTCAGGGAAGTGTGAAAGAACTGAGGGACAAATACAAAAAAGAACAGGCAGTGTGGAAAAAAATTCATGAGATTGACGCTCTGCAGGTAAGAAAAAAAATATTGCACTTTGCTTAGTTTCAGCTTAATTTATACCCTCATACCTTTTATTTCATGGGCATTTTTACATGACAAATTGTATATTATGTAAGACAATAATGCTCTATATTATGTTTTCTTCCCTTCACATTTAGAAATACAACAGTACAATCCAAGGGGGAGCAGTGAACGACTTTATCACGGTGTACGATAAGGCCTTAGAAGCTGGACAACAATCCAAGAAGTCCCAGTCGCTGCTCAAGAGTTTACTGCAACGTTAGGATGCTTTTGAGTAGAGCACAAGTCAAATCTGCATTACTTTAGTGATTTAGTCTAGTACCTCTGTGTTATTTATCAAACTTAATTTAACCATTAATTACAAGTCTAATTTAACATATTTATTTTCATCAAAAAATTCAATATACCTGTAAAATGTAACTTATTCTGTTGTGCAGTTCAGTGTAGAATTTTGCATGTTTTGGTTGTGACGTAGCCAAGCTATGTGTAACTATGTATCAGTACAATAAACCACTAACGTTTACAGTAATCTGATTACGCTGTGTTCAGTTGAATTCAGTTTAATACACAACAAGCATTAAAAGATGACAGAATTTAAAAAAATACACAAAGCAATTCTGGACCAGACACTTTTTTTTATACAATTATTCTATATTCAACATGTATTTACTGTTAAAAAAAATAGCTGAGAAAATACATGTGTAATCCATCAAGACAGAGAAACATTTAATGCATTTCTCCAAAATATGTAAAATTACAGGGGTCACATTATATAATCATAATACAGAATTACAACATATAGTGGGCAACATGTATATCTCAGTGTCATTAAGCCAACCAGCTAGAATTGAGGATTTTCCTTCCTGGTGTTAAGTTCTAAAATGTTGCTACACTTCTCGGACAAAATCATGACAGGCAGATATGCGCCAATCGAGATTGTGGCATGAAGAAAAACAGTCCTCATGACCTTGCACAGATCCTCCTGTCCATCCTTGAGTAGCCTCACTGAAACCAACACACCTACTGGGACTATTGAACTGTGCAGCAAGGCACAGTTGAGCCTTTTTGTCGGTATCAAGACAACTCAGTGTTTGCTGCTAGGCTCTGTAGGCCATACTATTTAGCTGGATTGTGACGATACTATCCTAGCCTCAGAAGGCTTCTTTTTCTGAACGGAGACCGGTGCACTGGGTGGACAACATCACCATGGCGTATAGAACATTTTCAGTCAAGTCATCCACAATGAAAACATTCACCATTTTGTCTGACAAGGATGCCTGCCACGGATAATACTACCAAGACAAATAATTATAAATCGCTGGCTAAATTTACCCCCATGGATTTTACTGAAGACACCAGGAGAAGCCAGACGCTAAGAAACTTCAGTCACTGGGAATTACCAGCTATTCTTTACATCACTTTGGAGGACAGTGCACTGGCAGATTTATGATACAATGATATTTACATCTGTCTCATCAGGAAAGGTTAAAGAATTTTTTTTAGTAAAACTGATATATTGTTTAAGCAGAATATCACTGTAGTTTACATTTTATTTTCAAACACTTTTATATCTATCTTTACGATCTATTCTCCCGACCTTGGCATCTACCTCTCACTACGCTGTCTGACTGACTCTGATCACTATTCCAGTTCAAATGTTACACAGGTGTGTAAATGTTATTTAATAAACCTCCACCACTGCTGACCCAGTGAAAGTAGCAAAACGGAATAATGGCTGTATGTTTATTGCCTATACTGTGTCATATGTCACTTTGTCACCTTTGTTGATCTGAGCATGCATGTGCAAGACAATATCAATGCAATTCTTGCTGCCTCTGGAGTTTATAAAAGGTTTACAAAACCACAGGTACACATGAAGTGTACAGTACCTAACTGTTCTTTTGTTTCATGTTAAATAAAAAACAAAAATAAAAAATGTTTTTAATAATATATTCATAATAATAATGATGCTTAGCTCTTATTTAGTGAATATCCTTAAGACATCTAAAACTTTCAAAAACAGTTTGAGTTTGGTTAAAAATAATTATTTAGTCCAATGATCTTACTGGCAGTTGCTTTTGGTTTAACTAACAACACATAGTTCAGTCACTAGCTTTGCCCAAATAATAAATTTTTAAAAATTGATCATACTTAGGTAATTCTTCAAATTCGTATGATTATGAACTGACCAGTGAAAGCTGATTTAAATTTTAAGAAGATCCAGTCAATACAATTTTGAGCCGAGGTCTGAATTTTTCATCTTTGAACATGATGGCCTTGTATATTTCCAACATTTTTTAATCAATCTTTAGTAAATCTTCATTTTCATGCCGCTGTGCTGTAAATGAATGTGAAAGGACCCTGGTTGCTCTGTGTACACACATTCCCAGCTGAAGGAAAAAGCGCTAGATTACTGGTACATTAATCATTCTCACTCGTTCCGGATCTGGACCACAGTTCACCATTTATTGATGCCTTCTCTATAGTATAAGTAGCTAAACTGACACACATGGTTTCCCTGCTGCCTATATTCTGTCTGAAATGTCAAATCATTTTCTCATTCTATACCATGTGGGATGTCAAACTAGGACTGAAATTTCTCATGAATGAAGGCATAAGACCAGCTGGCATTTACAGAGGACTTCCAGCACAGTATGGTGATGGCACTATTATCCACAATAAAACATCTGAATGGTGCAAACATTTTGACGATCCTGACCAAGGTGGCTCAGAGAGCACTGCAGGCATTTTCGTAAACATTCAGTGAGTGCAACATATGGTCCTTAAAAGACCTCCTCCGCCCCCAGTACAGTCCTGACCCCACTTGTAGCCATATCCACATGTTTGTGCCATTAAAGGAGTTCCTGGGAGACCAGCGTTTGAGACGTGACACAGGCAGTCTGATCTTAATCCTGCAGAAGTACAGAAAGCATGAAGCTGATCAGAAGCCTTAAAGTTTGCAGGTCAGGGGTTCCAATGGGGTTCTAATTCAATTCTTATTTATTGGTCCAACAACAACAACAAAAAAAAGCTGAGACAATACAGGTGCATCTCCATAAATTAGAATATCATCAAAAACTTATATATTGTTATATAAAGTTGATATATTTCAAGTGTTTATTTCTTTTGATTTGGTGATTATGGCTTACAGTACAGCTAATGAAAACCCAAAATTCAGTATTTTAGAAAATTAGAACATTGTGAAAAAGTTCAACATTGGAGACTCATAGTGTCACACTCTGATCAGCTAATTAACACAAAACACCATCAAGGGTTTCCTGGGCCTTTAAATGCTCTCTCAATCTGTTTCAGTGGCCCACAAAAGGTCATTGCTAGAGAGGCTGTTTACAGAGTGCTGTATCCAAGCACATTATTGGAAAGTTGAATGGAAGGAAAAAATGTGGTAGACCAAGGTGCACAAGCAATAGGAGTAACAGCAGCCTTAAATTAATTTTGAAACTAAGCCCATTCAAGAATTTTGAGGAGATTCAACAGGAGTGGACTGCAGATGGAGTCAGTGCTTCAAGAGCCACCACACTCAGACGTATTCAGGACATGGGCTACAACTGTCGCATTTCCAAAGACTTCTTTTCAGATTAAAGTCAATTTTTCATTTCTTTTGGAAATTAAGATCCCTATGGTGCACTGTGTTTTATCAGGTCCAAGGTCAGCGCAGTCGTCTACCAGGAAGTTTTAGAGCAATCCATGCTTCCCTCTTCTGACCAGCTTTATGGAGATGATGATTTCATTTTCCAGAAGGACTTGGCACCTGCCCACACTGCCAAAAGTAGGATGGTATCCCTGTGCTTGATGGACCAGCAAACTCCCCCGACCTAAACCCCATAGAGAATCTATGGGGTACAGTGATAAGGAACATGTGAGACACCAGACCGAACAATGCAGAAGAGCTGAAGGCCGCTATAAGAACAACCTGGGCTTCCATAACATGTCAGTAGTGCCACAGACTGATCGCCTCCATGCCACACCGCATTGCTGCAGTAATTCATGCAAAGTGAGCTCCAACCAAATATTGAGAGCTGTACATGTCCATACTTTTCAGTTGTCCAACATTTCTTTGTTAAAAATCTTTAATTAAAAATCTTAAATAATATAAAAATTTTCTGACTTGAGTGAATTTTGGGTTTTTGTTAGCTTTAAGCCATAATCATCAAAATTAAATCATCATTAATAAACACTTAAAATATATCAGTCTGTGTGTAATGAATCTATATAATATATGAGTTTCACTTTTTGAATTGAATTGCGGAAATAAATAATTTTTTGATGATATTCTAATTTATTGAGATGCACCTACAAATGTCTAATCTATCATGACTGTGAAAGATTTAATGCATGGTGGTCTATTTGAAGGTCATCCAATTAGCAGACCCCTAAAGTGTACAATGAGACAAATACTGATGCTTCCAGAAAAGACTGTGAGATACTATCCTATCCCTCTATTTGAGTAAACTGGCCATTGTGGTAGTAAGCATTATGAAAATAAAGAACTACTAAAATATTCTGTAGCTGGTGTAGCTATAGTTGGTTCACCATCCTTAACAGTGTCCTCATTATCATCCCCTTCAGACGTTTCCATTATTATTTAGGGCCCAAGCACTATAAGGTGCGCAGGGCCCTCTTGTTTTCCTAAGGATATTTTTTTTACTTTTCGGGGGTCTTAACATGCTCAAAAACTCATGAATCTTGGCAGACAGGTTGGAATCTGCTGCCATCATGATGCCTGAGAGTCTCATGGTCCGGGGCCCCCACAAGAGATTTTGCTGCCTAACTCATACACACTTTCACGTAGGCACATGAAACTCAGTACACATTTAGCGCTCATTGAGCCGAACAATTTTCGCACTGCATGTCCTGGGCTAAACTCAACAGGAGGCCGGTTATTTTGGGTCGTTCGCAAAAACGCACCCGATGGATTTTGATATACTCCTCCTAGGGAATTTATACAATCGCTACCAAACCAGGCCGATGTGATCTAAAGGCATTGAGGATGCAAAATTGCGGAGGGATTTTTGATATCTCAAACGGGTCAGCTGTGATAATGTCTTAAACATATGCCGAAAAATTAATAATAACTTTCTGTGTTTCATGATATTGAGTGACATTATATTCAGTGACACCTTCTGTGACATCACGTTTAATGACATCACATTCAGGAACATCATAGTGTGATGCTTTTCTTCCAGCATCTGCGGCCTATTGTACAAACATACACATCACAAATGTTAACACTCACACACACACACAGACACACACACACACACACACACACACACACACAGACTCAAACACCATACACACAAACAAGCACATTTACTCGTCACACACAGACTGACACATCCACACATCACACACCTCTCTCCCTCACTCTCACACACTAACCCTCACAAACTAATGCGCACACACACACACATACACACACACACAAACATACCCATGTTAAAAATGTTTACACTCATGCACACAAACACACACACACACACCTCTCACAACGCACACACACCTCTCTCTCTCACACACACACACACACCACACATCACACACCTCTCTCCCTCACTCTCACACACACTAACCCTCACACACTAACGCACACACACACACACACACACACAAACACACTCACACATACCCATGTTACAAATGTTTACACTCAGGCACACAAACACACACACACCTCTCACAACGCACACACACCTCTCTCTCACACACACACACACACACACCACATTAATAGCTATGCACACACACCACCTCTACGCTATGCACACACACCTCTCACGACGCACACACACACACACACACACACACACACACACACACACACACACACACACTCTAGCCCTGTATAGTGTGTGATGTGTGCAGGTTGTGCGGTGCAACTGAGTGACGATGGCTTTTTCGAGGTCTTAACACACTCGAATAACACAGGTTGTGCGGTTCGCCCGGGGTGACGATTGCACAGGGTCCTTGGGCCCGTCATCGTTGCTTGCAACTATATATTAACATGCTCAAAAACGCATTAAATTTGGCTGACAGGTTGGAATCTGCTGCCATTCGGCCTGGGTGTCTGGGCCACAGGCGTAGAAAGACACGTACGAAGACATTTTGCTCCATAACTCATACACACACATTTAGAGCTCATTGAGCCAAACAATTGTTGCGCTGCATGTCCTGGGCTCAACTCAACAGGAGTTTTTTTCTCAAAAAAACACCTGATGGATTTTGATATACTCCTCCTAGGGAATTTATACGATCGTCACCAAACTGGGCCAGTGTGATCTAAAGACATTACGGTTGCAAAATTGCAGAGGGATTTTTGATATCTCAAACGGGTCAGCTGTGATAATGTCTTAAGCTTACACAGAAAAATGATTAATAACTTTCTGTGTGGCAATATATTGAGTGATATTATATTCAGTGACACCTTCAGTGACATCATGTTCAGTGACATCACATTCAGGAACATCACAGTGTGATGCTTTTCCTCCAGCATCTGCGGCCTATTGTACACACATATACATCACAAATGTTAACACTCACACACACAAACACATCTCACACATCACTAATGTTAATACACATCATACACACAAACAAGCACAAACACAAGCACATTTACTCATCACAAAGAGACTGACATCCACACGTCACACACCTCTCTCCCTCACTCTCATACACACACTAACGCGCGCACACACATACACACGCACGCATGCACACACACACACAGACACACTCATACATCACACACATGCACACATCCATACACCCATATTACAAATGTTTACAGAAACGCACGCACGCATGTCATGTGTGCAGGTAGTGCGGTGCAACTGGGTGGCAATGGCTCTTTCGAGGTCTTAACACACTCAAATAACACACGGGTTGTGCGGTGCACCTGGGGTGGCGATGGCACAGGGTGCTTGGGCCCGTCATCGTTGCTTGCAACTATATTTAAATTTAACTTTATAAACTTTGGTCTCATGATCCATCAAGGTATAAGACATACAAGAGACTTATCTAAACATAAAAATTATTCTAAAAGCACAGTTAAAAAATTATAATACACAGCATCTAATCATATTTTAAAAACAAGCATCTATACCAATGTCTCCATCGCTTGAACTGGAAACGTATTGAATCTTATATTGGATATATTGTAATTATTTCATTTTCTCATGCATCCAAATTCAAATCAAATTAAAATTTTATTTGTCACATACACAGTCATACACAGTAAGATATGCAGTGAAATGCTTATACGACCGCTCCGTGACCTTAAATATTTTTACAAATGGAACCTATAAAACAGATTCCATCAAAGTTACAAAAAAAATATATATATATAAAATCTGAAGTATGATGTAATGTAATATATTACGACTATAGTCTGTGAAAAACTTGAGGTAGTATTTTAATGAGATGAGGGGGGGTGTGAAAAGAAGTCCTTGAAGTGTGCAAATGTGCATATGTGCATATATGTGCAATGTGCATTGACATAATTGTCCGTTCTGTGTGTGCAAGAAAATGCAGAGGTGTTTAGTCCAGTGTATTGGTTTGATTGAGAGACCGTATCGCCTGCGGGAAGAAGCTCCTTCTCAGAAGCACCTTCATCCAGTCGGCAGATACATTTACACATACTGTAAGATTCATCAATACTTCTTGAAGGATATTAACTTTTACAGTCACAAACAATTTACAAGCACTACACCCTCTAGGCCTCTCAAAGCACTATTGTATGCTACCTGAATTCTCTGCACGCTTGCGTACAGATGTGCACAAAATGGTTTCACAATGAATATCTAGTCAATTTACCCAACATTTACTACATTTCTCTAAAGTGGGTGTGACTTAGCGAGCAAGGGGCAATCTGACTGATAACTATGGCTCTATTTGTTAAATATATAACAATATATTTGGCAGTCTATTTGGTCATCCAAGTAGCAGACCCCTAAATTGTTAAAACCCATGACTAACAAATACCAAATCATGAAGGAAGCTTCTTTCAGTTTCTGCGTGGTCCGTATTTAGCGTCACAGGAGTTGTGTGTAATGAGGGAATCTCTCAGTCACCTCAAGTTTCACTGGTTGCCACAGCTCCGGAAAACCAACCATGCAGTACGGAGATGAAGAAGATAATGTGTTCCAAACAAAGTCATTACCTAAACACTCTTAAACACAGTAAAACATCTAAATGGTGCAAGCATTTTAAAGAAAGATATATATGTCTGTGAATGAAGATCCTGATCGAGGTGGCTCAGAGAGCACTGCAGGTGATCTTGTGAACATTCAGCCAGTGCATCAACTGATCCTTGAAAATCTATGGATAACTTGTCAACTTGCAGAAGAGATGCATCTGTCTGTGGGAAATGTACACACAGTCATACATGTAAACAACTTTCAGCCGGGATTTATTGCTACATCCCCATTACAGTCTTTACCTTACTCCTTGCCATTTCCACATGTTTTTGCCATTAAAGGAGTTCCTGGAAGGCCAGAATTTGAGGCGTGAAGCAGGCAGTCTGAGTATGGCCCTGTCATACTGAGAAAACCAAGCACTAGTGGAACCCTGGGATAAGTGCATTAGTGTAGCAGGGGATTATATAGAGAAATAAAAATTCTATTCTCATAAGTTTTTGCTCTCATAACAGCGTTCTTTACAAAAAGAAAAAAGTCCTGGTTTGACTTGAATTCCCCTTGTACCTTTTTTTGACAATGAGACAAATGCTGTAATTTGTAATGAAAATGTAAAAACACTGTGAAATACCCTTCCAGTGAAGACTGTGAGATATTGTCTTATTCTTCTATTTGAAGCCATTATGGTAGTAAGCATTATGACAATAAAGCACTATTAAAACATTCTGTAGCTGTTGTAGCTGTAGTTGGTCCACCATCCTTAACAGTGTGCTAATACATATGCTCTTTAGACTTTTCTATTATTATTAAATTTAACTTTATGAACTTTTGTCTCATGATCCAGCAAGGTATAAGACATACAACATTATACAGCATCTAATCATATTTTAAAAAGAAGCATCCATACCAATGTCTTCATCGCTTGAACTGGAAACGTATTGAATTTTATATTGGATATACTGAAATTATTTCATTTTCTCATGCATCTAGTTGACAGATACATTTATACATACTGTAAGATTCCTTAATACTTCTTGAAGGATATTAACTTTTACAGTCATAAACAATTCACAAGCACAACACCCTCTAGGCCTCTTGAGTAATACAGTGGAACCTCGGATTGCGAGTAACTCGGTTTACGAGTGTTCCGCAAGACGAGCAAAGATTTTTAATAAATTTTTACTTGAAAAACAAGCATGTCTTGGTTTACGAGTGCCAAGTTTTTTGACACCGACACACACACACAGACACACAAACACACTCTCTCGTCTTTACACCCCCCCCTCCCCGGCTTCACACAGACACACACACTCTGCTCTACACAGAAACTCTGCTCTGTCGCGATTCTTTTCAAAGGTAAAGTGCTGGTTCATTTGTTTGTTCTTTTTTTTCCTTTACAGCAGTGATTCTGCTAGTCTGCGCTCACGTGTCATTAGAGAGATTTATTTTTTTCCCGTTAAAACAGTGTTTCCGTTGTGTGTGTGTTTGTTGTGAAACTTAAAAAGAGAGATGGGGGGAGAGAGGAGGAGTTAACCCTGTAAGACCCAAATATAGAAAAAAATAAGCAAAAAAATTTTTGACCTCTCAGATATTGTTTTAGGAGGCCTCTGATGTAGAAATTAAAGATTTTTTAAATTTTTTACATTTTAGTAAGTTTTTAGGGAAATGTAATATTGCAACGTTGGGCCTAGTTGTGAGCAGAATATCTGTACTTGTTCTCACTTTGTCTGAACAGGTATACAGAACATGTAAGCATTTATTTGCAGGGTTGTTCACTTACTTAGCTCCATAGCAGTATATATCATAAGTAATAATTACACAACAATCATATTTTTTTAATAAGCATTTATTAATAAAAATATTTGGAAAAAAATATTTGGTCACTTTCAGTGTGGTTTGAATTAAGTCTCTGTTTACTTGCAGTGATAGTCCCTAAGACAGTACTTTTCATCTGATAAGCACAGGCGAACATTGCACTTGCTACACAGTGTGTTTGTATATCCATTATTGCAGTATCTGCAGCGTCCTCTCTTCGTCTGTACTAGGAAATGTGTAATAATGTCTTTGCATACATCCAGGCATCTCTCCATAAATGAATTTAGCCATGGTCTGAGTTTCCAGTTTGTCCTTCTTTTCCATCTCTGACACAGTTAAGTTGGTTATAAAGTGTAGTGAAGTCAACAGAGATTGGAATCCAATGTGGGACATCACATCAGAAATAGGGGTGTACCATGTGTCTGTCTCCTAATATATACGGACTCCAGACATTTGCATTAGGCTCATCTTCAGGTACCTGCCAAGCATCTTGTCAATTTCCTTATTATTGGTGTTTACAGATGTTCCATTTTTTTGCAAGCTGTACTCATTTGTGTTTCTTGTCAGAGCCTCAATCATATCTTATGTCACTAACTTTTGGAAGTACTCCAATGGGGTGGGGAGGGAGCTGGCATCAATGGTGATTTCTGAACCAGAAAAAATCAGTATTGGGAATGATAAGCTCCTTTTTCAACCAGCGAAACCTGTCACAGTGTGTTTTTTTGGTTGGGGCTTGATGTCCACATCATCATTGCCTGGGCAGTCAATGGGTTGGTGGTTTTCTTTGTCCATTTCACCTGCTTCTTCATTCTCTGAGTCACTTGCATCAGTATAATCGGAGTCCATTTCAAAATCGCTCTCTCCATTTTGGACTGCAGCAATCACATCCAGCACACTGAATAGATGACATTTCTGTACTGGTGGCATTCTGAAACTGAAAAAGTTTCAAAAAATTTTATTAAATATGTGAATAACACATATAGGTCTTATATTGTAGCAGATAAACAAAAAATAAACAGGGTGGGTGCCATGTGTCAAGGGTAGCGATTTAAGTATTATCCATCAAAGTAATACAATTTCAATGCAAATGCTAATCAAAATTCAACTACATTCAAACAATGCTATCTGAGTGGCCTGTTATGCTCTCTACTTATCATACTAAAAGGGACATATGCATCCCCCAAGAGCACTAACAGGTTCAGATTCAAGACCATTCACACCTGTCCCTGAACAATGCCACAGGCTACCACTCTGACCCAATGTTGTAGAATTACAACATAAAAATAATAAGCTCTAAATCAAAGTTGATTAATGTTTTCTAAAATAACTATATATGTATGTGCTATAAACATTGTAATAAACACACAAAAAATATTTAAGGAATTTTACTTAAATCTTGACAAATCCAGTCATGCAAAAAAAGGAGATCAGCTCAATGCGAAGTTTGCAGGTAGAGTAAGTTCATGGCAAGATGACCAGACCTATAAAAAACTTTTTCTATCCAACAGCATCGTGAGGACAAACAATAGGACCCATTACATATGTAAATGTGGTTTTGAGAAAAAAACATTTTGCTGACCCTTTTTTAGAAGTGTTAAAAGTGATGTTGTAATTCTGCAACAGTGGGCTTTACAGGGTTAAGTTAAGACAAGGCGAGGGAAGGGGCTAATTCCACACACACACACACACACAAATACACGGCGACTGCGCGCACAAACGAAACACTTATCTGTTGGGATTTATTTTAACTTTTTTTTAAAGGTAAAGTGCAGGGTAATTTGTTTTATGTTTTTACTTTATATATTGTATTAATTATTTTCTGGATTAATTTTTTTGGGGCTGTGGAACAAATTATTTTTTTTTCATTATTTCTTATGGGAAGATTTGATTTGGTTTACAAGTGTTTTGGAATACAAGCCCACTTCTTGAACAAATTGTGCTCGTAATCCAAGGTTCCACTGGATTCTCAAAGCACCATTGTATGCTACCTGAATTCTCTGCATGCTAGCGTACAGATGTGTTAAGTGTGCTTTAACACATACTAAACCTATTTTCTTTGAATCTGTACAGTTTAAGCTCCAACATTGATCCTAATGCGCTTAGGATGTGAGGTGGGTCAGATGGAGTGGTTGTTTTTTTTTTTATTAAAAACTAATAAAATGTAAATCTTAATAATGGATTTATTGTGTTAACGAAACGTGGATCATTGTCTTTTACTAAATATTCGACAAACACACATCATAGTTTCACCCTGACTCATAAACAGCATGAGTCCACTGATCAGGACCATAGTATTTCATCAAAAACTTTCATTCTTGGCTTTTGATAGCATCAAGTGCACAGTGCTATATGGCTGGTCACGAATGAATCAGGTTTCTAAATGAATGTGGTTTATAATGGTTTATAAATAGAAAAGGCCACTTTTTAGGTGAGAACATAAATAACAATGGTATTTGTCAATATGACAAACCTAAAAGACGTCTTACAACGATTCAGTTTAGATAGTTTTGTATTTAGTGGTAAGCAACTTTCCAGAACATAATCCCAAAAATACAAGAATGAATAGTTTTGTTTTTTGGTAGTAAGTAGACTCTATGGTTTCACAATGAATGTCTAGTCAATTTACACAACATTTATTACATTTCTCAACATTGGGTGTGACTTAGCGAGTGAACTATGGCTCTATTCAGTAAAAATATGTAAAAATATATATGGCAGTCTATTTGACAAATAACCTTACCTAACCCTAAGCCTTAAGGTCATTCAATTAGCAGATCCCTAAATAGGTAAAAATCCATGACTAATAAATACCAAATCACGAAGGGAGCTTCTTTCAGTTTCTGCGTGGTCCGTATTTAGCGTCACGGGAGTTGAGGTGACAGAGATTCCCTCATTACACGCAAGTTTCATTGGTTGTCACAGCGCCGGAAAACCACCCAAGCAATTTTTTTAAATTCAAGGTGCAGTTTCAGAATCATCTCTTAGGACACCACCATTTTCCAGGCCTATTACCTATTTCCGACAATCCGGGAGAGATATGATGATGTGGGGATATGTGCCAGGGTTCAAGGCTTTTCCGATTATAAGCGCAATACATTACATGTTTCATCAAATTCAATTACGTTAAATTGGCAGAACTACGATAAAAAGCCAAAAGAGCCTTCCAGTATATACGGTTGTGTTGCATAAACAAAAACTACTGTAGAAGCACCCGATGCTGGTATGTTCATAAATCTATTTTTTGTTTCACATTCCTCTCTCTGTTTTCTGATTCTGCTTCTGCACAACACTCGAGGTGTTAAAACCTCAGAGCTCAAGAATCCTCAACTTAGCAATACCAAGACATCCTTACTTCAAGTAAATTTTCAAGAGATTGACAGTTTAACATATAGTCATTTATGTTAAACTAACAATTACCAGAAACATGCTAGATATGCCCTTCACATCCAGACTTTTTGTAAGGTTGCGAGGTTATTTATTTATCTGTATTACTGCTACGCTCTTAAACCTGCGTATCCTACTATTCATGTTATTATATGCTATTTGCCCAGTTTGTCTGCTCGACTTTCTCAAATATCACACTCAAAACCATAAACTTACAGTCCCAGCTATAAGCTTATTTATTTGATTATCTTAAATCAGCACAACCTCAGTAAAAACGGAAATGTTTAGCTAAAGTGTGAAAAATGTAGAGACATCTGGAAATGAAAAATCAACATAGTATTTTACCAAAGTGCTGGGTCATTACAAACCAACAGAAGAGCTGCGGCGCTTCAATCCTGGAGAAACAAGTGCTAATCTTTTAAATAATGTTTGCTGGATTGGTGTTCTAACTTTTTTCCTTACATTTTTCTCTATCATTTATATTGTAAAGTAGCTTTGGGATAACGTAATTGTTACAAGAGTTTGTAGGCAATTACATAAAATTGAGTTGAACTGAATTTTACAAACATGCATCTACAAACATGATTTCTACAAACACATTCTACAAATATGCACTGTGTTTTTTTTTTTTTTTAATTAAATGTCAGGTTGCCTTTATATCTTTTTACCCTTAATTGTTTAAGTTCACTGTGACACCATAGCAAATGCTCTATATCACTTTCATGTTCATTAAGCTATTAAGTGAATGATCGTTTAATATCGTCATTGCAATAGGCTGTCCCATGATACAGGTGATCAGGCTGACATTTAGAAAGAATTGAAGTGACGCTTAACTCTAAGAAAACAAGTGGATCCAAACCATGAGGGCAAAATGTCTCCAGATAATGCCACTGTGACTGTTTCACTCACAATAAGTAACATATATCTAATATTGCACTGAGCTGCTGTTGCATGCATTGAGTTGAAGTGAATGTGCATGAATATGATCTCCATTGAAACAAAGCTCAAAAGCAAGAAACAGGGGAAATTCATGCATCTAGGACGTGAACCACACGTTGAAAATGAGGCGGTGGGTATTAATTTCCAACATCAAAAAAAATCCTCTGTGCTATCTCACGAGGTCCACATGACCCATTTCGTGGAAAGTCCATAAGGGCAAATTTTTGCATCTGGTTTATATGATTGATGTCATCCGCAAGTGGAGATGGGCGTCATTGGTCATGGTGAATAAGTGTTAGTATCATCTCTGCTAACTGCAGTTCCACTCAATATTACTGACTTGTCCAAAAAATTATAGACAATAGCCTTTAAGCGTGCATTATCAAAACCTCTAGCTTGCAACATGCAATTAAGCACAGTTGAGGCCTTAAGGACATAGTACTTGAAGTAGTTTCAAAGAAGAGGGTACCCCAGCCTCAATAATTGCTCATAATTGGAAAAAGAGCCCCTTACCAGAAAAAGCACCAACACCTCCGCCCCTTTACTATCCCAAAGATTCCACCTGGGGTGATGTATGTTGAGCTATGTATTTGCTCAACATACATTGTGATTTATTGGAAACTCAGAGTGTCATAAACCACACATTTCACACCTTAGCCCATCTACTGCTGACTGCTCGCGCACACACACACTCTACGCAGAAAACTATAAATATCGTCTCATTCAGACTGATAGGAGCATTCAGACTTTGACAGCGGTGCAGTGAACACATCAGTGTCTTTAGTCAAAGAGAACCAACAGGTGACGGTGAAAAGATAACATTCTATCGACACTTGGGAATACCTGAAGGAATTTGCTGACCGTCTGAATCTTACATAGAAAAGAAATTATGACTTTAATCTGGGAAATATGTTTTGTCTTTTTTGGAATGATGTCATATTCTGAGGCCTTCCTCCCGGAGAACATCAAGACCTCTTATGACAATCTGGTCGATCACTATGTAAGAAAAGTAAGTGTTATTAAGAGTATATGATAGAAATTTTGGTTGTGGAGCAGTAAGCTGATATATATTGAGGCTGCTTTTCATAAGTTTTCTTTCCTTTTAAATTTAAGAATTATGCTTAACAGCTGGGTTCACTTTGGTTTTCTAGCAAAGTTTGGTAAGTAAGAATGATAGAGGCAGATAAACAACATGCAAATAAGCCAGGAAATAGACATTGAAACCGAATGGTGATCATAGTGTCATAGTGTGTGGGTTGTGTTTTGGGGTGGGCTCATTGGTTTCAAGATTTGTCAGCAATACTAACCACTTATAATGTGACAGGGGTGAGAAAAGTGCAGCAAAGTAACACAGAACTGACAGCATTTGTCTTAAGTCATTTAAAGCTTGCATATTTTAAATGAAACCTGAACATTTCAGAATTTTCAACCTTCTATCTCTTCCAGCAGCCCAACAAGAACGCAGTATATAATGGACATCCCCTCTTCGGAAAGCTGAATGATAAAAATTTAGAGGTACGTCACACAATGCACATCTTCACTTCTGACGTCCCCCTATTATCTCAGAACAGAATATCTTGAAAGTTATAACAATTTATTTGATACCTTTGTATGCCTAATCCCCCTGCCTGTCTCTCTCTTTTGTGCAAAGGAGGATGAACAGAAGCTTCTGATGACTATCGTTCTTGATGCATACAACAGAATTTTGACCCAGATGGAGATTGAGGCTCAGGATGAAAAGGTGAAGCATGAATTGCAGGAAGTAAAAGAGCAAATGAACAGGCTGAAAAAACACTACTTCGCTGGCAAACATGCTGACATAAAGAAATATGTCACTGAGCTGCTGGCTCTTAAGGTAAGCCCTGTCATGGATGTGTTAACTGATTCTTACCTATATATATATATATATATATATATATATATATATATATATATATATCAAATCGCTTCCATATTATTCACTGAACTTTACTTAGCTACCCAGGAACAGATCATTAACATCTATCTCCTCTTAGGAAAATGACACACGGATCCAGAACAAGGCAATATATGAGCTGAAGAATGTCTACAATAAGGCAACAATCCTGGGGTCATCAGAGACGCACCGGAGACGACGACACACTAAAGGCTCCAAAAAGCAACGTTCATAGCCAGTGGATTTGTTGAGAATGTTCTCTAGGAGGTGCTTTTAGGTGTTAGGTGTTAAATTAATTAAAATGCAGTACCTCATAATTTATTTTTGTAATACTGACATAATTTATTAATATTCTCAAGTCTTTATTTTATTGGTTGTGTTAATATATTTTTACATTGCTATTTATTTTGTGAAAGAATGCCTATTTTTCCTATTTGGGCTTATGAATTGGTTATTACTTGCTAAAGCAAGTGTTGTACGGTCTGTGACTAAATAAATAAATAGAAATAATTTATTATAATATGTGGTTTACGTCATTACGTCAAAAGTGTATTATAAGCATTACTCGGCGACTATACTGTACATAGTGAAAATATTAGGATAGGCCTGTAGTTACATTGATGTGAATAAGAGGGTAAGAGTAACTTTTTACGTGCATTTAGCATGAAGTACTGTTATTTGCTTAAGTCATATCACAAGTACCTATTCATAAGCAAAAACTTGCTGATTTCCAGGATGTATATAACTCCAAAAATACTATACTACTAACACTATGCTTGACTAGATTTGAAAGAATTGAGCAAAGTTGGGTGTCTAACAATGGCAAAAATGAGGGTTTTGGTTCCACCAAACCAGAGAAGATTAACCTTTCAGAGTTGCCCCTTGGCCTTTTGGTTGCTTCTTTGAGTAGTTACCTGGTCTTGACTTTTTGTGGTTGTTGTCTTCAGAGGCGAGATTGAGGTTGTATCAGATTTTTTCCATGTTTACGTAATGGATGTAAGCATGGGGGAAAGTAGGTACAGTCCCACTAAAAGATTCAGTAACAGTACAGGATAGAAAAAGGAGCAGCTGCCTGCCAAAGACACATTCAAAACTACTTATGGTAACAAAAAAAAACACATCTGCTAATATTATGTCATCTTAAACAACACTTACAGTATGTAATTGCTTCCAAGTAGTTCCAAATTGTCTCTGCACCTTATCTTTCATTACTGCTAGAGTGAGCTTTCACCAATGCGCTGATGAGTTCATAATTCACCTCAACACTTTGTTCACATCTAACAAAGCTAACTACTTTTAAGGCACTAGGCAGGATGAGCATATTCACTAATACACTTCATCCACCTGTCTTTTTACCCTGATGCACCAATCACTCTAGAACTGGATAAATATGGACTTTTCAGACCACATGACATTTTTTCAAAATGCGCCGTATTCCATTCTTTAAGCTCCCTTGCAAATTGAAGCCTTTTTTTCTGATTAGCCTTACTGATACAGTATATGGTTTTCTTAAATCTTCATTGCTGTTTATTTCAAATCCTTTAAATTCTCCTTGCATTGTGTGCACTGCTTTTACTTTCACTATTAAACATAGTTGTGAGCTCTCCTTTTTTTTTCTTCTTCCCCCGTCAAGTTCGTTCCGGATGTTTTTCCCGACCACATTTCTTCCTCGAAGATGAGAGTTCATCACTATTCATCCATGTCTTAATCATGCTTTTACAGGTCTTACCCAAAGTATTAGTTTCAGTTATTTTCTTTTCTTGATGCTCTTAACTATTTGTTATGTTAAAGCCAGGTGGGTTTTTCACTTTTTTTTTATGGACGGGTGGTAAGTGTAATATTCCAAATAAGTAAATTTCCCATTCAGGTGACAACACTACAAAATGTGCAAAAGGAGACAGAAAATTATGCAAATTTTGTGGGTTTGAAACTCCAAGAGGGTCTGGAAGTTTATGATTTTTAAATATTAAGAAAATGTCCAATGTACAATTTGATACCCAAGGTATTTGTCACATTAAAGCATTGTTCTGTTAATCTTGTTCACTCTTGTCTCAAATCTAAATGGCCATGGACGGAAAAGTAAGTAAGGTTTCCATTGAAAACATCTAGAATTCTCTCTTTTTGAGCTGTCACTGAACTAAGAGGGGGTTTGATGATGTAATGGCAGCAATTGGGAAGTGAGAATTCTTGATATTACTTTTCTGTTTCTCTGGTCATGGTGCTGGGGATCTGCTAGCATACATGTGAAGTACTGATTCAATTCTCTATACTCAGAGTTCATTGTATTGCTAAAGAACTGATCATATGCTCTCAAAGTTATAAGATGCAATATGGGAAATATGAGTTTTGAATATAGTTTAGACTTCACGATGGGGTCATTCCTGAGGACAACAGAAGAATGTTTGATTTTGCAAGAATCAGATTTTTATATACATCCTGGAAATCAGCACGTTTTTGCTTATGAATAGGTACTTGTGACATGGCTTAAGCTGAATGCCACTCAGATGCAAATGACAGTACTTCATGCTAAATGCACGACCCTCATTTAAAAGAAACAGGTTAAAGGTAGAGAAAATAGAAAGTGAACAATGTAAGACAGAAAAGAAGTACTCTGAACATAAAGTATGTGGAAACCCCCTCCCTCTATTGTCTCTACAGAAAGTGAAGAGATGCATGATGGGGAAACCAATATGCTGATTCAACAAAATGGAAATCCCTTGAGGGATTCTACCAGCTGGGTGGATGCCTTGCCATGTGTAGAATTAAAGGATAACAACAAACTTAAGGTAACACCTAAAATATGCTAAATAAACATAACCAGGAAAAAAGAGAAAGTATACTGATCAACAACATTCTCTTTCAGAAGTGAAGTAAGCATCATATAAGGGGCAGCATTCAGGTGGTAGTGAAGCATTGTGTCTCCAGGTCTTGTTTAGTCATTTGAATTATCCTCCCACATAGTATAATATTATAAGCACTAGACAAGTGTGGGTGAATGAGATCATGCTAAACTTAATATATGAATATATTACACCCATGTCTTCACATTCCTGTCTAGGGAGTATTTCAGCAAATGGGGCAATGAACATATTGGTACGTGTTTAGATTTAATTTTTGGAAATACCATCTTTGAGGCAGCTTTTCTTGCTTAATCTAAATGTCAAATCTTTCCCTAGACCCAGGCCAGGCCAGTCTATCCCTAGACCCAAATGCATCACCGTAGGTCAATTAAAAAAAATTATAAAATGTTAATTGGCCATTTCAGGTTCATAATGTAAGAAAGAAAACACTTTGGGCATGATGTCTGAAAAATATCAGTAAAGAGTACTGCTGCTATCATGCAAACCTGATAATTGTACTATAAATGTTTCAGTGTTTTTATTACCCCAGAGATTGGGCTACAATTATTGTAAATTGGCACATTGCATCCTTTATACTGTAATTAGGCTTAAGCAAACAAGTTAGTTCCCATTATCACTATTATAGCGCCTATAAACATTGTTTCTTTTTACAAAAAAAAATTATTTAAAACATTACAGAAAAAAATAATGCAGAAAGCCCTCTAACCTACAAATCTTCATGTATCCTCGAGCAGTGTTTTGTGACACTAGAGACTAATTAGAGAAAATGCCAAAGAAAACATCACTGCATATAAAACTTAACAACATGCATTTTTTATCTGTTAATGTGGGGGATTTCCCCTGCATTCACAGTAATAGTTGTATCTATTTATTATCGATCTATGGATTATATATCTATTTCCAACATATATTATGCTATATACTAGCTAGAATATATAGCCAAAAGTATGTGGACACCTGCCCATCATTGCTCCTTTAAGAGTTGTCAGTCAGAGTTGAAGAGATTTTAAAGGGAATTTCCCATTCAGGCACAAGTTCATTAATAATAAAGTTCATTATTTGATTATCAAGTAATAATGTCATCGTGGGGGTCGGTTCCAGTTCATCCCAAAGATTTTCAGTGGGATCGATGGAACAGCTCTGAGCAGGCCAATCAAGTTCTTCCAAATTAAACTTCATGTAATTTATTGCGTGCACTGAGGCATTCATGCTGTAACATGTTTGGGCCCCTTAGTTCCAGGGAAAGGAAATCTTAAAATTATAGTATACAAACACATTCTAGACATTTATGGGCGTATAACTTTGTTGCAATGGAGTTGTTCAATGGAGGCTCAGGAAGGCCTACATGTTGATGTGGTGTTCAAGCATTCACAAACTTTTAGCCATAAAGTCTATATTTGATACTAGCTGTGATCTGTCTAACATCCTGGACTGACTGATCAGAATTAAAAAGCTTATAGGGTGGTTGCAATATTTACAAAACTTAAAACAACTGTACCTTGACCAATCTGCGTTGAATAGACTAAATAGATTTTGGCTTGTTTTTTCTCTATTAGATTCAGAAACTATCAAAAGTTAGATTTATTAGAGGACCCAACAATCAAATATTGATCAAATCTAATGTGACAAAATGGTATGGTATTCATTCATTTTTTTCTTTATTCTAATGAGCATAGCTTTACCTAGACTGTTCTTGTTCTATAAGTAGAATCTAGGACATCCTGTGAAGACATGACCGCGATATGTCGGGTAACGTTTATGTTCTCTCAAATAAATAAGATCTGCAATATCCTACTTTTATGTACTGCTACTCTGCCTCTTGGATGTGAACAATCAACTTTTGATCAAGGATCATGTTACAACCTGCATCCTGCTGGTTTTCTCTTAAAGTTGCCACATGACTATTGTGGAAATCTCAACAGGAAGAGAAGTACGGAAAAGGGCAAGAAAGAACAAAAAAAGGAGGAACACCTCATGTCACCAGGAAGAACTGCGGAGCTATAAAAAGAAAGGTGAAGAAAGGCGAAAGGGTTCTTCTGGTTCATCCACACAAAGCAACTGTCTTTTCATAAATAACCAAGAACAAAACAGTCAGTCTGGCTGTGGGCATGGCCAATGTACAGTATGCAGTTCTGCTCCTGATTTTGATAATGGCAGTGCTGGCGTGTAATGGAACGCCAGAGAGAACCAGGTGTACTTCACAGTCTCCATGTTTTGACCAACTAATTTTCGAGAGAATGGCTCAGCGTGTCAGCAAGTATGTGGTGAGTAATACCTTAGATATTAGAAAGACAGTGTCTGGTTTGATCAATTTTTTTTCTTTGAGAGAGAGAGAGAGAGAGAGAGAGAGAGAGAGAGAGAGAGAACAATGAGTAAGAGAGAGAGAGAGAGATTAATCTAATTGTGAACAATTATTCTAAACTTATTCTATCACTTACATATTGAAACTCTCCAGACAGGGGCAGAAAGTGACAACATTTTATTAAAAAGCAAAACTTTCGATAAAATCCGTCAAAAGGTAAGATAACGCCTCACCTCACAACCTTTTACTTCTACACTATTCTAGTTACTCCATGGAATAAACGTTGAATTTTCACTTTCTCTTTAACAGAAGTACCTCCACAGTTGTGTCCTACAAAAAATTTTGGATTTCTATGAGAATGTCCTACTTAATGACCAATATATTCAAAACTATGATCTTGATCTCATCTCCACCTTGGACACAGTGAGAAACTGCACTTATAAAGTAAGAACTAATCATAATATTATTGTATCATTTTATTATTATTGGGGAATAGTAAACTCGACACATAAAAAAGTAAGAATAAAAGTAAGTGCACTGTTCGCATCAAAAGCTGAATTGAAGTTAGAGCTAAGCCAGTATGGGCTTTTTTTGTTGTTGTTGTTTTAGGTCAAGAGATGTGGGATGTTGTATCAAATGGCTAACACACGACCAGACTTAAAGGTAATTTCAATCTCAAGGAATATGTTATGCTGAAGAGCTAATATATAAACATATACATTATGTGATCTAGATCGCTGAAGAGGACATGAGTGCACAAGAGGTGGCCATCTATCAGCTACAAAAACTTAACTATGCCAGTGAAAGAGTAAGTACAACAATAGTCTTAATTGGTTCGTAAGCTGGCATTTTGTGATTATTCACCCTCGTTGTCTGCCCTCCCTCTCTCAACCACAAACACAGTTAAATGAAACAACGATCCTAGAGACAGCTATGGATGAACTAAAGTCTCTTCATCACTACCTCCCTGGAAGTGGCTTCCGAAAAGCGAATGATTAAAACTTATATCCCAGTAGACTCCATAACTAGACATAGAGCGCTTCTATATTGGAAATAATATTTCTAATATATGTGATGCAAAGTTCTACTTAAATGTAATATATTAAAAAAATGAAAGTTTTTTAAAAATGTGCCTTAACATATATTTATCTCTACTTAAGTACAATGCTTTTCATAGATTTTTGTATGCTTTTCAATAAAATATTTTATATAATTATTTCATAGGTGTTTTTTTTTAAGTCGCCTGCAGCCTTAAAAAGCCTGGAGATGACATTTAAATTCATGTTAACCATGATGTGAAAGTAAAATTGTGTGAAAAACATAATTTGAGGGAATAAATACTCAACTAAGTGAATGTCAACATTGCTTGTGTCATGGTGTCACCACAAGTGTTGATTGTATCTTTATATATTTTGTACTGACTCATTTGTGAACACATGCTGCTTTCTGAACAATATCTTTAGAATACTGCTCTGTTCTGAAAAAAAAAAAACTGTCTATTCTTGAGTGCATAGTTATGTTTACATTGCGTTCTAGTTCTCTATTGGCTGAATGGGGGAAGGCAGATGCCATCTCCATGGTACAGTAAGTGCAGCAATCTAAATTAGGTCAAACTCTTTTAAGGTGCACAGAATCTTTTAAGTCCCATAGGGGGCGCTACATACCAGTATCAACAGCAATTGGTAGGTGTTTCAGGTCACCATTTGGTAATGTGAAATTAGATTATCTATCATTCAACAGGTATATAACCTTTGTGTGCCTTGTGCTTTAAAAAAAAAAAATTTTTTAAACCTAAAAAAAAACAGAAGCCTTTTCTTAAAATGTTTCCAAAACGATGGGAAATTAAACTAAAATACATTCTCATGATATCATCCCCTGATGTAACCTACTCCAGCTTCAGATGCACTTTGTGCAAGTATGGTTAAAAAAAGAACGTCCATTCAACAGGAAGTCCCGTTTCTCAAGAAACCTTGTGAACTACTTGGAAAATTATAACCTTTACACTGATTATTATTGAAGTGTGCTGAAGATATCTTTTATTCTTAGACACATTTCTTCAATTCATACTCACTCGCAAGTGAAGATGAATAAAATTTCCACTCTTAAGTCGGCATACGGTGTCTTTTTTTTTGCTTTGTCTGCTGTGAGATAAGTGAGAAACCCCCACCTCCTGTCACTTCTGGTAAGCAGACAGCTGATGAGGCTTACGATAAGCAGCGCACAGAGTAGACCACAGACCCAACCCTCTTCAAAGCTGCTGCACAGAAACAGACATCAAGTGACCATGCATGCCATTGCAATGTCTCTGCATTCTAATAATGACATAATGGGTTTAATACTTCATGACTGTGCAAAGTGCAAACAAGAAAATAAACTAACATATAAACAAAATTAAAAAAAATTTCTGTATATAATCCCATGCTACTGTACATTAATGCACCTATCCCAATATTTCACTAGTGCTTGCATACAAAAAGATTTCTCAGTACACACGGAGCCATAGTCGGACAGCCTGATTCACATCTGAAACTCCCAAGAACTGCTTTAATGTAATGTCTAAAACATGGAAATGGCTTGGAACGAGGTCAAGACTGTACGGACGACCTGGCAATAACTCCAAGATGTGATGACTGTTTGTACAGTTCCCACAGACAGATGCGTCAAGGTAATGGTGACAAGATGGTGACAAGGTATCCGAGGATTTTCTATGGTCGGGCATTTCGTTCACTGAATCTTCACGGGAGTGAAGACTGAAATGAGCTCTGAACCACTTTGGCTGTTCACACCTTGTTCATATTCAGACCATTCAAATGTTTTAGTGCAGCTAGGTCTTATCACTGAGTTTTATCACCATACTGCACCTGTAAATGGCAATTGGTTTCAAGTTCATAATTATATATATATACACACACACACACACACACACACACACACACACACACTCAGGCAGGTGCATTTCATGCATTTAATTACATAGAAGACACTGGGAGTCATGTCATCCTTCTCTTGGGAAAAACAAACTGTCTTTTTATCCTCATACCTAAAAAAAGCCCTTACACAATGCAGTGCAGGTATGTGTGTATGGACTCAGCAGTTTCGATTTCACTCAAATCCTCTCTCGTATACAAAATGTGGTCACGAGCAGTTGGCCCAATAGACATTCACCTCTTGTTTACCATACAGATCCATAAATAATGAAAGAAAGAAGTTAGGAACCCTTGTCAAGCTTGACAGACTCATGTAACACTTGCCTACATTTTTACCACAAATGACCTTTTGAAGCAAAATTTAATTGCTCATAACAAACTACATAACCAGACAAAGTTTCGGGACTGATTCTGAAAGATGCACAAGATGCAATAATGTGTGGGTTCAAACCTTGATTGCTGCTGGCCTCATAACCTAATTTTGCATCTAAATAGTTTGCCACTTGCTATGTGTTTTGGAATCAAACACATGCCAACTCTGTCAGCACATTACAGCACTGCACCTTTACTATTATATTCACTACTATTGTATTTGTTTTTTCTTTTTTTCCTTTTTTCCTTTTTTGCACCTACTACATTTGCGTTGTACTACATCACCATTGAATTCTCTATTGTGATTAGTCAGAAGGTGATGTCACCAATGACACCAATGTCATCTGTAGTTCAAAGCACATGGTTATATTTAAAGTTAAAAAAGGCATTTATTTTAACATATAATCAACTTTACACTAAGGACAAATGCAAAATTTTTAAAGCATTTTCAGATAGCAGCTCCTCAAGACACAAGGCTTTGTAGTTTGTTGGTAACATGAGGTGTTTTCATATCTGTTAATAGTTATCGGCATCACAGCACCCCAATACTATTTTTTTTTTTTACCTATAACGCAAAGCCATGTTATGTTTCCTACATAAAACATGCCCATGCAAATGTAAGATATTTGTAAGTACTATTTTTATCATCCAAAAGTCAAAGATTATTAGAATCTATTATCATATACAAAATAGGAAAATACAAAGTTTAAAGAAAACAGCACAACGGTAATATATGGGACATGGAAGCCTCAACAAAGTAAAAGCACTGTTTTGTGCAGAGAACCTTATGCAAAAAAAGTGTGTGGGAGTTCAAACAGTTCACATTGTGGATGAAGTTCGAGCTAGACTGCTGATATTGAAACGTGATGATAACGATCAGAAACCAATACTTCCCATATTAGAGATGGCTATCTAAAGACCATAGCATAGAAACAGGAACATGCAGTGACGATGATTCATTTTTTCATAGAAAGCAAAACAACTTAGGACATATTTCAGTGAGTATTATGAACCTCATCAGTACTTGCTTTATTGTCATGTGATGTTAGCATATACATAAATTTTAATTATATTGTTGCAATTTTTCTTTTGAACAGACATTTACATTTATATTGAGGCATTTTGCAGAAACTCGTATCTGGAGGGACTTACATAAGTGTTTTGAAGATTTCATCATTAAATATATTCTTACACTGGTTCATTAGGTTACTAACTAGGGGTATCATTAGTCAAACACTGTTGTTAAGGATCCACATAACAATGGTATGAAAAGTCATGTAAGGATAAGAGATCAGGGAGAACAGAGGGGGACCAAGTATTGAGCCTTGTGGTACACCAGTGATGAGTCTGCATGGAGCAGATGTGAATCCTTTTCATGCAGCAAGACCGATCTTTTAGGTGGAAGGCAAATCATTGCCATGATTCCAAGGCTTGCAAGGATAGACAAGAGAATTTTTTGGTTTACCGTGTCAAATGCTGCTGAGAGGTCCAGGAGGATGAGGACAGATGACAGTTTAGCCGATCTAACAGCATGGTGTTCAGTGACGAACAGAAGGGCAGTCTCTGTGGAATGTGTCGCTTTAAATCCAGATTTGTTAGAATCATTTAGATTGTTCTGTGAAAGATAAAGAGACATTTGACTGTAAAAAGTGCACTTGAGGATTTTAGAGAGAAAAGAGCAAAGTCGCACCGGGCGATAGTTACTGATTTCTGCTGGATCCAGACAGGGTTTCTTGAGGATGGGGAGTAACCCTTGACTTCTTAAATGCAGTAGGAACATGACCACATAATATGAAAAAGTTTATGATAATTGTGGTGAAGAGGAGAAGGTCTTGTGAGATGGCCTGAAGCATTGTGGAAAAGATTGGGTCTAATTAATAGGTGGTGAAATTGAAGGATGAGATGACATGATGAATCTTTTCGGTTTTAGGTTGGAAAATTGTGCTAGGCAAGAAGACAGAGGGCTCTAAAATTGTACTGTAGGGGCTGGGGAAGGAGCGACAGTCTGGAACATTTTTGCTATTTTTGCCATCACAAAGGATAGCAAAGTTATCAGCAGTCAGAGAGGATGGAATGGGAGGAGCAAATTTTTTTTCAAAAGAATTTGGTCAGGTTGATATCATGCTATTTACAACCAGTTTCAGCATAAACATGTTCTTTCTGATAGAGAAGATCCGGAGATCCCTCCAGATACGATAAATATGTTCTTTCTGATAGACATTACGCTCCTGCAAGATACCACATAACCCCAAGACATGAAACCTGAGACAGCTTATCGTTTTCAGGTCACTTTCTGGTCACAGAGTACATGTGTAAGACCTTGTGATTACTACATACGTTAGCTAGTGTTTGACTCTTGTCTTGCCTACTGTTCACTCTCTGTATAAAACAAATGTCATGCCTCTCTGTTTTCATTGTGACTTTTACCTTAAACTATGCTTTGGTTGGTTAATAAGCCAGCCTCTACAGAAATCCTTGCACATCTCACATGTCCAGTTGTTCGATATCCCAACAAACACGTTGGCTCAGTGATACAGGGTGCAGTACTGATGCATTCAGACTTCTTGGCTCTATTACTATTTTCATGTCATCATGGCTTAAGCTAATAAATAAAGGCATAAGATCATAACATAAAGAAGAGGTAGGCGTAAAATATGGTTGGGTGAGCATGTGCATGTTATCAAGCATTTTGCTGTGATAATGAGATATGAGGTTATTTAATGCACACAATTCAGGCAAAAATGTATTTAAATCAAAATGCAACATCTCAGTTATATCTAGAATTTTTCTAATCTGGTTTCTCCGACCTCCCAAAAACAAGCAGTTAAGTGGAGTCCATCTATCCACCCATCTAAGAACCTCTGTAGTCCAACTAAGGACTGTGGAGGCCAGTGGTGACCATTAGAGGCCAAGAGTGATTATTGTATTTATTCCCATTTGTACGATCATGGTAGGACCTCCATTCACATGCATATACACATGCGCATTCACAAACCACAGGCAATTTGGAAATGCAAATTAGGCTAATCTGGATGTCTTTGGACTGTGGGAGAAAACCAGAGAACCCAGAGGAAACCCACCAAGCACAGAGAGAACATGCAAATTCCATGCACACAGACCCAATGCATGAATCAAACCCAGGACCTGGAGGTGCAATGCAACAGCGCTAACCATTAAGTCACCATGCTGCAAGTTAAAGAAAACTGGTTACTCTAAAATTGTCCCTAATTATGAATGAGTATGCATGGTGCCCTGAGATGGACTGGTTGCCTACACAGGGAGTATTTTCACTTTACACCCTGGAATAGGTTAAGGATTCTTCATGACCCTGGCCAGGAAAACGTGATAAACAAAAATGAATGAATGAATAAATGGATGAATGAAAAAAAGGATGAATGATCGAAAGAACAAACAAATGACCTGGTTGACAACACGCACGTCACCTACAGTACTCCTCTTGTAGATTTTTATTTTTTTATTTTTAAGTTACATGTCACAAATTCTGGAAAATCTATATTTCAAGAAGGCAGGAAGTTAAAGATATGAATATTAGATCTTATAAAGAAATATCACTACATCATCAAATTAAATATAAAATTAACATCAAATATAACGCCATGTCAACTTGTGTTTATGGCCAGTGCAAACTGAAGAAAAAAAGTCTTGCTCTGATACAAATGATCATCTTGTCGACTTTGTGGAAATGTGTCAGTGGGCTTCAACCTGGATTTTTTGGGTCAGTGTCTGTTCTTCCCCTGATCTGATTTATGAAACTACTGAAACTGTTGCTTCAGGGTTGAATCAACTAAGTTTCCTTTCTTCCCTCCTATTCCCCTAAGCACCATGATTTTTTTTTTTAACTCAAAGGTATGACATGTAAAACAGGTATGGACATCAGAATTGTTCTTTAGAATGTTCTACAGTTTCAGATGATTATTCCAGACACCAGAAAGATATTCATTCCAAACACCATCAGTGTTTTCATTTGAGGTTACTCAGTAAATATACAAATAAGGTTTGCTTAAACAATGATACTAAGAAAGAAGTGTGCATCATACTTTGCAGCGACGTTCCTGCAGAATCTCTAAATGCAACCAGTGACTAAATATAACTTTATATTATCAGCATAAACTTTAAGCTTGCATTTGCATATGGAAAAGAGCAGAGGCTACAGGGTTTCCATATGCTGACATCTCATAACGACTCACTTCCTGTACATTCTTAGTTGTAGTGCGCAATGTGTGGTTGCAAGGTTGCGGGGGCAAAACAATAACCATTATCACATCTACGAAAGGGGTTCTCTGATCGACTAACCCCAGCTCTATGGCTACGCATTTACAATATAGTGTCAGAGCTTTGTTATAATGTATATCGAAAGTTCGACCAAGTTATAAAATAAATACAATTAAATAAAACACTCTTTTAGTTGGTGTGTATTTATGCACCATTTATGCACAATGTACACTAGTAAAATGCAGCTTGCAATATACTGATATCAATATATTCTTCATAACCTGGATTATGACTGACCTTTCTACATGTTGCTTGGCTCTTGATGACTCATGTGCTCCATATACTACCCACTTCTAGACCAAGTAGCTCTCTCTCTCTTTCTCCTCGCTCGCCCTCTCCCCCCTCACTCTCCTTCTCTCGCTGACTCACTCTGTCTCTGTCAGGCTCTTTCTTACTCGCTCTCTCTCATGTCAGGCTCTTTCTCACTGTCTCTCTCTCTCTCTCTGTTCCTCTCCCCAGTTTTAACTACTGAATCATTACATATATATTCATAAATTATTCTATTTTATACAGTTAACTGGTTAAATGATTGTTTGATTGACTGATTAAAATAAAATAGTGTGCAAAATTTTATTGTGGGGTCATTTAAATGATGAATGACTTTTATCATACAAAGTCCATGTCTTTCACACATTTTCTACGCCAGTTTCTCAAACTCAGACGCCCATTCATTGGAACATCTTAGTTTTTCTCGCACACCCTCTCCGAATTAATTCTCTCTTGCAACTATATTATGGTAACATTTCCATTATGCCAAGCTTTATGCCTCTTAACACTAAAAAAGCAAATTTTAGGATCAAAAGTTGAATCAAATAAAGTTGTGTTAATCTTTGGGTTTGAGGTTATTCTCAGAAGTCTTGTGAAGGTGAACTTGCATATGTGGTTGCACACGCTCAGAGACATGGCGAGAATTGGACTTTTCAAGTTTCAAAATAGCTCTTTCAGTTAATGAGGTTTTAACGCCATCCCTTTTTTGGTTCAGTTAAATAAGAGCGAAATAAAAAGAAAGTGTTAACCTCATAATTTTAAGTACCTGGAGAAGGTTAATACTGTATTTCAACTATTCAATCTTACAACAGGAGGAAAATTTTTCATTTTAACATTTTGTATTGATTTCTTGTAATTGCTAGATGAAAACATTTTGGTTTATAAAAAATAAATTCGATGAGTGCACTGGACAACACTATCTTACTGCTTTGCCACTTGGGACCAAGAAACAAAATGATGAGCACAAAAAGATATCCAGCTTTTAATTCTTATTTTCCTCAGTTTGATTTTACCACAACATGCCTTTACTTTCCAATTTAACACCCTAAATGCCACTCGTAACACTTTTACACACTCACAAAAGTCATATAAATCATGGTAGATCCTGTATTATATGACAAAACTAACACTATTAAAGAATCAATAACTTTGAATTGTATCAAGTTGGTTTATGTTTTCTTTTTTTCCTTTGAAATGTGTTTTAATGTACACAGCTTTGTAGGACTGCACCACTGTACCAGAATAATGGACATTCTTAGTAAGCTAACAGGTATGATATGGTTATGCTAATAAGGCTAGTAGCACTCATAGTCTCTCCTCGCCTCTATGGAATTCCTTTAATGGCCCAACCATGTAGAAGTGGCTTGGAGTGAGGTCGTAGGATTGTACTGAGCAGTTTACCATTGCAGAAAAATTCCTTTGTGATTCCTCATGCAAGTTGTTTTAGTCAAGACCTTTATAATTATTCTACCATCATCACTCAGCGAAGTTTGGCCCATAATCTGTTAAATATTAATATCAATATTAATAACTCCGGTTTCGCACAGTGAAGTATAGTTCATCATGATTTTTTGTCACTGTGATTACGTTTCCATCCTTCTGCAGGTCGGTCATCGCGGAAGCTTGGGAACCTTGCAGAACTCTGCGAAACGTCGGGCGGTCACTCGCGGCAACTCACGGTGCCTAACACCGCTAGTCAAACCGTATAGGTGAGATAGGGGTAGAACAGCAGGAATAACAGAGGATTGCAGGTTATCAGGGGCGGGGCATGTAAGATGACTCATTCCACCATCCAGCACTATTACTACAGTACATGAAGGTAAAGTTTGCCATCCGATGGTGTGTTACTGTTTATGTCCAAAAAAAAATGTATCATAGTCACAGCTGCTCTTCACTCCGCAAGTGCAGTAAGTAATAAACCTGTGAGTAAATTATTCTCTGTATTCTGATCTAAACAGGCTTGTATGTCTTATGCTTATAGGAGGTGTAGTCTATCTGTAGAAAAAGGGAAGTTTGCTTAAGTGGAAAATTTGTATGAATTAGTTTTTACCATTTCATTTTCAATGTTCGATTATTTTGATTCATTTGGCAGAATATTTTTATATCTCAGGGATTCATGGCACAGGTCAGGGGACGACGCCCTGGATGGTGTACCACCCTGTTGCAGGGGAATAGGCACACTCAAGACTCACAACAAATACACAAGGTCAATAAAGATTTTTTTTTAAAGGTCCATTTTGTATATTGACCTACAATGTATGGTTTTTGTGCTGTGGGTAGAAACCAGAGTACCCAGAGGAACCCATCATGTATGTGGAGAACATGCAAACTCAAATCTTGCAGGTGTCATTAGAGGCGCTGCTTGTGAACAGCCAAGGCTGGGCAACTACTTGGCGTCCCAGGCCAGTAGGGGGCTCCAGAGGGTTCAGAAACTTCTTCATTATTTATAAGATAATGCTGATGAATGGCCTACAGTACAGTCATTTTTGCCTATAGAGGCCATATAAGAAATAAGAAATTTGACATGACTTATCATTTGGCTGTAACTTACTTGCTTGCTTAACCATAAAGGCAAATTAAATATATACAATAATTTATTTAATGGACAGTCGCAATAGTTCTTGCAAGAACAGTATTGTCAAAGGCGTTTGCAAAACCCATCAAGCACCATGATGAAACTGGTTCTCATGAAGACTTTCCCAGGAAAGCAAGAGCAACACTTACCTTCATTTAGAGTCACGAGCCTCCTAATCACCAATTAACAAACAGCACCTCGGATTAGAGCCCGAGGTGCTGTTTATGAAGGCTTTACAGATCATAAGTAGAAGACATATCTCAATATTAACTGTTCAAAGGAGATTATTGCATATTTTGGACGCCTTCAGCATTGTTTTACCATGTAGAAAGAAATAAAAAATCCGGAAAGACCACTAAATTAGAATGTGTGTTCAAATATCTGACCGTTAATGTACACGGCACTGGGTGGGCTCTAACAGTAACTAACCACAAGGTCTCCCTCTAGCGGGCAAAAAAAAATTAGCAAGCCACACGATTACGTGTGACGTGACTTGGCTGTGCACGTGAAGGATTATACTGACACCTAGCGGCTGAAGAAAATTCAATTAAGTTCAATTTCCATTTATATGTGCATGTACTGTATATGGAGATATGCCAAGAAAAAAAACTCCATCTGAAGAAGGAAACCAAATCTGTAAAACTTAAGTTTTCCAATACAGGAAAGTCTTCACGACAATGGGTTTTGTTTCATGGTTTCAACATGTTGCATTTTTTTCATCCCAAAACAAATGAATATGACTACACCTGGATTACAGTTTGTCATTCTTTAATAAATGTATTTTCGCAAATTGTTGTGCTAGTAGGGGCATAAACATGTCAGGCAGGGGCGGATCTAGAAAATTATTCATTGGGTGGTAAGGGGGTGGCAATGAAATTATGAGGGGTGGCAACACTGAAGCAAGCATCCTTGCATGGTTTTTGTGGATTCAAGGAACACTATTCTTATTCGGTGTATACACTATGGTGCACATTTTTACATTGTCCTATAAAAATGAAATAAAGGCTGATGTGTGATTGACTTGAACCTGATATCTGGATTGGAACGTCAGATAAATTAAAAAACTCTTTCATTTTTAGAACACTAGGACACTAGTGCTGGGGTGGCAAATGGGGTGGCAAGGCTTTTTCTTAGAGTGGCAACTGCCACCCCGTGCCACCCCGGTAGATCCGCCTCTGACATCAGGATGTGCTGTTATAGCACATTGTTGATTATTTTCCATTAGCAGCACATTCTGTAGGTGTCACGGTGGCGAAGTGGTAAGCACTGTCAACTTGCACCTCCAGGGCCCGGTTTGATTCCTTCCTGATCTGCATGTATGGAATGTGCATGTTCTCCCTGTGCTTGGTGGGTTTCCTGCACATACTCCGGGTTCCTACCAAAGACATACAGATTTGGTTAATTGGTATGTGATCTCCACAAATCATAATTTAGCAAATAATTCACATCCCTAGGAATGCTGTGTCTCAGAGGTCAGGTTAGGGGTTTTGAGTGCTTCAGGAGAAAGTTTTATATTTGCCTGATGTCACCAGATATTATTTGAGACATGACATGAAGTGAAAACGGCATTCTCAGCTGATGAGAATGCAAGTATTTTTCACATAGACAAAACAGGATGATGGGACCGGGGCAATGCATAATTTTGAAAGAAAAAAAAAGCTCTTTAAAAAGCTCTTTAAAGCCTACAAAATAAATTTTATTCAGCATCATATGTGAAGCAGGCTTTTGTTCTTGCTTACATACAACACTGACTTTTACTGGACAATAATTTTTATTTCTGTAGATCTCTAACCCTGAAAGAGGAAAAATATAGCACTGCTACAGTTATATCAAGCATTAAGGCAGTATCTCTGCAAAATATTACTGCTGTAAATAGGCACAAAGCAGTGCACAGTGAACACTCAGTCAGCAGCAATTATCATACATTATAGAATAACTCGCTATAACTCTGCTCTTCTGCATATAAAAATGCAACTATATCTACTTCATATGAATACTTATCATCAGGACTTGTGTGTTTTGTGAATCCAGAGTAAAGCTGTCAAGTATCATTGTAGTACTACTAATTCAGCTTATGCTGTTCCTCTTTTTAACTCTCTACACCAACAGCATAAGCACCAATTGAGAGATGTCAGAATCTAATCGTAAGTGCATTATATACAGTGGAATGCTGTGCTCAGGATCTGTTTGGTGCTCTGGAAGTGCTGCGTGGAGTATAAATACAACAGCTCAGCTAAGATCAGCAGAATATCAATAAGAGAAAGGAAGAATGCAGTATACACTGATCCAATAGTGTGCGTTTTAGTCATGTATTATGAAAAATATTTCCAGTAACTACAACATGAAATAACAATGTGAATAGTATTGTAGACACACCGTTTAATTACACTGATCAGCCATAACATTAAACAATTTAACATTAAAACCAGCATTATCCTTTTTGTCAATTTGGAATTACCACAGACTGGATGGGCTGGCCTTTGGGCCCCGCACGCATGGGGGAGACTTGGGGGCCCACGACACTGTCACCAGTTTACTGGAACATAGATTTTCATCAATATTGTTCAGTTCACCTGACAGTGGTATCAAGGTTATGGCTGGCTGGTATATTTAAAAATAACAAAGACCACGGGTTACTCAGTGTCTGGCTGACTCATGAAACTGAGATCCCGTGTCATTTCCTCACCTTATTTTGAGGAAAACACTTGAGAGGACTTCAGTCTGATCACAAACACAATGGAGCTAGCTTTCAAAGCTGTGTGAACCTCTGTTCATACTTAGAGTGTGAAAGCGTGAACTTCAAAAGCCTTGTGTGCCTTGCTCATTATAGCCTGTTAGGTCTAAAGCAAAGTGAGAAAATGCCATATTTAAAACTATATTTAGTTTCTCAATGCAGGGGGGGGTGGTCTCGAGCAAAAACCTATCATGTGATTTTTAATGAAGTTACCCAGAGCCACAATACCATGGGAGAGTCACTATGGCAACAAGATGCAGATGAGCAACCAGTGCTTAGCACATGCAAAACAGGAATGACGTTCGTTATTCAATGAGCCTGTCATTTCACAGCGCGATTTCAGCATGCATTTTAACCCAGCTGTACAAGAAAGCATTCATCTACATGGATTTAGCTATGGTTTTAACAAATGTTAAAACAAAGGGATATAATTCTGTAATCACTTTACACTGGTAAATAGATAGAGAGGTATGAAATTATTTTCTATTTTTTCCATCACAAAGCAATAAAGCTGAGTTTTGAGCTGAGCCATCGCTCAATCTCTCAATACTTAGACTTTTATACATACTTGTAAATCACGAGCATGAAATAACTGACTACCAATCATAAAGTAGGAAGATTACACCAGCTGGTTTGTGAGGAGGGATGTGTGATTTGTTATACTGTATAAACAAATAAATTACTTATTATTGACTGTCAGCAGCAGCTCCTGAACATCCATCATCTCAAAAAGCACAGCTGCTTATAAAGACAAGAGAACTAATGTGCACCTACAAAGCTAGACAAGGACTGAATGAATAAACAAATAAAGAGATGTCTGTTTTGTATGGTACTTTGTGAATGAGAAAATATTTTTTAAATAGCAATAACTCTAACTGTAACGCCCCTGCAAAGTTTATATTCGCTCATTCCCATGTAATTTTTCAATGGTTACTACTTGACATAGACTTATAGAATATCAGAGGTTCCATGTAAACAAATTAAAATATCTTTCATCAGATTCCTGATAAAGTAAAAAAAAAAAAAAAAGGAAAACTTTTTATTTTATAACACATAGCATTACAAGCTAGATTTTGTTTTGTTCTCATTAACTGTAAAGGAGTGAGAGAGAAAAAAAGAGATGCTACTAAGGGAACAACTAGTAATAAAGATTTTGGAATCAGTGGGTCATTCCTCATTTGTGGTGTCCCTTTACTTTAAGACAGTTGAAATAAACTTTAAATCATAAAATGCTTGCCTTTGTATTCTGTAGGGTAAACACAATTTGGCAACTGTTCATAGTTACATTTTTGTTTTACAATACATATTTAATTGAGTTTGAAAGATTGCATTTGCAACAAAATATGCATTATGAAAATTGAACATGTACAATTTTATTAAATTGATTAGAAAAAAAATTATATATATTGTTAAATCAAAGAAAAAAGTTGTGTTCCCCAAATTAATGTCTGTGGTGTTACAACAATGGATGTCGCCAGTTTAAGAAAAGGGGGGGGGGGAAATCTATTTGTACTATTTCCTGTGTGTAAAGGTCATGGCAGGTGTTGGTTGAACTGAAAGTTGAAAGGAAAGTATGATCTTTCTTATTAATTTTCTGCATCTCTGACAATTTCATGTATCACACTTTATTAGTGTCTGTGGTGTTATATTAATAATTTGCAGATCTGACATATTTGAATCAAATATTTTGAGAAATACATACTTACTAATATTTCGAAAGCGTCCCCTGATCTTGAAATCATCGTGATAGCAGCCTCCATTTGAGAAAAGTCTGGATTTAGGCTAATTTATCTGTGGTGTTGCTGTCTGTGGTGTTACTGTCTTTCCTGGTAACACCACAACTCTATAGTAACTCCACAGGCAATATACAATCAGAAATGTTTTACTTTTATAGCCATTTATTCTTATAATTTTATTAAGTGGTTTTAATCTTTTATAATAAAGACAATAAAAGTACAACAGATCATCTTATTTGTCTTTTTTTGTCATTTAAAAAAGGAACTATTCTCCTTTGGCAGAAATAGGGGCCAAGTGGCCAAGTTTTTCTTTTGAAAACTGAAATTTAAGTGATCGATGAAGCTAAATCAATAAAACAATGTAATTATTTATTATTAAGTATTACCTAAAGTTGCATACCCCATGCTCATTTTAGAACTTCAAAATATTGGTAACACCATAGACATATAGACATACTGTAAGTGGTTGTATCACCAGTGTTTGATTAAACTTATATAAAAATCTAAATGTTCTTAATCTTCTATTTTAAGGGATATAGCAGATCAAACTCATTTAAATGCATAGCAATACATTTTATGTAAAAAACAAACAAACAAACAAGCAAACAAACATGCATTTGTACACATTTCTGCCATCTCATTTGTTTGGCTGGGTTATAAAACAATCCAACCTTAATCCAAGAAAATAACCAACCTAATCGTGACGTGGAAGTGCACACTCGAGGGTTTGAGGACACCAGGTATATTGCAAATGGAATGCAGCGCATTACACAGCTGTGAGTGAGCAGGGGTGTGTGTGTGTGTGTGTGTGTGTGTGTGTGTGTGTGTGTGTGTGTGTGTGTGTGTGTGTGTGTGTGAAAGCGAGAGGAGGAGGGGCAAGGATGTTGCCTATCTACGAAGCAATTCCTTAATCAGCTGATCACAAATAACCAGTTTGAGAATAATTTTTTATCACCTAAGTGTGCTATTCTGCAAATATTTCAAAATTAAAGAATATGTCTGCTGAAAATGTGTTAATAAACAGCACAAAGCTACAAGTTTAAACTCTTTCTGGCATGTAAATTGAAGCTACAACCCTAGGCGCATACCACAAAACATAAGTCTACTATAATGTTATACACTCTGTCCTGCACATTTCACTGTTTTTATACCTACATTACCTAACAAGCTGTTTCAGGCCTTCCTGGGCTGACCTGGGTGTGTGAACTCAATGATGGGGTAATCGAGGAACAAGGTTGGTATGTCTGTTTGGTCATGCAAAAAAAAACAAAACACAAAATACAAACAAGTAAGCTCAAAATTCAAATGAAACTGTTTTACTATTTAAAAGAGCAGTGTGTCAGTTGTGAGATGTTTTTGGCAACATATGTAATGCTGTAGCTGAGACTGCACCCTGTACCCTGCACCCAAGCAGTACTGTACTGTACAAACTGAATAAATCCAAAAGCACTGAAGTTGTCTGGCTTGAGCTGAATTACAAAATGAATAAGTCCTTTAGCTCATGCTAATCTATATTTATGATTCGTTTTTTTCCTGAATCCAGTCCTGGAGATTATAGCTCTGTTCCAATTTCAGAAAAAGCAGCCTGCATTGCCTTAAACTTAAAAATGTTCCAGCGTGAGAAAGCATGTAAAAGTCTTTTATAAGTTGATTTATGTTTAGTAATACCGCGTGGAGTGATGTACAATAGACATCAGTGGTCACCCTGAATAAAAGCTCAGTAAATAGTGCTAACTAAAAAAAAAAAAAATTGAATAAAATGAAATGCTCATCGCAGCACAGGAATGCAGGATCCGTGGTATAGAGGATCGCCAATAATAATTATGTACAATGTGATTGTTCACTTTTTTTTCTTTTGGCTTTGCCTTTAAAGGAAGCTGGATAATGAAAGGTGTGACCTTAAAGTGTTTGCATAGCTACTGTCTCGTGTGACTTTTACTGGCCTGATGCCAACTGTTTCTCTAACATGTACTTCGATTCTTTCTGTCTCTATGCACTTGGCTTTAATTCCAGAAACACCATTAATTATGCAAGTGTTTCGCTGAGTCTGCACTTGACTAACAGCTTGACTGAGTAATGTGATCTAGATATTGCACACATAATGAAAGACAGGTTTTACTTAAATAGGAAAGGTAGGATGACACTACTGTATGTTTTGGTTACCCTGGTACATTTGGCTGTAGAGACTGAGAGAGCTTCTATGTATTGTGTAAGGCGACAAACAAAACACAACTCAACTATTACATGGAGTAACTGAGGAAGCTACTGCAGAGCTAAAGCCTGATTATCTGAATCTCCCGATAATATAATCATCTACAACTGATGCTGACCCTGAGACGTCATTAAGATGTTTCATTTCATAAACATAAATCAAATGGGACACACCATATTACATTTGTGTAGTAGGCTTGCAACCAGTTAGGAATGTGGAACATGGAGATACTTATATCCTTGACAGATAAGATGATTATGGCCATGCTGTATTAAATGCATAACAATTGCCTGCCAGTATGATAATTAAATGTCTATTGGTAAAGCAAACAACTGATGAACAACAAATTAGACAAACGTCCTGTCGTACATGCATATATACTCTATGTATGTATAGGGATGTGCATGGAGATGCCAAGTGTGTAACATTCACAAATTTCTGATACAAATCTCATCACACAATTTTAAATGATTTGTAACTATAGGCACATATATGCTCTAATGTTTCTGTGAGAATATGAATAAAGTAAGCTCGAATGAAAGCCACATACTACAAAAAGTCTCACACAATTACTGTATTGTACATGTGTGATCAAGGATTGAAGTCTTGTATTTAGTTAGATATTAAAAGAGTTTCTGTTTGTGTGTTTTTATAAAGGGAGCATTGATCCACAGTAGGCCTTTCATGCAAAGCATAAATAATTCATAGCCACCTTCTGTTCCTTCTGCTTCATTATGTCTACAAGTGTGTGTGTGTGTGCACAGACATGTGCGTGCATTGCGTGTACGCTTGTATGTGTGTGTGTGTGTGTTTGTGTGTAAATGTTTTATTTGTGGTGCTCAGTACTCAAAGGAAATAGGATAAAAATAGACTATGGTCAAGGCAGTTGAACTGAAGAAAGCACATTCCTTATGCACTCCTTAAACAAACAAATCAATCGATTAATTAATTAATGTCATATTTTACACTTTAGCATTTAAAACATTTGAAATTTATATCTCTTATTACAATGTTTATTTACAACAATCATCACCTTTTTACATTCCCTAGCAAGTCATTTTTTCCCGATGAGTCTGACGATGGTGTAGCTCTAATCGTATGACTGTGATTTCTATTTTATATTTCTCTTAGTTCAGTTTAAGCTCTATCCATCACATATAAAATGGTGTGAAATGTTTTTTGCCTCCTTACTGATTTCTTGTTTTTTTTGTGTGGTTGTCACACTTTAATGTTTCAGAACATCAAATAAATTTAAATATTAGTCACACATCGTGCAGTTTTTAAATAAAGCTTTTTATTCTTAAGGGAACACAAAATGCAAAACTACATAGTCCTGTGTGAAAATGTTTGGCCCCTAAACCTAATAACTGGTTGGGCCATCCTTAGGAGCAACAATTGCAATCAATCGGACATTCTCCTTCAGGATATTTTGGTACACAGAAAAATTCATGGATCCATTTATCACAGCAGAGTCTTCAACAAAGTCTTCCAGGTCCCGAAGAGGCAAAACAGCTCCAGACCATCACAGTACCACCACCATATTTTACAGTCGGTATGATGCTCTTTTTCTGAAATGTGGTGTTACTTTATACGCAAAACATAATGGGACACACACCTTCCGAAAAGTTAAACTTTTGTCCTCTGATGTTTTCTGGCAAAACTGAGATGAGCTTTTTGCTCAGTCTTGGAACTCTGCCATAACTTAACTGAGGCAAGTGAGACCTGCAGTTCTTTAAATGTTGTTGTGGGGTCTTTTGTGGCCTCTTGGATGAGTTATCACTGCATTCCTGGGGTAATTTTGATCAGCCGGCCACTCCTGGGAAGGTTCCCCACTGTTACATGTTTTTGCTATTTATAGATAATGGTTCTCAATCTGGTTCACTGCAGTCCAGACTGATAGATCTCAATTATTTTTTGAGATTATGTTTTTGAATTTCTGTGAATCTCTGCATGATGTCATGATCCTTTTGAGGATCTTCTGGTCTACTTCACCTTGTCAGACAGATCCTATTTAAATGATATTTTGATTGTGAACATGTGTGGCATAGAGTCAGCCTTTATATAATGCCCCTGGAGCAGAAGCGGCAACCTAGTGGAGTTGGGTCTCAAACCGCAGATGTTTCGATCAGTAACTCAAAGTCTTAACACACTGAGGCACCCCTGCTCCAAATAATGTAACTTCACCAAATGTTTAAGTAAACTTGAACAAAATGATTTATGATTCTTTTTATGACCATATTTCTTCTGCAAAGTTCAGCACTATTTCTCAAGTTTTTAATTATTTAATGGATGGATGGATGGATGGATGGATGGATGGATGGATGGATGGATGGATGGATGGATGGATAGATAGATAGATAGATAGATAGATAGATAGATAGATAGATACTTTATTTAGCTCTAAGAAAATTTCCAGCATCCACTAGCAAGGATAGTGACATACACAATGTGTCTTTCCTGACACAGCCCTCCCATTTTATCTGGGCTTGAAACTGGCACTGCATCCAGTGGCTGTTGTTTGTGCATTAATAATATGACCCTTCTCAAACACAGTAACATCTTACTGCATCACTTATATACATGCTGAATCAAGTAAGGTTGAAAGAATATGTTTCCAACTTATTCATTACTGCAGTATTTATCCAATCAAACGCTCTTAAGCATTTGCTTAGTGAAATCCAACTTGCAACTTTTTTGGCCAGGCAGTGTACTTCTTGGACAGAAAAACAGAGACTACAATAATTTCATCCTTGGCAGAATCAGTGGGTGTTTTTTCACACCAAGGTCCTCAAAGCTGCCAGACAATGTAAATTGCTGGGAAAGAGATAGGATAAGTGGAGAAACATGTCTGAATCCAAGAACTGAGCTTCAACAACCAAAACCATCTGAAAGCTCTGGCTGAGCATGCCTTGCTAAACAGCCTAGTGAAATAACATCCCAGAGAAAGGCACTCAGAATCCATGTATGTGTTTATAGGCTGCCAGCCACATAGCCTGTGGTTTCCCAATTGGAGCTTCTGCCATGGGCAAGCTACAGCACAAGTTATCTCTGGAGCGCCATTCACACCAAAAAGCAGGTACCACTGCTACAAATACATCTGATCTTATTGCAGCTGCTTCACGGATACCATGCAGAAAATATATGAAGGGCAGTCTGAGAAATCCTGTCAAATATCATCGCAGCTAGATTCAGAGAAAAATGCTAATATATCTGGATTTGACCAAAGGTGACTTTTCTGCCAGTAATATATTTTAATGTCTCAACTTTTTGAAAACAAATATATATATAAAATATCGAATTTATGTGCAAAATAATTTAATTAGGCAGGTTTATGAAGCCTTGACTTGGCTTGCTGCCAAAATGTCAACATGTACAGTACGTACTGTACATGCAGTCAGGCTGACTAAAGATGTATAAAATCTCACTAGCTACTGTATGCATGATTTTCTTTTAAATGATGAAAAAATATACAGTGAAAAAAAAAAAGCATCAAACATTTCACCAGGTTATAGTTTTCCATACCGCCACAAACAGACCTCTGGATAAAGTCTCTTGATACAAAAGATTATGTGCTACCTCTCTAAAATGTCAACATGAGCAGTACTCTAGATGCTGACTGTGGCTTTCTTTACAACAGCATAATAAACTCCACTATTCCGTGTGGGTGTAGGGATTTGTCCATTCTGCCACAAGAGGCAAAGTCAGGTCAGATGGTCCGGTTTACCCCAAAAGTGTTTCCTGGGGATGAGCTCAGGGCTCTGTGCAGGCCATTCTCCCATCGGGCAGAAGCTACAGGTGCCTTAGAATCTGTATAAAAGTTTTTTTTACCACACTAAACAACTGATCACGGCATGTTAACCATTACTTTACTGCTCTGCCCCTTTCACTTTATATTGCACTGCTTTATCCACTATGCATCTTCACACAATGACTATTTGCACAGATAATTTATTACTACACAGTATATATCCTATTTTTATTACCTACTGCATTTTCTATACATAGGGCACTCACTCTTGTACATATGAACTCTCAACATTATTTTACTACATTTGGTATTTATTGAAGCACATGGTGGCATAATGGTTAGCACAGTCACCTTGCATCTCCACGTTCCAGGTTTGATTCCCACCTCAGGGCTGTGTGCATTTAATTTGCATGCTCTCTCTGTGCTTGGTGGGTTTTCTTCGGGTACTCCAGTTTCCTCCCACAGTCCAAAGACATTCAAATTAGGCTGACTGGTGTTCCCCAAATGCCTCTACTTTGTGAATAAGCATTGTAAGTATGTGTGCCCTGTGATGGATTGGCACCCTGGCTAGCGTGTACCCTGGCTCATGCCTAATCTAATCTAGTATAATTCTAACCTTGACAAATGATGCTCTCATGGAACTTGCCTTGTGCACAGGGATATTGTCATGCTGGAACATGTTTGAGCCTCCAGTGAAGGGAAATTATAATCTTGCAGTATATAAAGAAGTTCTATATAATTGTGTGCTTCCAAATTTCTGGCAACTGTTTGAGGAAGAATCATATATGGGTGTGATGTTTAGGTATTCTCAAACTCCTGGCCATGTAGTTTATGTACAACATTCCAGCAGCCACTGGGCAAATAATAGCATCATAACTTTATCTAAAAGGATGCACTCCAATATAAAACAATTTTAGCAGAAAATAGCACAACCTTTCACATCTGTAGGATGGTTTTCCATGTTGTCTAAATAAAGCCCTCACATACCTTCTACTTGAACATACGGTGGTGGTCAAGCAGGATATGCTCACCTGTTTAAGTTTCAGTGCACCGGTGCACTGGACAGAACTCACACATCAGTTCTACAATCTGCTGTGCAGCCTTTCATTCATCTCCACTGATGACAGTTCACATGTCACTATTCTAGCACTAAACACAGTCTCATTCTGTTAAACAGAACCAGGGACACCTTCATTCATAAATCCATGGCCAGATTTATTTTTAGAAACTATTGAAATATTTTTCCTGTTTTATCTCTGAACAAAATAAATCCATGTTGTTTACCGGCATACCTATTGTTTTCAGTAATTAAGGTTTTAATTAAAATCAATTTAAAACAGTCAGGCAGGCTATAAGACCATAATTAATAAAAGTTTGAAAAATATTGTTTGATATATTCTTTAATATATACTGTATATATTTCTATATTTCTAGAATCAATATTATAACATAATACTGTAGTTCCAACCGAGTAATCCAATTGGATGAGAGGCATTCCACAAGTGGTGATACTGAGCACAACAGCAATGTCACAATGTCACCCCACGTCACAGGAACTCTTGCAATCATCATTTACATTGAATGTTGGTCGTCAGCATGTGTTACAGTAGGTCAGTACAGTCCACACTAGGGCTGCAACTAACGATTATTTTGATAATCGATTAGTTGGGCGATTATTTTTTCGCTTAATCGGAAAAAACTACAGCTCTTCTTTAATTTGATGGTTTGCTTATAACTATATAAAACCATAAATCCTAAACTTTAAAAAATGCAGCCACATATAGAGTTTAATGATCTTTAATTTTGACATTTTAAACCTTAAATTAAGGACCAAGTTTGTTTTTTAAAACTAAACTTTAAAAAATGCAAAAGCCACATATAGAGTTTAATGATCTTTAATTTTGACATTTTAAACCTTAAATTAAGGACCAAGTTTGTTTTTGAAGAGTAAAACTCCTCTAAATATCCAAAATATAAATAAATAAATAAATAAATAAATAAATAAAAAAGGTGTTTTTACAATTGTTGTACTCTTATTATATTGGTTGGCATCTACTATAATGGCTGCTTGTTTTGGAGTGCATGGGGGATTTCTTTTTTGAATGAACTCACTTATGCTGACTTGTCTCTTTCTAAAAAAAAAAAAAATAAATAAATAACAGCATTTGAGTATGCAAAATACAGCATTTTAACAATAAATGCAGATGTTAATAGAAAAGGAACAGCCAATCACAGACTTCCACACACTACTTCTGATTGGCTGTTCATTGGCAGAAATCCCCCATGCACTCCACAACAAGCAGCCACTATAACAGATGCCAGTTTTGTAACACTTTACACAGTTGAGCGCGCACAGAGAATAAATGTTGCTTGCGCGTGAAGGCAGATTCGAGCGCGCACAGAATCGAGAAGTCGCGCGTGCGCGGAGAACATGTTGAGCGAGCAGGGAAGACATTGCACGCGCAGAATCGAGCTGTTGAGCGCGCAATGGAGACAATGCACGCGCATAGAGTGCTTTGTCTGCTCTCAAAATGTCAAACGCGCGCTCAGAATTGTGGCAGGAATATAACGCCATAGGCGCGCGCTTTTTTCTGCAGACGCTTCTGTAGCCTTCGTTACGTGAGCGGCTGTGTATATTTGTGCATCTTGTGGTCGCGCTCCTCAGTAACATGAGCAGTCCAAATAATCGATAACGGCGTTCGTTGAAAACGAATTTCATTATCGATTTTATCGATTAGTTGTTGCAGCCCTAGTCCACACTATTAGAAAAGAAGGAAGAGCAGCTGCCTGACAAAAAAATAATAAAAATCCACATTCAAGACCAGTCACAGAAAAAAATACATCTGATAATGTTGTCATCTTATACAGCATTTTCTTTCTTCTCAGTAATTGCTTCTAAGTCATTCAAAATGGCCTCTAAACGGCCTGTGTTGTTCTGTTCATGGCTAACGTGAGCTACAAAGCTAACCCGCGTCTAACACAAGGCTGAATCCCAAATCCCTCTCTAAACCCTGGTCAAGGGCACTAGTTGATGTGTAAAACAAAGTATTCTAACTTGCACCCTACAATGTGCACTAGCTTTCTATTTCACTTTATTTGGGATTCAACCCCGGAACACCGAAATATTTAAAAAATATTTAAAACTGATATTTTAAAGTGTAATAAGTGGAAATATAAAGCAAATCTTCTACATTTCTCAGGAGAGTCCACCACCTCCATCTTTTATTCTCCTCTCCTTTTGGCTACATAGTTCTGGTAAGAATTTAAAACTATTTTCACTCCTGTTAATTACACTAACTGTTGGTCGCTAACTGTCAGTCATCAGCTCTGCCAGTCGCACTTACTGTAGCTTGTTCCACCTATCACAGAAGGATATATGATATAATAACTGGTTAAATTAACTAGCAAATGATAATCTGTTGGTAATAAATGGTGTTTGTGGAAGTGTTGTATAAAAGCAACATTACATTTGAAGTTGTGCTGTTGTATCAGCACCCTCGTGCCTATAGCCACGTCACAGCTCTGGTGATATGTGATATCCATCTCATGTGATATTACTTAAATAAACTATAGAGGGTATAAGTTTTGAAAAGGGAAATTGTTTTTCAATTTAAAAATATTAAACTTACTTATTCAACCAATATTTAGGCAGAACATGAAACTGAAGACAAACCCCATGGTCAAAGAATGCACTCCAATATGCACTCCAAACAATTTTGGCAGAAAATAGCACGACCTTTCGCATTGACCTTTCGGCCAAAGTTATGTGGACACCTGGTTATTACACCCATTTGTAGGTCTTCCCTAATCTGCTACCTCAAAGTTGGATGAACGCAAATGTATAGAATGTCTTTATATGCTGTATTATTACAATCCCCCCTTACTTTCTTGTGCACCTTTTCCTACCACATTTTCCCCGTCCATTCAGCTTTTTATTAAATGTGCTTGGATACAGCACTCTGTGAACAGCCAGCCTACTGAACCAGACTGAGAGACCGTTTAAAGGCTTAGGAAACATTTCAGGTGTTTTGAGTTAATTAGCTGATTAGATGCGACACCATGAGTCTCCAATACTGAACTTTTTCACAATATTTGAGCTTTGTGAGATACTTTTTGTTTTTTCATTAGCTATATGCCATAATCATCAAATTTAAAAGAAATAAACACTTGAAATATATGTGTGTAATTAATCCATATAATATATAAATTTCACTTTTTGAATTGAATTACAAAAAAAATCAACTTTTTAATTATGTTGCAATTTATGCGATGCACAAGTAAATATGCATTTCTTCAAAATTTACTGGGCAGGGGGAAAAATCACATATTGCTGCTTCTTGAGCTTTCTGTCTTAAGGATCTTTTTTTTCCTATGATGAACTGACAGATAAAACAATAGGTTAAAAATACTTCAGTAAATAACTGATAAAAACAAGTAAAAAATTGCTATAATCTAGTAAAAGTTTTTTAGCTGCATCATCCAAAGTAAATTGATTACAGCCCTAAAGCTTCACCACTGTAGCTGTTCTGTTTCTTGACTCAGTTTCAGTTATGCTTGGCCCACCTCCAGAGCTCCCCTCAGACATACAGGACTGGCAGTAACGCTCCAGTAAAAAAATGAAGCCAAGAAGCAAAGCACTGAAATCCATCTGTGCAGAAGGAACATAGATAATCATTATTTCATATTAAACATTCTGCCAATATCTTCACTGATTATGTACAAGGACCATTCAGGATTATACAGCATGTAACTGCCATGTGCTGCTTTTTACACTACATAATTCTGGTTAAATTTGCAAACCAACATCTTAGTTACAGTAAATATCCTGACTGAGACAAAAAGTGATATCCCCGAGTCTGATCAGCAAAATATCTTGTTTGACAACAAATTCATTGATTGGATTAATATGTTTCATCTGTTCAACAATTATTTTAGCCTTTCCATGTTGAAAGATTTATCCCATGGTAATGGAAGTTTTAAACATTACATTAAATTTGGCAGCATTTGGCCAACACCTTTATCCAGAGTGACTTATATTTTTATCTCATTATACATCTGAGCAGGTAAGGGCCCTGCTCAAGGGCCCAATAGGGACATCTTGGTGGTCAAGGGATTTGAACCTAGGACCCTGGGAACCATAGTCCAGTGCCTTAACCACCGAGCTACATCTCAAATAACTGGAATTGGGTTAAGAATTGTCTGACACATTATTAGTCTCAATTAGTCTCACTAACCACTTGATAATGAGAATAATTTAGATGCAGAGGCTTAAATTTGGTAGGGAGCATAAAGATTCAGTGCTATGGAAAAGGGTCATGTTCTTTGATGAGGTCAATGCATAGTGGCCACTGTAAAGCTTCTGGAGACAATGTTATGATTTGAGGTTGGTTCAGTTGGGTCAGGTCTAGGTCAATTAATTTATTACTGTATGATATTTTCACAATTAATTTATTTTTTGTTGACAAGTATTCCTGATTATTTTTGATGTGTCACTTTGTACATTGATGGTGCTTTTTTCACATAAATTATTTATTGTACACAATTAATTATTTTCCACATGCGATACATGCAGTTATCCATTAGTTTACGTGAGCTTAAGTGTGCAATGCAAGCTGAAGTCAACTTCAATGTAGAATCACATATAATTGAAATGTCTGATCCTCCCCCCTTAAGGTTATTCTAAATAATCAAATAGGGAAAAGTCATGAATGTTGGATTACATAATCAATACTGTTTGACCATTGGTATGACAATCATTTGAAAATTTTCTTTCATTGTAATAAAAAAATGATGTAGCTGAAATTTCTCATTAATAATTACTGAACAGTGCCATAAAAGTGAAAACTGGTGCTGTTAACCTGAGATCTAAAATCACACTACAATAGGATAATGGAACCAATGGCTTCTGTCTGACGCTTTTATTGTTACTGGAAATAAAAGATGTCATTCACACTGGTTACCTGATAATTCATGATTTGTATTTAAAGAATAATCAGGAAAAACCTTTAAAGAGGTTAAGCAAAGTCAGAGTCACCTAGTCCTGTTGACAGATACTGTACTAATCTCAGTGGGAGGCCGCTGCTTACAGTTAAAAATGCAATTATTTACACGCCGATGAACAGGAAGGGGAAGAAATGTATTTAAATAATTACTGCATGGTCATTTATGACTTACTGGCATGTGTCAAAAAATACTTGTTGTACATCCTATTTTTGTCTTTCATTTTATGAGCATATCTCTAATCCACCTACTATACAGGAGTCCATGTTTTTTGTTTGTTTGTTTGTTTTCAAGTCAAGTAGTATACAGTAAATCCCAACGCACCCTCGTTACAACTATCGTATTAAATATTCAGTTCCTCTAGTTATTAGCATGTTTTAACTTAACATTTTCAGTTCAACATCTATAAATAGTCCTATAAATAAGTAGTTTTGTATATTTGAATCTAATATTTTCTGTTCAATACTACATAATAGTTCGATAAAACTTGTATTAAAGCTAATATATATACAAAACATAACTTTACACAATAAACTAATGCTTATAAAACGTATCAGTACTGAGTGAATCCTGGTCATTTATTTTTACAGTTAAAGGAGTTTCCCTGCTCCAAAAAGCTGTTAGATACACTTTACATCATGTCTATATGAAACTACAGCTGTATTTATTCAGCAAAATGGGATTTAAAAAATGGTTCAGTTGAGGATTGAGACAAACGGCCTATTTTAGAAAAACCTGAAGCTATCAGAATTGATAACAGTTGTAGCTGGTGATTAAAGAGATGCCAACTCTCATTTAATATACCACATTTTTAGTCATAGCGAATTATAGACAATATGTACATATATACATATATATAGATATAGATATTGTAATATGATACAAATATTAACAATATTGAGTTTGGGGAAATCTTATGAATTACATACTAACTAATTATGTATTATATATAAGAACAATGTAGACAAAGGAATTTAGGTCAACGTTTTTAACAGATAGAAAAATAGTGTACCCTTCTTGTTTTTTCATTGACATATAGTATGTTGTGACTAATAAGATTAGTTTTGATTAAAATGTTTTTTTCCCAGTGTATGTTGTGTGACATGTAGACACCATTCAAACAAATTATTTCACAGAAAAACAAAAAGACTATACATACCCTAACCTTCTAAGAAAATCACACATACTTTTTTCCCAGGATACCACATGGGCAAAGCTTGTGTGTTCAAAGGCTAAAGGTACTGTACAAAACCCTTGGCAGACGACTAAATGAAACCTCTATGTAAATAACAATGATTCCTAAAGAGTCAGCAACAAAAATCAATTATTGGCTGCAGCTCTTATAGCACTGAGCCTGCTGCAATGGAAACAAATGTATTCCTTTATAATAAGAGGTATACATTTAGAGGTTGATGTCCAGATGCATGTTTCATAAGCATGGAGCTATGATAACACACAGTAGATGAAAGGTTCGGAGCAAATTTTTTTGCTGACATGAAAATGGACACAAACTTCAAGAAGTTGTCGGCTCATAAAAGCATGTAATATAAATAAACATAGGCATGACACATGCTTATTCATGGACATTGAAATCTATTACCAGCATAAAAGCAGGTGACAATATTTCCACGTAGCCGACTTACGTCAACCTGCTTAAACCTACACTGATTTTCCCAGGGGCAGTACATTCTAAAAAGTATTGAATAAAAGCAAACAGTGGTGAGAAATGACTTTCAAGACTATTTATATCTGCCATAACTATGAGCCTGCATGTAATGACAATGCATCAATGGACAAACAGCTCTGTATATTCTCCACCTGGGGTGCAGCTACGTGACACCTTTGGCTGCAGATCTTTACTGCTTGGACAGAATGGCATCAAATAACCACCTTATTGATAAATGGATCTCGGGGATCTTAATGGTTTTGCGTTTCCTTGTTTACACAATCATTCTGCAGGGGACTTCTTTGATTCCCTTTCCCTTTGAGCCATTGCTCACTCTGGTAGCCATGGTTGGGGTCACTGCAAACCACTGGTAACACTGGTGGTCATTACAAACCACTGGTAATGCTGAAGAACAGATTCTTTGGTTTAAAGAAAACAAAAGATTAACTTGCACTAGAATGATGCAAATGAAGTCATTTAGCCATCATAATTTGGCCCTTGTCAAAGTTGATCATAGGCTTAATTTGTTTCACTCTGTAACATCCATTCTACCTATCTAACCCATTGGTTCCCAACCCTGGACCTGAAGGACCCAGCACCTGGCTTACATATTTTTGTGTTTTCCCTGGTCTGTCTCAACCTCATCTATTCAGAAAAGGCTTTTTAAAATGATCTTATTAGTTAAATCATGTGCTGGGAGCAGAGAAAACACGAAAATGTGCAGGGCAGTGCATCCTCTAGGTCAGGGGTGGCGTACCTGTGGCTCGCGAACCGGTTGTGGCTCTTTCACTGCTCTTCTGCGGCTCTTCAATCTATCCACATGTTCTGTGTTTACTATCGAAATTTATATTTAAAATGTCAAAACATAATTTTGCAATAAAGGGGTATTTAAAGGGAAATTTGCTACGAGTAGCCACAACTGAATACAAGCCAGACCTAAAAAATATTGTGTGGACCTATCAGAGACCTGTACTGAGTCAAATAAAAGGAGGTAGGCTGATTTAAATCCGTAAAAACTATTGTGTTATGTAATTAGGTGTATAAGTTGTGGTACTGTTGTTTGCACATCTGTTGTGTGGCTCTATGCAGTGATAATCTTTTTTTTTTTAGGCTCTGTAAAGCCCTATGGGCAGCGGTGTACTGACACAGGCACGGACACAGTGGTTGCGGTGTACCAAGTGGAACAGCTTTATTATTTGTTCGCCTTTTTTTCACTCTGTGCCAGGAATGTGGTGTGATGAAGGAGTGCAGAGTCGGTGCAGGAGGCAGGTGAATCGGGGCGGACCCGATTATAGTGATGGGGTGTTGCCGTACTCCCACGCCGGGGAGTAGCTGGGCACCGGTGGTGACGCGGTGAGCGAAGAGTCCGAGTCGCGCTGGTTAACCCTCCTATGCGGTCTCGCTCGGGGTTCAGCGGGATCCTCGGAGTCTGCGGGAATAAAATCCAAGAACGCAAGTCAACATTAACAGTTCTCGCTCTACGTTTTATACCCACCGCCGAACTGGAGCTCTGTTCCCCTTTTATAGCTAGTAAAGTACTCCAGGACGGTGAATGAAAATGGGAAGCCGGCCGTGAATGGTTACGGCGCCCCGCCCCTTTTCCGCTGTCCTTGGTGCTGAAGTGCTGGTAGGTGCGCGGAGTTGAACAGAGAGCTGAGCAGGTGTATGGTTCTCCGTCACAATAGGGGGGGGGCTGTTCTTCCCATGCCTCTTTAGCAACGTCGAGTAATCCCTGTGGTCTCCTTCCGAACAAAAGCTCAAACAGGGTGAATCCTGTGGAAGCTTGGGGTGTCTCTCGTACGGCGAAGAGCACATAGGGCAGCAGCTGATCCCAATTTCGGCCGTTCTCGTTTCGTGTCTGATTGAAACGTTCCACTAAACCATCGGTCTGTGGGTGGTAGACTGAGGTGTGGAGGTGCTTCACCTGTAACAGTTGGCAGAGGTCTTTTATTAGCTTTGAAACAAAGGGGGTACCTTGATCGGTGAGGATGTAGTTCGGTATCCCCATCCGGCTGAAGAGTAGCACCAACTCGCGTGCTATGTTTTTCGACATGGCTTTCCGCAGCGGGAACGCTTCTGGGTATCAAGTCGCGTAGTCCAGAATAACCAGGATGTATTCGTGGCCTTGTGCAGATTTAGGAAGTGGGCCCACGAGTTCCATGCCAATCCACTCGAACGGGATACCTATAATCGGCAGGGGAATAAGGGGGCTGGGGGCCGGATTCCTATGGGAGGTTTTCTGACACTCTGGGCACTTTTGGCAGAAATTTTTCACCTCGGCCTCCATCCTGGGCCAGTGAAAACGATCTCGGATTTTCTTGATGGCCGCCAAGGGGATGGGAGAGAGCTTGATGCAGTAGTAGTGAGCTAGGTGCGGTAGTAGAGTAGGCCCCTGCGAGTCAGGAAGTACAGGGGTCTTTCGGGCCAACCGTCTTCCTCGAGTTTGCCCTCTATCTCACGCACCTGTCCCCAGCAGTGTTTTAGCCACACAGCTCATTATGGCAATCAGGTTCGCCACCCCAGCTGTAGGTCAAGAGTTGGGAACCAATTGTCTATGCCATGTAACACAATCATATAAATAACTTTAGAGCTCTTTGCAGGAATCAGTACACTCTTGAAGTCATTAGTTTTAGTCCTAAATTCATGAACACTGGTAAGAGTTACATGTTGTCAAAGCATACAGAAGTCCTCTGAATGACACCTGAGGGAGGAGAATGCAACAGTGTACACCAAGGCAAATAGAAGTCAGAAATATATACTGTAGATATACAGCTATTTATTTATTGGGTTCTATATGCATAATGTAGGCCATACAGGACACTACTACAGGGGTAGCCAACAAATCTGATGGTGGCTAAAGCATGAAGACAGACACAGTTGTGTGATCTTTTTGGACCAGGATTTGTTTTGTTCGGATTCAGATTCATGCTCTAATCCCTTTGACCACTCGGTGGTATCATATTACTGTTCCAGCAAACAGGTGAACATCCTCCTCCTGGTCATTTGGCCAACCCTGCTGAACTCTTATTACAGACAAAAATTTTGAGCCAGCCCCAAGCCAAATTAAGCTAGTGGACACAATGACCCCAGTCAGGCTAAGCAAGGTCAGACATTTTGCAAAGGAGGCTGCACAAGTATGATGTGTATCAGTTTTTTTAATTGTATTATTTATTTATTTTTACAGTTCCAATATATGTGGTTAAGATGTGGTTGACATATGAATCTTGCATATATCATATATTCCTTCCCAAATCTTCTCTTCTTTACCTATGGAAGTTTGTTCTTCCTCATCTTGCAAAAGCGTTAATACATCTACTGTATATCAGAGATTTTGGAATTTGTTTCATGCAGTGTTTAATGCTTTATGTGCTAAAATTAGAAGGTTTGCTCCTTTGCTCCATATAAGCACAGTAAAGCAATGGCATATAAAGAGGCTTTAACATTAAAACTCTGTATAAGAAAAGATCAGAGGAGGATTGAAAACTCCCAGAAAAACCTAACGTAATCTTTATAATGCTATCTGGAAAATGGAAAATTCCAATCAACTTGCAATTTCCCATAATCATCACTATAACAGATCTGTAACCAAATACAACTTATCGGAGGTGTTTGCAGAATCCTGACAGCCCACATGTGACTGGATCATGATGTGGGCACAAGCGAGTTCTCATACACACAATGGCCAACAAATTCTTCCATTTGATTCAGCAGCTGAGTATAAAGGAGGAGGTGAAAATCTTTTCCATTGCAGGGCACTCAATTACTGTAGAGATAACCAAAGTTATTTTCAAGATAAATATATTTTTCTATAATTACTAGCACAAAACTTTTTTTGTGTGTGTGTCTTACTTGTGTGTTCGTGTTAACTTTCCAAATGTCACATATAGTGGTGCACAAACTTATACAGTATAATGCATCTGGAAAAGATTGCTACTATTTACACAAACAGACCATTGCAAAATAAACATGAATGAGAACACTACTATATCCTATATCCGAAAATTAAGGAAATCTTAATTAAAATAATGTCATCGGATAGGATATTTAACACTAAAATAGGAAGAATTTAATACTTTTGACCTCCTAAATGCTTTCTAGTTTTGACCTGGGTCAGTGCAATCATGAGCCTCTCACTGGGAGTATCACAGGGGCACGAGGAGAGTGATAGCTGGCGGACACTGTAATATTTTGGCTACGCACCAAGCCGGCTAAATATACTCTTTCTGTACTATCCTGGGAGGACAGATCTTTGTGGAGTAATCCCTGTGTTGTAACTTAATGCCATGTTAAGGACTGACAGTAAAGGTCTTAGTGTGCAAAACAGGCTCAATGTGGGATGAGGTTGTCTTAGAGATTGCCATCAATGGCCATTTTGCCTGCAAGGCAAAGTGCTGATGCACCAAACATCCAAGTAGAGAAAAACGGGGAGAGTCAAAATGCAGCAGCACAGAGTACTGCTAATTTTTATACAGTACACAGTGCCTCACCAAAAAAGATGCCATTTCAGAAGGGCCTTGCATATACTGTATAAAAAAAGAAACCTAAGGTTCAAATGCATAAAAAATTATCAACTGGACCAAACAGCGGTGTGATCATAAGAAAACTACTTGTTAGGGAGGCTAGTCAGAAAGAACGCAAGGGAAAGTTTGTGGTCTGATTAGTATAGAGCAAATCTGGTAAGAAGGGGGTGCATGAAGCAATGCCCCCGTCATGCACAATGTTATGAAATAATAAAATGTATCACCTGACTACCTAAATGTACCGAATGAGCAGGTTATCCCCTCAATGGAGTGTTTTCTTACCTGATGGCTTGGCCATATTCCAAGACTCAAATTGTGAAAGAGTGGTTCGGGAGAATAAGGGATCTTTTTGACACATGAATCGATCACCAAATTGCATGCCATAATCAAATCTAAAAGCAGTCAAGCTAAAAATTAGTGCATGCAACTTTTTCTTTCGGGCAAGCAGAGGATTTTAATAATGGATTAAAATTCTTTCAACACAATTTAAATAAAATAAATCGGAAGAGCTTGAGTATAAAAGAGCAGAAGAATTTAAAAGACTATAAGAAGACCTAACATCTGTGCATGCTGTCTCCATGACATGCATCTCTTAACACAACAACTTTACACCTTACAGGCCCCATGACAAACTGACAGAAAACTTGACAGTTGATCCGGGGCCCTGTGCAGCTAAAATAGGCTACCATTTATATACAAGTGAGTGATATCTGACATGCATCTATACATACTGAAATGATACATTCAAGCAGAACTTTTTGTACACAATTTCTAATCAAGCTGCTAGTATTGCATGTAGCGAAAAATACAACACAATCACCAGCCACTTTAATAGGAACACCAGTGCATTCATGTAGTAACCATGACCATAATTAGCCATAATCATGCGGCAGCAGCGCAAGATCTTCTCTTCCCGCTGGTTGACTGCAGTGAAACAAAGCCTATATGTTACCTCAAGCTCAGCCTAATTCACATGTGAAAACCCCATTAAATTCATTCAGTAGTTTTTACGTGATGCATGCACAAACAGACAGACAACATTTCCAAAAACCATCTTGAGGTGTTCTGTTACTAATCTTACATCCTGAAAATATCTTCAATGTAGAGACAGGGCAACTTTACAGTTTTATTATTTGTATAGATTATTATCATTATTATTATTATTTCTTTTTTAAAGATATAAAAAATACTTTATGGTAATCCAATTACATCATAAATAATTACGTAAAAAGCTAGCCTGTTAATTAACAGCTTGCAAAGAAATTGGAATCTGTAATTTTATAGCATTTGTTACACAGCATTGCACATTAATTCTTATGACATATACAGTACTGAGTCACCCCTCATTTCTTCATAGTAAATTAAATTACATTATGTAGATTAAATTACAATTGAAAAATAAATAAATACTGTGACAAGCTTTAAAATAACCAAAAGATAAAATGTAAAATTTGGTTGGTAATTTAACAACCTCAGCAGCAACCTCAATTTCCCTCTCGTCTGTTCCCGTTACTCAGCATTCAGCATCATTAGTATACTAATCACCGGCCTGATCATCTGTCATCATCTGCACCTGATTCCCACTGGTTGGATTTTTTTTATGCTTAAATGATTCGTAGGTCACTGTGTGGTTTAACAAACAAAAACCTTCCTCTGAAATTGGTCAAGTACTGTACAGGGATAGGACTGAAAATGAGAGCCAAAAAAAGTCCTTCAGGAGGGCTGAAGAACGATTCCTCAAGGCTATATAAAAAAATACAAGAAAGTTTAGCATAATGTGAAGTAACAAGGAGTGGCTCAAAACCTTTGTAGAGTTTTGTATATAACAAAATCGTCTAATTGAAATTAGAGCATCTTAATCCCTTTGAGAATAACAAATTATGCATTTCTGTAATCAGAGTAACATTATGTAAAGCATACTTTAGAATGACATTTTTTTTCTCTACCCAAGTTACTTATTTCTTTTTGACTGTTATATTTAAGCTACTGTATGAAAGCATTTTTTTAATGAGCGAGTATTAAAGACACACCTGCTTAACGTCAAGGGCAAAAATCAATGCTTTGCCAAGATCAATCATATTGTGAACAATCAAAACAACTGTGTCACACTAAATTTGCTTTCACAGAACAACTCCCTTTTGTGAACTCATAAGTGAACTCATTTCACTTATTTTTACTTATAGGTAAAATTCCAAAATAATAACTATAATAATCGTTATTGCTTTAATATGGGATTTCTTCTGTTTTATTTCTACAAAAATAATATTTTTAAAGAATGCAAATTACTGTACAATAATTGTTCCAATAATAGAACCACTACTTATATTATTCTATTATAATATACTACTATTACAATACTATTTTACCACTCATAAAATATGAATGTAAGTATAACACATGTTAAATGGCAGTGTGTTAACAGTGTAAGATCTCTTATTTTATTTTGAGTTGTACATGTTTTAATGACATGACACTTCAAATTCACAGTCGTCAGTTCCGGTAAATCAGGACACTGAATTAGGTGTGTCCTCTGTACCTGCTTAGAGGAGAGTTAATGAGATTAACTCTGTACTCCATTGATCCTTTCTTCTGTACAGTTTAGAGAGGCAGGTCCAAGACAGGACATCATTCCTACAATAATGGACAGAGCAGTCTCTTGGTCTCAGATTTGTCTTTTTCTTAATTGTGGTGACATGAACTAGTTAAACACACATTAGAAAAAAAGTAATATATAAACTTGTTTGCAGTGCATGTCATTCTACTGCTGTTGCTTAACAGGATAAAACCTGATGGACTTTCAAAAGGCAACAAAGGTTGTCATCGGGGTTGTTTAGCATAAAAAGGTACTGATCTCGGTGACCAGAGAATGCTTTCTAGATTTAGAGAAGTGATGCGATTAACTTTAAACACTCCTACTTGGTATATTGTGTAATGAACTTCTATATTGAAAGGGATGGTTTTATGGATATGTGTTAGGAAAAATCTACTGTGATTGTCATCTTAATATTTACTTGATATCACAGTTAAAGTCTCAGTTTACAGTCAGCTGTTCCACTGAACTACGAGACTAAGAACTTCTTACATGTCTGAGTTGGTAAATATTTTGTATACTTGGCAACACATCCTTGTGATGAAAATGAAAGCTAAGATCTTAATCTTGTGAAATGAATGTTTCAACACTGATGCCTAAAGATAATCAAGGCCGTGTACATACTACATCCAACTATTTGTTACTCTGAAAAACTACACGTTGACCTTTCTACACCTTGGAAGACTCTAACCTTTCCCTACTGAGGTAACCATCCTGATTCTCTCATTTTATCCACATTATTTATTTCATTACAAGCACACACCAATTACTGACCTGATTCTATTTGTGTCATAGTGTCACATTTCTCTAGTGAATGGCCAGGTCATAAAACCAAGCCATGAATATCCATACTCGCCGAAAGACAAGCAGCACTGGGTTGCATACGTTTATTGTGTGACTGAAAAGTATGTGTGTCATTTGGGATATACTGGATCTACAAAATTTCTGTCTAAGGAGCGAAGATATCTATTTGCATCAGTAACTTAAGGTTAAAAGGATGACATTGGGGTAGGGGTAGCTCAGTAGTTAAGGCATTGTACTACTGATGGGAAGGGCCCAGGTTCAAACCCTCATCATCACCAAGTTGCCACTGAGCAAGAAGCTTATCTCTCAACAGCTCAGATGTATAATGAGATAAAATTAATGAATAAATGTGCTGTAAATGTAATAAAACCTGGGATCATTTACTAAGAACAAGAAATAAACAATAAACAAATGTCTCAATTTTCATGACATTAGCATACCAAGACACTGAACTGACAATGGAAATGCCAAAAATGAGTAAACACACACACAAAAAAAACACTAATGCAATCAAGTGCTTTGGACATTAGATTATAAAAAATCTGATGAGGACAATGGTAGTTGTTGTCTTTGTAAATCTCAAATTTGGCAGGTTTTGGATCACTGATCTTGTTGTGTTTTTTGGTGTTGTTCACAGAACAGGACTGTTTCTTGGCAAGACAAGAAAGGCTTTCATCTCCATTTAACAGCTTGTGAGGCCTAATTTGTGTCCTGGTGCTTTGGACCAAGACAAAGACAAATAGTGATGAAGAGGCCAGCAGCATAAATAACCTGCCCCTGCTTGACCAGGACAAAGATTTATGTGAGTCTGAAATTCAAATTTTCTAATACTGCCAAAGGGGCTAAATAGAGCACAGAGGGTATCTAGCGCAGGCAACCTGAAGCCCATGCACCATGGCCAATACCATGTGCAAATAAAGTTCACTCCCGTATATAGAGCGCACTAGCCAGGCCCAGGCATGGCAGGCTATTTCAAACGCTGTTAATTAATGCTGACACCTGGGCCCGCGACCCTGTATCCAGAACAAACCACGATAGAAGAGAAACAGTCATCTTGGCCACTACAATAGCAAAGGGATTAGAGTGTGAAGATGCAGTAATTGATAAGGGTGTAGTGACAGTGTGGTGACAGTAATGCCATTCTGTAAAGACTAATACTGAAGTCAAAAAGAGTTTTAAAGTCAACACATTTCATTTCATGATATAAAGAGGACGACCATAACTGACTATTATGATGACTTAACATGCAGTTTCAAGAAAACCATGACATTAGTGGCACAGTAACAGTCAGCTTGATCAATTTATAGGTTACCAGAAATATCTGATTATGGACAAATAAAAAAACTGCAGCTTTTGTCCATATAAACAGGAGGAAAAAGGTTATTATCTGTACCATCAATATCCAAGCAATTAGTAAAACAAGGTGTCTTTGTGTGCATTAGCCAAGGCTTGTCCTCTTGCACTGGTATTCAGGTGTACCCTTGGCAGCACACAAGCATGCCTCTTGAGGGCATGGCTTTGGAGGGAGCGCCACAGGGATGGGCTGCATTTGTATGCAATTTGAAATTTAAAACAGCCAGCTAACGTCCACCAAAATCAAACCACATTTCATCATAGTTAATCCTTTTGACCGTGGTCCAGGCCTAAGTCCAATAAGTTAATGTACTTTTAAAGTGAGATTTAAAGTGTAACTTGCTCGCAAATTCACTAAATTTGCACAATTTGCAAAAATGAGTGCCTAATAATCTAACTACCTAAGGAAGATAGTTAGACAGTGACAGTGCAGGCTGGACTCAATAACCATAAACTGAATAACAATAACCTGACTGACTCAAAGCAGAGACTGCATGGGAGAGAAAAGAATCTTGTTTTGGGACTAAAAGGATTCGCTGAGTCTAGGGTTGTGGGAGTAGCTATGGCAAACACAATACAGTTGCAAATAGTAAACATGACAATTAAAAACACTGACATAAAATATATACATCAAAACTATTCATGACATTCTGGATAAGATGTATTTGTACGGTAATAGATTGCTTTGGCTTGCAAAACACTTTATTTTACCAAAATGTACCAAAAATGGACAACTTAGACAAACTGACAACTTCAGGATTGAATCCAGCTAACTGAATAATCTACAAATGAAGAGCAGCCCCCTGACTGTATTAGTCAGCTCAATTCCTGACCATCAGTGTTATCCTTAGTGGTCAAAGTACAGTACATATAGAGTGGAAGGAAGAACAGGTACAACAGGGAAATGCAGAGAGGCACTAGTTAAGCTAGACTAACAGATGGCAGATAAGACAGAAAGTAGGATTGAGAGTTAGACAGATGGAAGTTGATGACGTAAAGGAAAGTGAGGTGAGACTGCCTTAATAGAAGGCGTCCAAGCCACATTACTGCTGACGCACTGCATGCAAACTCCTTGGGTTTTGTATTTATCCTGATCCAAGTCGACACAAAAGGACGCTAAAGCACTGTGTCTGCACTGTAATCTCACTCACTCACTCACTCACCATCTACACCACTTTATCCTGTATACAGGGTCTCAGAGGGCCTGGAGCCTATCCCGGGAGACTTGGTGCACGAGGCGGGGTACAGCCTGGACCGGCTGCCAATCCATTCCATTGCCCTGTAGTGTTGTATATTGCACACACATACAACACTACAGGGCAATTTAGGGACACCAACTATCATAATCTGCATGTCTTTGGACTGTGGGAGGAAACCAGAGCACCCGGAGGAAAGCCACCAATCACAGGGAGAACATGCAAACTCCTTGCACAGAGAGACAGGATTTGAATCTAGAGGTTCTAGGTTCCCTGGAGGTGCAAGGCAACAGTGCTAACCATTAAGCATAAAGGTTTGCATTTATGATTTGTGAGCCACAGGAAAAAAATATGCATTTAAAATTATATTGTTGATCAGGTTTTAAGAATAGTAGCATAATATGACTTCTGAGGTCTTTTATGACAAGGCAAAAAGACATGCTGCAAAGTACTGGGATTGAACAATGAAACTGAAATGCCTGGTTTTAGACGACAATAATTCATTAGTATGGTGTAGGGCCTCCTTTTGCAGCCAATACAGCATCAATTCGTCTTGGGAATGACAGATACAAGTCCTACACAGTGGCCAGAGGGATTTGGGGCCATTCTTCTTGTAAAATAGTGGCCGGGTCACTACGTGATGCTGGTGGTGGAAAACATTTCCTGACTGGCTCCTCCAAAACATCCGAAAGTGGCTCAGTAATATTTAGATCTGGTGACTGTGCAGGCCATGGGAGATGTTCAACTTCACTTTCATGTTCATCACTGGTCACTCTGTCACCAGTCTTCCTCCAGAATGGTTTGGTGCATTATCATCCTGATATGCGGCACCGCCTTCAGGATACAATATTTAAACCATTGGGTGCACATGGTGCTCCAGAATGGTTTGGTAGTCCTTGGCAGTGACGCGCCCATCTAGGACAAGTATTGGGCCTAGGAAATGCCATGATATTGCAGCCCAAACCATCACTGATCCACCCCCATGCTTCACTCTGAGCATGCAATGGTCTGGGTGGTACGCTTCTTTCGGGCTTCTCCACACCGTAACTCTCTCGGATATGGGAAAAACGGTGAAGGTGGACTCATCAGTGAACAATACGTTTTACATTGTCCACAGCCCAAGATTTTCGCTCGTTTGGCATTGGCACTAGTGACCAAAGGTTTGGCCATAGCAGCCCGGCCATGTACGTTGACCCTGTGGAGCTCTCCTCTCAAGGAGATTTGAAGTGCACATTTAATTCTGCAGTAGGTTGGGCTGCTGTGGTTTTATGTTTTTTGGATACAAGCCGGGTTAACACCCGGACATCCCTTTCAGACAGCTTCCTCTTACATCCACAGTTACTCCTGTTGGATGTGGTTCGTCCTTCTTGGTGGTATGCTGACATTACCCTGGATACTGTAGCTCTTCATACATCAGAAAGTCTTGATGTCTTATTCACGGATGAGTCAGCGTGACGCGCACCAACCATTTTGAACTCTTTTGAACTCTGATATGTCACCCATAATCTTGTGTGCATTGCTGTGCTAAGCAAAACTGTGCTATTACTCTGCTAATTAAACCTTCACACTCTGCTCTTACTAGTGGAATGTGCAATCAATGAAGATTGGCCACCAGGCTGGTCAAATTTAGCAATAAAACCTCCAACACTAAATTGGCCAGTGTTTCAGTTTCATTGTCCAACCCCTTTGAGTAAATGTTACTCTTCTTGTCCTTTTTATATGAACAACTCCAAACTCATCTTGAGCACTTTGTTTATTCTGTAGACTTGTAGTTCTCTTACAGAAAGAACAAGCCCAACTCGTGTTAAATGATGATGTAAGCAGCGTCATTTATTTTGTTCACAGGATCTTAATCATATAACGTAACATGGAAAACATGTTATTGCACAGTCTGACACAGAACTAAACCAAGACTTTATTGTGATATTCTCATACCGAGTGACAAGAAACAGGCTTTAAATGTGCTGTAGATCCCAAAGTCAAAGTACACTTAGAGCATACAGTATAGTAAAACCCATACCACATGCCTTTAGGCAAATACAGTTCTGACTACAACAGTCTGCATGTGCAAAAACATGGGGGAGGGGGTCACAGGTGTTACAGGCAGCCGTTACAGCCTCTAATGCATTTGCTAGCTGTTTACTTCCACCATGCCTGTGAAACCTTCCTGTAAAATGTCAGCATGAGACCACAACACTCCCAGGCATTTGGGCTGTGTTTGCTGGCTCATGGGGTATCTCCAGTTTCATAATCTACTCTAAAAAAACAATAAAGCCTTCCAAAATACACATACTCCATATCAAGAGTGGATTATAATGGCCCAATAAATGACAGAGAGCCTCTTGACTAGGCCATTAATAGTTGTCTGGAGTCTTAGACTCAGTAAAATTGAGTGTTGAGGGCTGAGAATGTGTAATGAAGGCTTTTCTGATCAGAGTGCTCCTGCTCCTATTAGTGCTGCAGATGTGTGTTTCATGTAGGAGTAGGACATGACTGACAAGATACTTTAGATCCCAAACTTTTAAATATAAATAATGCAAACTAAAAAAAAAAGCCCTCCAGGATACTCCTGATGTCATACCCACATGCCATATTTTTAGCCTTCTATATTTTTATACTTTCTGTTTGCAATTATACTTTGCATTCTGTAAATTTTATTCTGTAAATCCTGTGTAATTTATATATTTGTATACATTTCTATTTTAATTCTATTTTCTTTTTTTTTTTAGATTACAGACATTCGTATAAGCATTTTACTGCATATCATACTGTGTATGGTTGTGTACATGAAAAAAAAAATTTATTTTAATTTGTGGATATAAACACAGCATGGAAATAACGTGAGACATATACATAGTCTATAAATTATTCTGAAACTCTAACTGCGAAAATGTTTTACTTTGATAGGGAGAACATGCTTTTGATATCAACTTACACTATACATAAAACAGTGACCTTAAGTGTCATAATAACTTAACTACACTTTAAACTGATTTATTGCTTGATATTCCATCCAAGCTTGCACTGGACCAGGTGAACTGCAGCACAACATCATCTAATAAATGAGATCTAAAGCTAAAAATACAAGTGTCATTCAGTGTAGGCCTTTGTACAGAGACAGCTGCATACTGTTTGTTCTGCGGGGAAGGTAAACGCTACTTTGGTTTCAAAACACCATCACCACGGCGACTGAGAACTGATGGAGTACCACTGTTGTGGAGTGTTGGGAGACACATTTGCAGTAAATGCCTATAGGCAAGCATATTCCGCTATGTTTAGGATTTCTCTGACAAGCACAGCTTCGTTCATATGCTTGCACATGTTGCTAATCAATGTCGCCCCAATATATAAAAAATATATAAAAATGGTGGTTCCTCTGAATATCTTATATTGTTTCCTCATTCACATAGACATTTCAGTAAGCATACAGACTCATTGTTTGCTTGCACACAATTCTTCAAAGTTTTTAGGGTTTTATCCAAGTGGTAGCCTCTAGTTCTGAAAAATGGAGCCAAGGCAGGAGTGTCAAAACATGTAGTTCATCGAATGGCCACTGGGGGTTGGCTCCAAAAGTGAGTCAATCCCCATAGAGCCCCATGATAAAATGCTCAACATAATTGTAGAATTAAACGTTCTGAATCATGACGAATGTATTAGGTGAAGTTTCATACAAATCATCAGCTAAAATTATATTAAGCCATAAAATTATCTATAATTAGGGGAGTGGCTGATTTCAGTGATAACTGCATTGAAGGTGTCAAATTACTACCTATGCATCACTTTATTTACCCAACTAACTGGAATCGGTGCAGTTTAACTTACCACAAGAAGTGTAGGAGTTGACTTGGGATGTAGGGTATGAATGATAGAGTTCAATCAAACGCAACGTGTTAACATTAGCCACCTTAGCATTTTATCTCAGCAAAAGATAAGCTAGCTAGCTTTTGGCAACTAAAAAAGTAGGTGTGTATCAAAAATCAACAGCCAGGTGTTGTTCGCTCTACCAGTTTAAGGATTAACCGAGATTTAGGTGGTGTCAGCTACTGGCAAGATGGCAATGACCAGAGCTTTGACAGTTGAGCTTCAAAACTGCTCTTCAGAAAGTCTACAGGTAATGTTACAGAGGGTTTGTCCAGTTCTTTCTATACACTCTATTGTTTTATCCAGCAGCTAATTTTTAAGTATTACAACTTGTTCCTAGCTCCAGTAGAATAACCTGTATGTTCAGCTTTAAAATGTAAAGGATACCCTTAGAATACCAGGAATACAGTTTGCTACTTGCATGACATCAGGTTACATGAATAACATGTATAGTAGTGATGCCAAGAGCATGTGGTATCCAATCCTACTAACACCCTCTTAACCTTACCAACACCTTACTGTCTCCACTTCTCTGAGCTCATTATACCCAGTCACAGCAAGCCAGAGCTGGCCACAGTAGCACTGACCTCAACTAAGGACATAGGTTAACATAACTTTCGATATGGAGCTTGTTAGTGTGACCTTTGAAAGTCTAACTGCAGAGTCCTGAATGCAGTGGGAATGTATTGAAGCCTGTGTACGTGCCCTATCGTGATCCTGTTGTTTCTTACAAAACTTAGCTGCATTCAGTTATTTAAACTTATGAGTGTGGCTTAAATCAGAAATCGCTTTAATTAAAACACTGGAAACAGGAACATAGGAAACACTGGTGTGTGGGTGTGGGTGTGGGTGTGCGTGGTGTGTCTGGGAGGAGGGAGGGGGTGTCACCACTATCAGGAGTATATTTTGTCTTTCACAGGTCTGCAGGCCTTGGATAAGTCCTAAAAAAATTGTGGGCTCAAATTTCCTAAATCTAAAATATACTGTAAACTAGTAGCCTAATTTAATCAATAGTGACCTGTACCAGACATTTACAGTTAAAGTCCACCACATGTTCATATTCGTGCATTTGGTCTTTGCCCATGTGCTTTTTACCTGATAGCTCATTTGCACCCACATACAAAAAAAAATGCATGACTATTTGCATGAATTTTTCCATTGTATCCCATAGGATATTGGTCTACATCTAGATGCCCCATGAAGCTTCTGGTAAGCTTTCCAAAAATTCCTCTCAAGCATATATGCATTTTTTGTTGTTTAGGACACATCTGTTTAATTCATGTAAACTATTTGTGTTCGGGAAACAGCACTAGCCTCTACCACCAAAAATACCGGAGTTTTGAATTTAGTCTGGGTTTACATGTATAGCCTGCATTCATGTGTTACAAATGAATGTAAATGTATAGTTCTTATTTTTGCATTCTCATCACACTTAAATTAGTTTTGTGTTTTACTCAGCAACAACAGTCAGCGTTTTTTTCCCGGTTCAAACATAAAATAAAAATACCCAGTATAAAAAAAGTAAAATAAAAAATAAAGCAAAAAAAAAAAAAAAATGAATAAGCATTAAAGAAACCACAGCTGCATACAGTATGTGCAGCAGCTTCGCGAGATGTTATTCTTAATACACATTAATCAGTTGCTTTTGTAAGGTTTTTTTCCCTACCATGACAAACAAGATTTACAAACCCTCAGTGTTTCTCCTGTTTCTCATTTATAACAGGTCTTATGCATCCTCTCTCAATTTTTAAGGTCTTGTAATAAAACGTTTCAATCGCAGCCAGATTACACAGAATGCCATGAAGTAGGGCTAGGCCAGACTGTAGTTCAGGCAGCCTACTACTCAAAGTCGGTGTCAGGTGATAAATTGTAAATGTCTCTAGATTTCCTGCACATTGGGCTTAATTTTTTCATTCCTTCTTTATTAAACGACACAGGATTAATTAAGAAGGCACCAAGTAATAAAATAGTGCATGTAATAACAATGAAATAGATTAATAAATCTAGGAAACAGACAAAGCATTCTATGCACAAATTACATAAAGACCAATTCAACAGCTTGACGAACCCTCCCCTAACTCTAATAGGGTATACTCATTGAAATAATGATTGCAGCTGTGTAATAATAATAATAATAATAAGTGGCCGAAGCATATATGAGCGCTAAGATTAAACTAATTTGATGAGACCATGCAGTCAGACACATAGCCCAGCATGTTGAGCATCAAGAGGTCTTGATTTGTATGCTGGCCCTCTGAGTCCCTGCCTTCGCGTGGGTGCAGGGAGCCTAAAAATAACCTGCTTCCATTCAACTGACTTAGCAGTTTCTACGAATCATAGCAGCCCCCTAATCTTGGCCTCACACCCTCCTAATATGGTGAGCAGTCTGGCCCAAGCCACAAACCTCTCGATTTCTGTGGAGGGTTAATTATCCTGTCATCGCACAACCCTGGTTATTTATATTGGCATCATTTATCAGATCCACCAAACGCAAATAACACATTTCCAGTCATCAGTTTGGTGCATCAAGTGCATGATCCAGTACGACCGGATATGCCAAAATGGTTATAACACAATCGTTCAGTTAACATCAATTATATACGTAGTATAACCGATACAAATATTTGTATGAAATCCCAGTGCTGATTACTTAAATGCATGTTATTAAAAAGCCTATGCTTTTTAGGTTAACTGTTAAAACAGGTTATGCTTGTTCACATTCTGAAAGACAGTTTAAATTAAAGCAGTGATTTGGACAAGTGGCAACATTGTAATTTGTGAGAGCAAAGGTTACATAATCTTTACCTGATATATAAACTTCTCAATGTACAGTGAAATAGAAAAGTGTAAGTTACTAATAATTCATAATTCATTCAAACCTAGGTGCAATATATCCTAGCTAATGTTAACTACCAGAATGTATAGGGAAGGTGGAAACAATCTGGAGAACCTAGATGTATGAATTCAAGATGAATAACCAAGGGGACAGAAGGAGAACCCAAGCTCAGAATCATTCCACAAACCCTGAAGCTGTGTGGTGGCAAAGCTACTTGCTGCTTTACACTGCCATCCATTAATTATTCCTAGTCTAGTATAACCCCTTTTTAATCCTTTAAGGTTTTAACTCTAGACCACCACAATGCACCCACCTTGATCTTTTAAACCTATACTGTATGTGCTTTTATTACAAAACAACATACAACCTTATTTTTATGGATTTCAAACACAAATATATTTAGCTATGTATCATGCATTTATACCACCATCCAGAATATGCATGTGCAACAATAAAATGTATCTTGTCATACCAACTTTGGACCTAATGCACAGAATTGTACAAGGTGTTACTGATTCAGTGCTACTCCAGAGCAAGTGACCGCGCCACTGTTAACGACGCATGTTGTATACGATGATCTACTGCTGCTGTTCCCATGCCAGAGGCCAAGTAGAGCAAGTCTGGCAACCCATGTGTAAAAGCTCCAGGTACCCATTTAAAAACAGCACATGAATGTCCTTTGCTCAACAGCCTAGTACAGCTGTGAGCTTCATTCAACAAGGCTTTGTAGCTTACTGCAGTAGATTTTTTCATACACATAACTACTACAGCTGACTGTAACTACAATAGGTCAGTATTCATTACAGTCCTGTACTTTGTGGCATGCACTCTCAGAAGCACCACTGAGCTGACTTCCTAGAAAGCCTGTCCTAGTAAAATGAAGCAAACCTTGGGCAACCCAATAAGGTACTGTTGTTCTTTAAGACAACAACAAACCAGGTGAGAATGTCTGCTGGTTCAAGAACTCAACATCAAGGCTCTCATGATTTACCGGCTAGGAATAAATATGGCAAAGGGTATTGTGTAGTGGTATTGTGGTAGTGTATTCCAAATTCAGACTTCAAACCTGACTGTCAGATGTCTTTCACAATCTTTTCTTTGTGGTTTTCTTTGCATGCCTTAAAACATGTCCGTTTAGTGTAAAAGTATGAATGAATGTGCATGGACCCATTAAGACAGGATTATAGGTCCAGTAGACACAGCCAGCAATTTATGGACACATGAGATATGAGATTTCCAAAACATAAATAAGTTAGCTAAGTAAGAAAGTAAGTAAGTAAGGCAGATAACACTATGTTCTTCTAGTAATGCTTGGCTTGCAGACACTGATCACTGCCAAATGATCCTCACTAGAGGTGAGTCTTGGGATAGTATCAGGTTCTGTCTAACTAGTAAGACCCTAAAACACAGCACCAGAATAGTCCTATACTCCCAGATGTACAGATATAATCCTAACTGTTGTTCAAACATCAGAGTTCCCACATATAATGGCAGATTTTACTTCTTCTTTTTTGTCGTATAGCACCATCAAATATCTGATTATACTCAAGAGTTCTGACCAATGATTCCAAAATTAAAATTCTCAGAATTATTCATGATTCAAATCAAACATGGGGGAATCTTCTTATGCCATCATTGACGTCTTTCACACATGGCATTGACTCTGCTTTTTCACATGAGACAGCCAGTGACACCACACACACATACCCATACACACACTCAGGATGGTGAGTCATAAATATTGAACACGGGGTTATGATTGTATTTTCTACATCCCTCACCACGGAAAAATCCAAAGAAAACTTTGCATTCATTCTCAAAAACATCCTTCACTGTGCCCGTAGTGTTACTCATCTAGGTTCATGGCTGCACCCTGTACACAAGAAGCATGGAGGCTAAAGGAGTGGAAGAACAAATCCCTCTCAGGGTACCTGGTCATCATATCAACTAATGAAAAAGGCCACAGGTTCATGGATAAGTGAATACAGTAATTTGTTTAATCTGTGAATTAGGTGACGCAACAATTGCATTGTATTTATTCATATTAGATGCAGTGCAGAGCTGCATTTAGCATGTACAACTAAATGCTAGCCTAAGGTAAAGTTAATGGGAATTAAAATGATGGTGTTAAACCCATTGACTTTTACTGAAGATTTTAAGCTGCAGTAAAACATTTGAGTGGTGCAAAAAAAAAAGGTGGGGGGGGGGGGGGTTATGACAATTCCAACCAAGGTGGCTTGGACTCCACTGCAATCTTATGAATATTCTGAACATTCGGCTGGGACCTTTGCTTTGGGCCATTACAGGAGTTCCTGGGAAGCCAGTTGTTTCAGAGTCAGAATTCAGAACAGACTTAGTCTCAGAACTGTTATTCTGCACAATCAAAAGCCTCATGTTTATCACGAACCGGGTCCTTGTTTGGATTTGTGCCAACTAATTGCCCCTAGATATTTACATCTCTGCAGCTTAATTTCTACCTTAATATGTTTAAGTAGTGTCAGAACATTAAATTCAGTATTGGATTGGATAGGAACTAAACTGGTTCTCTAGCAGTTAGGCTGAGCAGACATTCTAACATTCTGGCATTGCTTTCATTGTAATCTGAATTTTCAAACAATTATGTACTCTCCAATCCACACTGTACTGTACTTCTAATCTGGCACCGTTTCAAATGTAGTAACGTGAATCATTTCAAATACTCCACATTACTGTCAGTTTATTATATCAATGAGCTATTCAGTAGAATACACATAATGAAACCGGACATGCCACAGAAATTTTTTTTAAATACTCAGTCACAGTTTTGTACCACGTCTGTTTAAATTAAAGTTTCACTGAGTTGAGTTAATTGATTCTAAATTAAAAACGCATTTTACAGTATTGCTAAAAATGTCTCTCATGACAGCCCTAATGTTAACCAATTTGAGGTTTCAATAAATTAACTAATATTACATCACTCTTGTGAACAGCTGTGTGTAGACATCTCTGGCTTATTCAAAATAACACCACACTAACTGTTGAATAAGTGTTACATAATTAATGCTGAATCCTCATATTATGAATTTTTTAATAATATTTTTTAACTTAATCATTTTAATGAAGGGCTAATAACCCAAGTGCTGTCTCCCTTACGCCTCATTAGGAAAGTCATTCCAAACAATCTCTTTTGTAATCAGTAAGCAGCAATATTTCACCACAGGTCAGGCTTGCCATGCAAAATATCTAAACTGTCACGTTAGTTGTGCCATGTAATAACACAACTCTGCAGAAATATAAACTAATTTTATTTACTTTTATGGCACCAGAACCAGCAGGTTCAGGTCCAACACCTTTCCCACAACCATCACACTGCTAAATGCTACATCACACCAGTAAACTACTTAAACCACTTATACCTGTTATCTCACAACTGCATTACTCTGTACTCTGTTGTCTCCACCCCCACTATCCACACTGTAGATTTGTAAGTTATATTCATAACTCTCTTAATATCTATACAATGTCTCTATATACAGTACATTGCACAAAAATACAACAGGCCTGCTATTGCGGAGACAAGTCCTGAACAGTGGCCAGAGGGATTTTCAGCCATTCTTCTTGCAGAATAGTGGCCAGGTCACTACGTGTTGCTAATGGAGTAAAACGTTTCTGCTTATATCCTCTTTTCCACATCATGGCATTACCTAACTTTAGTTACTGCATAAACCGATTGCATAGCCATGTTTCACAATATTTAACGTATTTACTATATAACTGCATTTAATATATACAGGATACAGGTGCATATCACTAAATTATAATATAATCAAAAAGTTGATTTATTTAAGTAATTCAAATCAAAAAGTGAAACTCGTATTACAGTATATAAATTCATTACACAGACTGTTATATTTCAAGTGTTTACGTCTTTAAATTTTTTTAATGATTATGGCTTAAAGCTAATGAAAACCTCATTAGAAAATTTCTCATCTCAGAAAATTTGAATATTACAGTAATGTGGTGAGGCATGGAGGCGATCAGTGGCGCTGCTGAGGTGTTATTGAATCCCAGGTTGCTCTGATAGCGTCATTCAGCTCTTCTGCGTTGTTGGGTCTTGTGTCTCTCATCTCCCTCTTCATAAAACTCAATAGATTCTCTATGGGGTTTAGACAGGGTGAGTTTGCTGGCCAATCAAGCCCAGGGATACCATGGTGCACAGGGATACCTGTCACGGACTAACCGGAGATGAAGCAGAAGACTAGCAGTTAGCCCTGTAGCGTGGATGGTAAACCCAAACGCGGAAGTAGCGCGAGCAGGCAGGATAACCACGCTAGTTATTCTTAGAACTCTCCCGAAGCGAGAGCAAGAGTTTACACAAATAAACCCGCGTTCTAAATACACACACCCAATCAGAAGCGATAACCCAAGAAAGTGAGTACTCACGTTTGGACGAGCGAGGCGTCGGCGATAGCATGGGCATAACTCAATGACTGAGCAATGTGAGGCGTCATCTTGTTTCCTTTTATGCTTCCTGAAACCCGACCGTATTACTTCCGGGTCCTAGTGCCGGTCGTGTTATGAGTGTGCATGACCGTAACCTTCCCAATCCACCAGGTACTGGAGCCCTCTGCCCCGAGGACGTGAGTCAAGGATCCGGCGAACGGTGTAGGCGGGACCACCCTCAATCATACGGGGAGGAGGAGCAGGGTGGGTGGGTGGAACCATTGGTGAGGTGATGAAGGGTTTGAGCTGGGAGGTGTGGAATACCGGATGGATCCGGAGCGCCGCAGGCAGCTGGAGCCGGTAGGTGACAGGGTTAATCCGGAGGTTGATGCGGTATGGTCCGATGAATCTAGGTGACAGTTTTCTTGACTCAGTCTGCAGGTGTAGGTTTTTTGTCGATAGCCATACCTTATCACCTACTTGGTACATTCGTCCCGGTGGGTGTCGACGGCGATGTTGCAGGGTGTAACGGCGGTTGGCCTTTTGAATGGCGTGGTTTGCTTGTCTCCAAAGCCGTCGACACCGGCGAACCAACTGTTGGGCCGACGGAACCTCCACCTCCGGTTCTTGATGGTCGAACATCGGAGGTTGGAAGCCGTAGCATACCTCAAATGGGCTTAGGTTGGTGGCAGAAGATAGGTGGAGGTTGTGGCACAGTTCAGCCCAAATGAGGTAGCGGGCCCAGGAGCACTGGCGATCAGCAATGAAGCATCTCAGGTAGCGCTCCAGTTGTTGGTTGGTTCGCTCCGTCTGACCGTTAGTCTGTGGATGGTAACCGGAGGACAGACTGCAGGTGGAATTGATCAGACGGCAGAAGGCCTTCCAGAACCGGGACGTGAACTGGGGCACCCTGTCCGAGACGATGTCCTTTGGGAACCCATGCAGGCGGACTACGTGCTCTAATATCAGCTCGGCTGTCCTTTTAGCTGACGGGAGACCGGAGAGGGCCACCAGGTGAACAGCTTTGGAGAACCGGTCGACGATGGTGAGGATGGTGTCCCTTCCTTCAGAAACCGGCAGGCCCGTGATGAAATCAACGGCAATGTGTGTCCAGGGTCGGCGGGGAACCGGGAGTGGTTGAAGTTCCCCGGGTCTGTTGCTGTCCTTGGACCTGGCACACACTGGGCACGCCTGGACGAACTCGTCTACGTCTTTTTTCATACTGGGCCACCAGAAAGCACGTTGTACAAACAGTAGGGTCCGCCGTTTCCCGGGGTGTCCCGAAAGGGGGGAGGAGTGTCCCCACTGGAGTACTTCGGCCCTGATGGCATTGGGGACATAGAGTCGGCCAGGCGGCACACCTGCTGGTTCGGTCTCCGTAGCTTGTGCCTGGCGAACCCTCGTTTCCAGGTCCCACCTGAGCGGTGCGAGGATCTTGGTGGCTGGCAGTACAGGCGCGGGGTCCGCCCGGGGGACGTCTTCCTCGTGTTGTCGGGAGAGGGCGTCGGCTTTGGTGTTCTTGGACCCCGGGCGGTATGACAGATGGAAATTGTAATTTTCGAAGAATAGTGCCCATCGCGCCTGTCTGGGGTTCAGCTGTTTTAAGTGCGGATTTTGATGAGGTTTTGGTGGTCGGTCCAGACAATGAACGGCTCTCTGGCGCCCTGGAGCCAGTGTCGCCATTCCTCCAAGGCCCACTTTATGGCCAGCAGCTTGCGGTCCCCTACTCCGTATCGCTGCTGAGTGGCGTCAAATTTCTTGGAGAAAAAACTGCAGGGGTGCAGTTTTTGGTCTGGACCTCGCTGGGAGAGAACAGCCCCGGCGCCCACATCCGAAGCGTCCACCTCCACAACGATTGGTTTGTCAGCATCCGGGTGAAGGAGGATGGGAGCAGTGGTGAAGCGGCGACAGAGCTCATGGAAGGCAGAGACGGCAGTTGAGGTGAGGTTGAAGGGGTGAGATGATGGGCAGGTCAGAGCGGTTAGTGGCGCTGCAACGGTACTGTAGTCCCGGATAAAGCGGCGATAGAAATTGGCAAACCCGAGAAATCTCTGGAGCTGTTTAAGAGTCTTGGGTAGGGGCCAATGACTCACAACTTCCAGTTTCTGCGGGTCCATGGCCACACCCTGGGGCGAGATGACAAAACCCAGGAACGTGGTGGAGCGCTCGTGGAAAGCGCACTTCTCCAACTTACAGTACAGCTGGTGGGCGAGCAATCTCTTTAGAACCGCTCTGACATGCTGGATATGCTCGTTGACAGTTCGGGAGTAGATGAGGATGTCGTCAAGGTAGACGAACACCCAACGGCCTAACATGTCTCTGAGAACGTCATTGATGAATTGTTGGAAAGCGGCAGGTGCGTTGCAGAGACCAAACGGGATGACCAGACTTTCGTAGTGTCCTGTAGGGGTGATGAAGGCCGTCTTCCACTCATCGCCCTCTCTGATGCGCACCAAGTTGTAGGCGCTCCGGAGGTCCAACTTAGTGAAGATGGTGGCACCAGAGAGGGCGTCCAGGGCAGAGTTGGTAAGAGGCAGTGGATGTCGGTTTTTTATGGTGATATTGTTGAGCCCCCGGTAATCGACACAGGGACGTAGACTACCATCGCGTTTTTTCACGAAAAAGAACCCCGCAGCGGCAGGTGAGGAGGAGGGCCGGATGGTACCATGGCGAAGTCCGCTGGAAACATACTCCTCCATCGCCTGCGTCTCGGTGTTAGATAATGAATAGAGGTGGCCGCGGGGTGGTGTCGCACCTGGCTGAAGATCGATCGCCAGGTCGTATGAGCGATGAGGAGGTAGGTGGGTAGCGCGTCTTTTGCAAAAGACTTCAGCCAGGTCCCGGTAGTCTAGCGGGATTTTGTCTGTGTCGACATCGGGGGCCTCGGACTCCCTAGAGCACGTCCCAGCCTCGGCCCGTAGGCAGAGCTCGGTGCAGGTCGGCCCCCATTGTAGGATCCGGCTTTGGGGTCCAGGATATGAGCGGGTCATGTTGCAGCAGCCAAGGGTGTCCGAGGATGATGGGTGGTGATGAAATGGTGGTGGTGTGAAACTGGATCTGTTCTCGATGCTGGTTGATGATGAGGGTGATAGGTTGGGTTTGAAAGGAGATGGGGCTGGAGGAAAGAGGCCGACCGTCGACTGATGTAATGGTTACAGGCTGGGATAACGCCTCGATCTTTATCCCCAATTTTTTGGCATAGGAAGAGTCAATGAAGTTACCTGCTGCCCCGGAGTCGACGAACGCGGTACTTCCGACCCGTTTGTGGCCAAACTGGAGATGTACTTTTACCGTGAGACGGGAATCACTGGTCAGGGTGGTGGAGAGGGACATGGGACCCGGTGAGTTCCTCCCATTTCTCACCGGGGCTGCGCGTTTCCCGGCCGCAGAGGACAGATGGCCCGATGATGTGCAGAGGATCCACAATACGCGCAGAGCCCCTCTCTGAAGCGGCGTTCCCGTTCTGCAGCGGTTAAGGAGGCGCGCCCTAATTGCATGGGTTCCCCGGCTCCTGTGTCAACCACGGCGGGAGGTGGAGTACCGACGGTCCTGGTGGGTGCTGCAGTGAATGAGGCGTGGACTTCTGGAACTGGAGAGCGGGAGAGGAAGGGCGTGGTGTGAGGTAGTGCTGTCATGATGGGTGGCAGGGTACGGGGAGCTGGCTTGGGGCGAACGAGCAGCCGTTGGTCGATCCGGAGGGCGAGTTGAATTAAACCCTCCAAGGTCGCTGGGAGCTCTCGTCCGGCGAGCTCGTCTTTTATCCGTGAAGCCAGTCCCTCGTAGTAGGCCGTCCGGAGTGCGGAGTCTCCCCAGTCGGTCTGTACGGCGAGAGTGCGAAACTCCGCGGTGTAGCGGCTCACGGACGACCCTCCCTGCTTTAGATGGTATAATTTAGAGTCGGTCTCCACCTCAGCAGCCGGATGCTCAAAGGTGAGTTTAAGCTGGCGGGTGAATTCTGTGTAGGAGTAGGCGACATCTGAGTCTGAACGAAGAACCGCCGTGGCCCACTCAGCTGCCTGCCCGGATAGCAACGAAACGAGAAGAGCAATGCGCAGTCGGTCTGTGGAGTATCTGGTGGAATTAAACTCAAACACAAGATCCAATGCAGTTAGAAAAACACTGCACTTCCCATCCGTGCCATTCCATTTATCTGGTAAAGATAGAAAAACATCAGAAGGTGGAGAGGGAGTTGGCGGCGCAGCAGCCGCTGCGATGGGCGTGGCCACAGCCGGCTGAGCGGCCGCCCCGCGGAGGATCGCATTCTCCTGTCGCAGCTCCGCCACCTGGAGCTCCGTGCGGAGCGATGCGACTTCACCACGGAGCTGATCGATCAGCTTAGCATGCCGGTCAACCACATCGCAGAGGTGAGCAAACTCCGCTGGGTTTACTGCAAGCGGCTCAGTCATTCTGTCACGGACTAACCGGAGATGAAGCAGAAGACTAGCAGTTAGCCCTGTAGCGTGGATGGTAAACCCAAACGCGGAAGTAGCGCGAGCAGGCAGGATAACCACGCTAGTTATTCTTAGAACTCTCCCGAAGCGAGAGCAAGAGTTTACACAAATAAACCCGCGTTCTAAATACACACACCCAATCAGAAGCGATAACCCAAGAAAGTGAGTACTCACGTTTGGACGAGCGAGGCGTCGGCGATAGCATGGGCATAACTCAATGACTGAGCAATGTGAGGCGTCATCTTGTTTCCTTTTATGCTTCCTGAAACCCGACCGTATTACTTCCGGGTCCTAGTGCCGGTCGTGTTATGAGTGTGCATGACAATACCAGGTATTAGTAATTTTATTAATTTCCAGGGCCTGCTGGAAAATGACATCAGCATCCACAAAGCTGGTCAGCAGAGGGAAGCACGAAGTGCTCTAAAACCTCCTGGTACATGCCAGCAGTGACCTTGAACGTGAAAAACAGTGGACCAACTCCGGCAGATGGCATGGCTACCCAATCCACCACTGACTGTGCAAACTTTACACTGGACCTCAAGCAACTTGGATTCTGTGCCTCTCCTCTTTTGCTCCAGGTTCTGGAACCTTGATTTCCAAATGAAATGCAAAATTTACTTTCATCTAAAAAGAGGATATTTTGACATACTGAGCCCAGGTAAGATGCCTCTGATGTTGTCTCTGGTTCATGAGTGGCTTGACACAAGGAATGCGACAGTTGTAGCCCATGTTCTGGATACGTCCACTGTGTGTGCTACCCCTTTAAGCACCGACTCTGCAGTTGCAGTCCACTCCTTGTAAATCTCCCCGAAATTCTTGAATATGCTTCAATTCACAATCCTCCCAAGGCTGCAGTTATCCCTGTTGCTGGTGCACCTTTTTCTACCACATTTTTTGTAACGTCTATTCAACTTTCCATTAATGTGCTTGGATACAGCATTCTGTGAACAACCAGCCTACTGGACCAGACTGAGAGACCATTTAAAGGCTCAGGAAACCTTTGCAGGTGTTTTGAGTATATATTTATATATGTGGGTGCGTGTGTATGTGTACATAAGTCTACTTATTTAACCCGCACCTTATAATTTGCACAATTCCAATATTGCACTGATGTACAGTATGTCACAAAAGTGCGTACACCCCTCACATCTCTGCAAATATTTAGTTATATCTTTTCATAGGACAACACTGCATAAATGACTCTTTGACACAGTGAAAAGTAATCAGTGTAAGGTTTGTATAGCAGTGTAAATTTATTGTCCCCTCAAAATAACTAAAAATACAGCCAATAATAGCTGACCCCCTGGCAACAAAAATGAGTACACCCCTAAGTGAAAATGTACAAATTGAGCACAATTAGTCATTTTTCTTCCCCTTTGTCATGTGACTCATTAGTGTTACACGGTCTCAGGTGTCACCAGAAAGAAAGTGAGTTAAATTTGGTATAAAAACTCTCTCAATCTGGCCACTGAAAGTTCAACATGGGACCTCATGGCAAACAACTCTCAGAAGACCTGAAAAAATGAATTGCTGCTTTACATAAAGATGGCCTAGGCTATAAGAAGATAGCCAACACTCTGTAACTGTGCTGCAGCACAGTGGCCAAGACCATCCAGCGCTTTAAGAGGACAGGTTCTTGTCAGTACAGGCCTCGCCATGGTTGGCCAAAGAAGCTGGGTGCGCGTTCTCAGCATCAGATCCAAAGATCGATTTTGGAAAACAGACGGATGAGTGCGTCCAGCATTGCTGCAGAGATTGAAGGGATGGGAGGTCAGCCTGTCAGTGCTCAGACCGTACGCCGCGCACTGCATCAAATTGCTCTGCATGGTTATTGTCCTAGAAGGAAGCCTCTTCTAAAGATGATGCACAAGAAAGCTCGCAAACAATTTGCTGCAGACATGCAAACTAAGGACCAGGATTACTGGTCTGATGAGACCAAGATAAACCTATTTGGTTCAGATGGTCTCAAGCGTGTGTGGCAGCAACCAGGTGAGGAGTACAAAGACAAGTGTGTCTTGCCTACTGTCAAACATGGTGAACACGGTGGGTGTGTCATGATCTGGGGCTGCACGAGTGCTGCTGTCATTGGGGAGCTACAGTTGACCACTGGCTTACTAGAGGCTGAGGGTAAAAGTGATGTACTGGCCAAGCATGTCTCCAGACCTAAACCCCATAGAACACCTCCGGGGCATCGTGAAAAGGAAGGGGGAGGAGCACAAGGTGTCAAATGTCTACCACCTCCTTGATGTTGTGATGGAGGAGTGGAAGAGGATTCCAGTGGCAACCTGTGAAGCTCTGGTGGACTCCATGGCCAAGACAATTCAAGGCTTCCTGGAAAATGATGGTGGCCACACAAAATATTGACATTTCACATTTTCACTTAGGGGTGTACTCATTTTTGTTGCCAGGGGTTCAGCTATTACTGGCTGTATTTTTAGTTATTTTGAGGGGACAATAAATTTACACTGCTACACAAACTTTACACTGACTACTTTTCATTGTGTCAGAGTCATTTATGCAGTGTTGTCTTATGAAGAGATATAACTAAATATTTGCAGAGATGTGAGGGGTGTATTCACTTTTGTGACATACTGTATATACGCTACTATTTGCATTTCTGGCAGATGCTAAACTGCATTTCATTGCTGACTGCGAATGTGTACTATGCATGCAATGATAAACTTATCAACGTATCAAATAAACGAACAAACCTACCTACCTACCTACGTTGCATGACCTTTTTGGATATTATAATACCATCACAAAAAATATATGTTCATTCGAATAAAAACAAATTGAATTTTTTTTTCTTCTCATTTTAGACCCAGAGTTGACAGGTTCAGACATTTCTTTTTGTTTGGGGAAATACCTCTGATCCTTGTTTCCATGGCGGCCTTGCACTGTAATGTTCTTCTGCATTCTTGCGCAATGACATCAGTGGCTCATCTGCAGCACAGTCTGGTCACACAAGCCTGTCACATGAGCATTCTTCCCACAGGAGTTCACCCGGAAAACACAGAAAGAACACTGAAATAATAAAATAATGGTAACCTTTAAACACTGGATTAGACAGCTTTGACCACATGCTAGTGAAAATGACAACCACTGGAATCAAGCGTATCATTGACCTTACAATTTTATACCAAATAATGTTTTGTAGCCCTATGTTTTTTATTGACACTATATGTATCTGTACTGGAATTGTAACACAAACTAGACCATTTTTATATTTAATATAAACCATACTATTACTGTATGCCTCAGGAAACACTGGTGAAAATCTGGTGTGTGAATTCTGGCTCGGACTATTCCTAGATTTTGTCTGTAGGGATTTGCTCATTCAGCCTCAACATTATTAGTAAGGTTGGACAGTGATGTCGGGAGACGAGGCCTGGCACGCAGTCAGTATTGCAGTTCAACCAAAAAAAGGTGTTCAGTGGGTTTTGAGGTCAGAGCTCTGTGCAAGTTTATTTTTACTCCACCTTTGGCAAACCATGTCTTCATAAAGGTAGATTGGTCCTACCTGTGAAAAGAGGAGATCTTGAGAATAGTAAGGACATTTTTATCTTGTAAAATGCCGTTTAGTCCTTAAATAACATTACTAACGAGGGGGAAAAAACAAGAGGGTGGCATTTCTATTAGCAAGTCAACAAGTGTCAGATTTTTTTTTAACTAGATACTGTATAGCAATTAGCTTTAGAACGATTTATATAATAAATATTTAGCTATATTTTATTACAGAAACAAGCTCTGCTGATTGGGACCAATTTAAAAATGCCTGAAGTGACTTCTCTGCACCTGTTTGTGGTTTGATGTAGAATCATTTACTCAACAAAAATGTAGTGGCATTTTTTATTATCCAGAAAACAAGCTTCAAAGATTTTTTTTAAAAAAGGACTTATCCACCCAAGCAACAAAAAAGGTTACCTTTTCAACAGTACAAACAGATTATAGCAGTGCTGTGCCTCCAGGGTTTTTTTTTTTCTAAGTAGAAGAGTCGCCTAAGATAAATCTTGTCACAATGCATACCATCGTTTGCAGACTGAAGTTTGAATAACCTTCTGCAGTGAAAATGACCACAAATTCTGTAGCCAAACTCAGCTACCTTGGTGAAGGGAAGAATGAAGAGTCTGTACACATAACACGTGGTTTAGGTTAGCTTAGGTTTGGATAACAAACCATGAAGCAATATTGTTTGCATTGTATTGAATGGTTAATACAAGGGTTGTTCAAGTCAGAGAGGAAATTTTTCTCAGTATATTGTAGCTATGATCAGAGTGAAACGCTGGCCTCCCAGGAACTCCCTTAATGGCTCAAACATGCCGCAAAGGCTGGGAATGAGGGACGGTACAGGGCATGTGGCAATAACTTCCAGCCAAGTTCCTGTAATGTCCAAGTGGTGTTGATGATTGATTGTGTGTACAGTTTCCACAGACAGACATGTCTCTCCACAAGTTGAAGTTATTCGTAATTTTTTCAAGGTTTAGGTGTTTAACCACGGCCGGGATTGTCATTCATGGACATACAGCCTTCTTTGCACCATTCAAATGTTTTACTGAGGCTCATCACCATACTGTGCTTGAAGCAGGGCTGGATTGGTAAACCGGAATACCAAGCATTTTCCCAGAGGGATACTCAGTTGGCAAAATAAGAGCCCATCATGCAGTGACAATGGCCCATAAGCTATAACCAGAGCAATTTCTTTTCTTTTTTTCACCACCCATTCACCCTTATTTTCTGTCTTTCGTGTCAAAATGGACAGACTTCCAGTAAGCAGAAAGGTGTGGCACGCAGGGATGGGAGAGGGATGTAGTCTATCCTATAAATTAAATAAAATTCCATAGTTCACTTTAAAGAGTGAATCTCCCATCTATTCTAAATTTATTACACATAACGTGAAATATTTTAAGCATTCATTTTTGTTTATTAGAAAAATTAGAACATTTCCCAAGATAAATCACAAAATCCTTTAATTGATCTTATGAAATATTGATACTGGATCTTTGATTTTCTCGAAGTGTAACCTGTAACCTTCGAAATAAAAAAGGCTTGGAATAGTTCCCTTCATGTGCAATGAATCTAGTATGTGATATTTTCTTATTCAGAATTAAATTGTAAAAATTTATCCATGATATATTATTTTCAGATGCAATGTATGTGTGTGGTGTGTATAGCGGTGGGCTGCCTGGAGCAAACATGGCAGGGCTGATTTTTTACTCCCAGTCCAGCCCGGTTTTATGCTTTCATTCATGAGAAAAACTCCCAGTTTGACTTGAACACCCCTTGTAAGTTAACTATGATAATTGATAAAAATGAAAATATGAAACACCTGAGCACTGCAGACTGCACTTCTGGTTTCAGCCAGTTTTTTTTCATGTGTTTTTTTTTTCAGGGTCAACTTCACTTTTTGCTCACTGGCGGTGACAAAATAGTTAGATTATGCTCATGGTTCTAGGGCTAGCTTGTTTCTCATGATCCTGAGCAACTCTTTTTTTTTAACTAATGCTTTTACCATATATTACATTTTAGTGTGGCAGAATTAATCTCATAAAAATCGAAATCACAATACAGACTTGTGCAATTATTTTATCGGAAACAGGCTGCAGTCTATTATAGTTAATATACACACAGTCTGGAATTCATATAGATCTTGGCAATATTTTAAGTATTTGTAAATATATTGCAGTTTAAATAGCAATATGCATCAAAATAGTTGCAATTTTTTTTGCTAGTTTATTATTATTATTATTATTATTATTATTATTATTATTATTATTAAGGCTTGAGCCTATTCCATTTAATTTGATTGGCTGGAATTCTCTTTAAAGGACATTTATAATAAATAAATAAATAAATAGATAGATAGATAAATAAATAAATATCAAAATAATACATTCTTTGACAGCATAACAGGCTACATGCAGGTTTTAAAACATCATCTAGCCTGTTATTTTAGATCCATGAAAAAAATGTCTGGACACAAACAAAAAGAAAAATTCAAATAAATGATCAGTTATCCAGCATTAGAAAGCTTCTTAATCTTTTTTTCCACCAGTATGAAAAGAGAGCCTGTAAACTCTTTCATTAATTATTAAAATGATATTTCAGCTAGAACAGTAGTTCTGGTGTTCCCTCCCGAAGTTCCCCCTCAACTGATATTGGAAAAGGTCTTTTCTGACAATATCTGTTGTTCTTTACAAAAACACACTCATGTGCTAGAAGATAAGACTTGTCTGTCAGCCAGAATTGGCTTTATATTTAAACACTTTTAACTCTTCAAGACAAAGAGTTCGCATGAAATGACCATCAAGAAAATGAAAGATTTTTGTAAAGATCAACATTAAAACTTTTATTAATTATTTCTGGCCACAACAATAAAATTTAACGAATGATCACTAGAAAAAAAATGACCCATCAGCTGTACAATACATACAGTATCATAAAACTGGCCGCCAAGATTAAAATCCACTACATAACTGATGTAGTGTTATCAGCAGCATTTGACAAAAAGGGAGAACATTTTACATATGTACACATCCACATTGAAATCTTAGTAAAGTTCATATATGTACAGTAGGTTTCTATGGTTGGATATAAATGCATGTCAACTTTGTTCCTTAGAGATCCTTTTTTTTTTTGTAGCTGTTTTTTTTTTTTCTTTAAAAAAAAGAAAGAACTGACCAGAGTTGACTGTGGATAGTGAGATTCATTTTCCTAGGATCACATTTTGATAGAAAGTAGTAAAAAGATACATCCTCTCAAAATGTACCACTTAGCCATTTGCTTCAATTCGCCCCGATGACACAACTGCCGTATTGCAGCCAGGGCTGAATATTGACTTTAGCAATATTCAGAACATTAAAGGTACATCCAGCCATGTCCTGCAACAAGCATTTGAAGGCATGGTGCATCGTTTAAACATTTTAGAAGACCGTGCTTCCATTTTTTCTATTTCTCTTTATTAGCTGAAGAAAAGCTTTTTCTTGATATTGCCCTCGACAGGCAAAATGAGCTTGAGTGCCCCTTCTTTTTCAAAAAAAAAAATTCTGGCTTTTTTTTCCTCCTAGTCACAAAGATAGAAAGGAATGCACTTTGGTATATACCAAATGCCCTAGGCTAATAAATTACAAGAATATTACAACAGTCTGAGGTAAAATAGTAAGTGTCATTTATCGAGTAATACAATGAAGCAAATGTAACCCCTTGAGTTGGTTAAGACAAGGTGGATGATGTATAAAAGACCCATTTTGCACTAAAAGAAATAGGTATAATAGTTTGACTTGGTGAAATATCCCTGTTGGCAACGGGTCTCTGAGGTCTTAACTTAAATCACGTGTCCAAACTGCATATAAATCATTCCATTTGTGCAGCCACTTCCCACTTACAACCCCACTATACGGGTTGCAGCAGGATCTTTGGGCAACGCTCAGACAAGTGCAAGATGATCACCATTATACCATTAATGTTTCAGTGTCCCCAACAACAAACGAGTGGCTTGAGGGTGTCCCTGTTGGACAGAAATGAATGGCATTGATAATTAAAGGCACATTGTATTAAACCTAAGGGCACATTTATTCCCCCCATCTCTGTTAATCCACAAAAACAGCAAAAAACATGGAAAGTACAATGTGAACTGCCTGCTGATGTTGGCAGATTATTGTGCATTTGCAAATCTACTGTAGGCGTCCAGAAGGGACTGGGCAGTGTGGAGCAGGCTGGGTACCATGCCAACCAGTAGCAGGGGCATTAAAACCCACATAAATGCCACAGCTTTGCTTTGCCACTTAAAGACCCTTGGTCTGACCCTTTTATCCCACCGCGACGCTCGCATCCGGTCAAAGTAAAATCAGACAGAATTCTTGTGCATTACACGGTATGTCACTCCACTGATAACAAGCCAAAAAACACACATTCTGGCCACTTATTCTTTTTATATTAGCTCTTTTTTTTTAAACAAATCATCAATAATACGAAATAAATAAATTAAACTTTTCCAAAGCTTTCAGACCCTTATCGGATATTTTCTTTTTCCTTACTACATTGAAAATGCTACAAAAATGTCCAGTTGTGAAATTATTTTCCATTCACTTTTTTTGTGTGTTGGGTAAAAACATGCACTTTCATTTAAAAAGGGCAACAAGCTTTTAAGAGTTTAAACTCTGGCCACATACTAGCGAGTCCACACTACAAACTAAATATAGGAAATGTGATATGAATTTCAGAGAGTGGTCTCTGATTACAAACGATAGCCAGGTGAGAGGAGACGCTTGTTTAAAGTGCCCCTCTCTGCCACAGTTTTTCAATGATAGTATTAATACTGGCTCAGTTTCAAGTAGTCCTGTCGATAAATAATTAGCACAATCCTTTCTAAATCACTGCCAAAGCAGTAATAAGAAGGGAGAATTAGCGATTTAAAAAAAAAAAAAGAAAGAAAGAAAAAGCTTCCTACTGCTTCCTGCTCCTATTTGTTAACAATGATTAGCTTAGCTTCAAAATATCATTTTGTTCCATGAGGATAAAAAAAAAAAAACCTTTTACATTAAAAGGTAAAGCACCAAAGTTTTCCTCCGCACACAGTACAACATTTTGTTCCCAGCAGTTCTTCCGGAGAATAGCTTACAGAGTTAAATACGCGAGCCTGTCGAGTACTGCTGAGAACAGATCCCACTCAGTCAAACGAAATAAATTCCTTTTAACTTGCCAGAAGTCTATTTATAAAGTTACACTACCCTGAAGTCTCTTTTTTCCTTGAGTCAATTTAATAAGGAATGTCAAGAGATTTTAGGCACATACCAAGTCTGTCATGTAAACATTGTTTTTCTCCCTTCTACCTTAAAACAATTCAAAACCTTCACTTCGCCTTCTCGTTCACAATACCGATCACGAATATAAAGAGCTTTAAAAGCTACACGATTGCATATAGCGTCATTTATTTTTTAAACTGTAGGTAAAATTCCTTCATCAATGCAGTGTTGTTCTAATCGATCATAGAGGTAGCGAGCTAAATGCTAGCGAGTACACACTTCAAAATCCAAACTGACTTCATTGTTGCAACTCCTTACATTACGAGATACAAGTGAGGAATCTAATTTGGACCGCATTAGTAATAGGCCAGCTTGTGTGAACGCTCTCTGCAGCATTCCACACAGTCCTGAGATAAAAACTTAAAAGCACTGTTCCCACTTTCTTGGCCATTTTAGTATTTCTTAAAAAAGTGTTTTGGACAACAACAAAAAAAGGTGCTACAAAGCTGTAAATACATGATGAATTAAAGACTCTATTCCTAAAACCCTTTCACACTTGTGGATGCTCACCAGTCCACATATTTAAATATCAACATTTATAGAAACAAAACAAAGAAGCAAACAGAAAAAAATTAGTATTCAACTAACTAATTTTGGCAACACTGTCCTCTGTTGTATATTCCCATTGGCATCCGTCATTTGTGCCAGGTTAGTCCTTAGTTTTGAGGCTGAACTTGATGTGGGAGGTAATTTGGAGATAGAGGTTAAAGCACCTGTGCCCTCTGTGATTCGCTTTACGCTAGTTTTCTCCCCAGTGGGAGGTTTTGGCAAGCGTCTTCTCAGCCATGGATGGCGGAGGGCCTGACCTGGAGTCATACGCAAAGCCGGGTCCCACTCCAGACACTGCTTAAGGAAGTCCAAAAAGAGGGGGTCGTCACAGCCCTTAAGTGCCGTCACCCATTCCTTGCTTCCTGGTGGACCACGAAGCTTGCCCCTACGTGACCGTCCACCGTTTAGTGCTACCGTGCCATCGGGTAAGGTTGTAACTGTGCAGTAACGAGGATATCCCTTTGAGCTAAAAAAATTTTTGGCTCTCTTAGATGAATCCAACAGCTTCTGGGAGGGCATGCCCAGTAGCTCTATGACACATGCTAGTTGGTCCCCTTCATCTTCCCCGGGCAAGAGAGGGTACCCTGTTAGTAATTCCGCTAAAATACAACCCAGGCTCCACATATCTATTGGCATCCCATACCGAGAGCCCAGAATGACCTCCGGTGCCCTATAAAAGCGTGACTGGATGTAAGTATAGACCCGCTGGTGTTCAAAGCAGCTGGATCCGAAGTCGATCACTTTTATCCCACTGCGTCCCTGCTGCTTCAAGAGGATGTTCTCAGGTTTGAGGTCACAATGAATGATTCTGTTTTTGTGCAAGGAGTCCAGACACTGCAGGATAGAGTGCGCAAACTTGCGCACCAGTGGCAAGCTGAAGCCCTGAAACTTGTTTTTCTTTATGAGCTCGTACAGGTTCATGCTGAGTAACTCGAATGTCATGCAGATGTGGTTGCGGAATGTGAAATGCTCCAGCATGTGGATGACATTCATAGTAGACTCTTTGTCCTGTTTGCGCAAGTGTTCTAGGATCCGAATCTCCTCGGCTGCTTGGCGGTGAAACCGTTTCTCATTGCGCACCATTTTTAAGGCCAAATGCTGGTGGGTTTTGTGGTCATAGGCCTTCACTACTTGTCCAAAACTTCCCTTACCAATGACCTTCAAAACCTCATACCTGTAGGCTATATGGTCATGGGGTACATGGATATAAGAGCCCTGATCATCATCATAACCACCATTATTTGAGCCCCCGACCACACCGGGCCGTTTCTTAGCATTTGGTCCTACAAAGTATATTTCAGGGTAGTTGTAAATCTCCTGGTGTTCAAAAACTGTCAATTTGGACATGTACTGCTTCATGGCCTGCTCAGGAGCAAGCGGCGATACCTTGGGCTTGCTTTCAGTGGATTTGGTAGAGGCAGAACTGCACTCCCTTCCCTGGCTGCTTTCCTGTTGCCTCTCGGGCAAGGGCAAGCCTGTTCGGCCTACTGGTGTCAACCCATTCGGTTGTGTGGTCAACACTGTCCGCTTATTGCTGTTTTCCTCGAACAGCTGCTGAACGTGGATCTGCTGGTGGTTTCCGACATGCAGATGGTCATTCATGGTGTTCTTATTGCCTCCAACCTAAAAACAGCACAAAGAAAATATGCTATTAGAAAACCAATGGCAGCTGAACATCAAAAAAATTTAATCCTGGACTGAGGTCAAATGACAAGCACTATTCTTCAAGATTCTAACAATCATGCTTGTTCAAATAAGAGCAACAATAGAGATTTAAGAGGATCTTCATGTACTCTTTAATCCATTCAAAACATTATGTGCAACTGGGCATAAAGAGGTCATGTTGAGTGATACTTCAGAAGACTTAGTGCTACATTCTGCTGCACCCCGTGGACTTTTCTCAAGTATACTGTAAAGCTGAGTACAATATAACTCGTTTCAGAATATAAATTGAGCATGCTGTGCATGCTCCAGACAGAGCAACTAAACCCTTCTTGTCTATTTTTACCAAGAACAAAGGTGGCTGATGCACACACTATAAATAAACACGTGACCACAGAAGGGAACACTTAAGTTATAAAATGCATCAACGCAGTCCCGGTAACGTGCAAACAGACAACACAGTTTTCTGACATGTTGGCGTGATTAGTTGTCTTTTATCATTACATATTATGTTCCAGGATTTGTCCAACAGTTTAGATTTTCAGATCTTCAAATGTGAACAAAAGCTCAAGCTTTGTTTACTAAAAACATCAGGCATGTATTTCCTGCTTTCCTGATGTTGACAGGAAGGCAGGCATGCATTTCCTTGTTTCCTGAAAGATGCCCGTGATTGTCTCTGGGACTTGTTTTACACTGACATCCTGTTGATCAGACTGGCTCTATATACAGCTTCCCTTTTATCTAACTTTTATCTATTTTCCCTATTAATTGTGCGCAACTGTGTCTAAGACGCAAGTCTTTATTGCTTTAAATAAATATTAACTATGTTTTTTGATAGACCCTGGTTTGTCAAACGTGCATTTTCAGAGATCGAATCCTAGTGTAAACAGAAACTGAAAGAAATACATAGATAGAAACAGTTACCGATGCCTCATTAGTCAATCAATAACCAATCTCTAGATGGAAATTCCTGGTATCTCAAGTCCCATATCAAAGGATGAAATGTTTTCTATATTCAAACAGCCCTGTCAAAATACATGAAAACTGGATGACCCTAAGTCTAATAAACAGAACAGTTGAATAACCTCATGTACAACACAGCACATGGAAGCTACAGGTATAATGTCATGCAAAGGACATGTGTACTGTCTGCTATACAAGACACACAACTGGAGGTTAACAAATAACAAGGCATGAGAGGCAGAACAATTTTTTTAACACTTCTCTAACCTGTTTCTGTCCTCTTTTCGAAACTATTTTTTAAATAAAAACAGCTCTGAATGAGGACAGAAATAATGAAACAAAAACCTTGTTTTTAAAACAATGAAAAATGCTGTAAAATAACAGGAAGAATACCAGTAACCCATTTAACATATAATAAATATATATGGTGCACATATACATCTGCAACCAATAACTTTAGAAAATGCCGAATTATACACAATTATCCATTTTATATACATGCATTAGATTATATTTGCACTCGGGTTGTGTTGTGAGTCATGTCATGCTTCTTAATAAGATCACAATCTTTTAAAGATAAATTGAAAAGAAGGATTGAAGTGTTGTTTTCCCCACTAGTATTGGTAATCAGATCACTCCAAAGGTGCGCATCAGTGAGGTCAGCTAATTAAGCCATTTCAGCGCCTGTGCTTTTTTTTTTTTTTTACTTGCATTAGAACTGCTAAATAAGGACTGCTTCACAGCTGAATATAACCGGCATTAATGCAAATCCAATACTCTGTTTCAGTCTGCGCACAGTAAAAATACAACCAAAACAGGAAGGAATATTTCTTCACAAAAGAAACAAGGCAAAACAGAATTTCATTCAGGTATTTAAAAAAAATTGGCTCGTCACTCGTCAGAGATTTCCGATCGTGTTCTTTCATGTGCTCCAACAGACCAGTGGATCTAGACTGTTGTTAAAGCCTGTAATGGTTCAGGCTGATGGGCTGGTTCTCTCACTCTCTATCTCCCCATCCCCCACCAACGTCGAGCTCCACAGCTCAGCACACAATATGTTAAGCCCGGCCTGATTGTGTTCATTGCCTACACTAGCCACGACAGAAAACAAGGCCACAGTTCACATCTGTATTAAGGCACTATTTTAAAATAAAAAGCTTTCTGTCCTTTTCAGTCTGGCTCTATAAGGAGTACAGACAAGATTTTTGATCGGACTCAACGCTAAACCTTGTGTATTAGATTCTTTTAACTATTTCACAGCCAGACAAATAATGCTCACGTGATACCTGTTGATAACCTGTTGGTTAAGAATAACCATTACACGGGGCAGGGGGGGGGGGGGTTATGAATTGCCTTGATTTCAGAGATGCACAAAATATTCTAGAATATACTGTATATATGTTATATATGGACTATGAAACAACATCTATCGAGCATATTTTTAACATAGAATGGGATTTTGTATGGAACCAAACTCTCTTATTTGGGAATGTCTCTACACAGACCCTAAATAATTAATATGATATAACATAATAATAATAATAATAATAATAATAATACAAGTGCAAAAATACAAACTAATACTGTAATACAAACTTAATTTTATATAAAAAATTATATACTTTTTTATTATTATATTACATTAAATACATCAGTGAAGGTGATTGGAAGTTGTTGTTTTTTTTTTGTTTGTTTTTTTAGAAATGGTAGGTTCCAGTGTAGGGGTTGGCAGGAGGTAAGTCATTCTCACAATACATGTTTTAATCCTTACCAAATAATGTTAAACATACTTAACATGAATTCAGCTTAAGATTACACGTGACATTTTGTTTCCTCTTCGTTTAATAAGCTAAAGGGGTCAAACTAGCAAAACCCATGTGTAATAATTCACCCCTCTGACCCTGTTACATATTTAGCCAGTCCTACAGCGAACAGAAGAACATGCTCGGGTACAATGTAACAACATAAATAACAATAAATAAATAATAATAATAATAAAACAGAACAGATTGGATGGAACGTAGAGATTGTTATAATATGTAATATATCAGGGTATAGCTACCAGTCTGGACTGGCCCTTTAAGGATGAACCACAAAAAGATCTGATCGGATAAGGAGTTTTAAAATCCGGTTAGACAGAAAGTCCTGGACTTGGATTGAAATCATAATAAGAGGGTGCCAGATGGCATGCGCAGTGGTGTATCGATTATTATGGTGCCGATGATGATGATGGACCTGTGTATAATGCACTGCAGTGTAGGTGGAGTGGATCAGTACCGTGAGCGAGTTGCCGTTCCTGAGAGGCGGCAGTGTGACGGGTGATGGCGGCTCGCTCCCTGCTCCAGTCCGGACAGCCCCGGTGCACAGCTCACCCCCTTTACCTGCGGGGCAACGAAACAAAGCGCCTGACTACACGTACACATACACGCTCAGTGTATTCATGGACAGAGATCATCTGATCCTAAAACTTGGCCTGGCGAGACCATCAGCTGGGATATAAAACAGGATATGTAGCTATGAAATCATTTCAGGAACGTGGTGTAGGGGGGGAAAGGGTGGTGGGAAACGAACCCACAGCCCGTATCGTGTCGAAGCAGAAGCGTTCGCTGTTTACCCTCGATCTATTATAAATGATACACTGTTTGTTTTAGGGGCTAAACGTTTCTGCAGATAATACACACGCACACACATACACATACACAGTCAAGCATGAAAGCACTGCTATAGCTATATAGCACAGGCTACTTTGCAGCACCCGTGGGTTTTCCATGATCAACGCGAAAGCGATTTTACATCTCGTGTAAAACAAATAAAGCGCGTGCTATGCAGCATGGTGACGATCGGTTTTATCATCATAAAGCACGGCTGAGAATCAGACTTTTAGGTTTCTTACCAGTCGGGTAGACGGCAGCACAGGGTTTCTTGGTTAACATGGCCGCTGGAGAGTCTCTCACACACACACACACACGCACGCACGCACGCACGCACAGAGAGAGAGAGTGTGAGAGAGAAAAGAAACACCCTACTCCTGAAAGTGCCCTCCTCCTCCCCCTGCCGGCTGCGCGATCAGCACTCAGCTACATCCAGACGTGAGACTCGACGTGAGCGCCGCTCGCCCCAGCTCCAGTACAGCCGCGTCCCCGCATCGCCTCACACAGCACCGCGCAGCGCCGCACCCGCCCGGCTGTGCACGCGCGGAGAACCGGAGCGTTCCGGAGCTAGCATGCTAATAAACTCCTGGCCCTGGCGCTCTCTCAGCAAACACAAACTGCGTGTGAGGCGCTATGGCTGTTGCCTGGTTTATCTAGAGTCCCTGGTTGGCTTCCACCTCTCTCTCTCTCTCTCTCTCTCTGAGCAGAAGCACATACCAGGCGTGCTGGAAACTAGCCGCACTAAACTCATTAACCCTTACATTTTCTTAGCAAAGGAGAGATAAACACATCAGTACACTTATAATAAATGTGTAATCTTCTAATATGAATAAAAACAATAATCAAAGTTAGGAGTAGACGTTTTAGTTTTTTTTTTCCTTTGTTTAAACTTATTTCATTACTGCCCTATACTATTTGACTTATACTCTAATGACTTGTGACTTATTAAATTTCCACAAAACGTGTTGTATCCAGGGCCACCAGTAATGAAACTGCACTCCATATTAACTTAAACTCATCTCATATATATGTATATATACTGTATATAGGATGCTCAACACACAGTATGACTGCAGATCCATCCCTGCTATCTGATATCACCCAACTCAGGATGGGTTCCCTGATGAGTCTGATTCCTCTCAAGGTTTCTTCCTCTTGACATCTCAGGGAGTTTTTCCTTGCCGCTGCTGCCCTCAGCTTGCTCATCATTGACAATTTGATTTACACATATTTCTCACACATTTTGTACCAATTTCCCTGATTTTCTTTTGATTCTGTAAAGCTGCTTTGTGACAATGATCATGAATTGTTCCATGCCAAAAAGAGTGGTTAGAACCTTTTTCCATTTAACTGGAGGGACCTTCAGATTGATCTGATCATCCTTGGTCCGAACTCCTTAAACGGCAACAGTGTGGTAAGAGCTTACCTTTACACTAGTATCACACAATGTTGGGCAATGGAGATGAGAAGGGAATCAAATCAAAAAGAGCACAATCATGAGATAAAACATCATTCCATTACACCATCACTTGCTTGCTGTCACTCATTCTCTATACCACTTTTTCAGGAGGCCTGAAGCCTATCCCAGCGACTTTAGGGACTTCGGTACATCCTAGTCAAGGTGGCAATCCATCAGAGAGTACAAGCACTCATATACTCACTTACTATTGCCCATTTTTAAGTGACAGTTAGCTGGATCCGCTTTATGACTATGGGAAGAAACCCAGCACATAAGGAAAGCATGCAAACTCCACACTCGCACACACACACACACACACACATACACGCAAACCCAAAGGACGGTGCCAACCACTATGCCACCATGCCGCTATATATCACCATCATCAGTTTATTCAGTACTACTTTCATGCATTCGGCTAGCCTTTTAAGTGGCTGTTATCTCCCAAAACAGAATGAAGTAATTTTCTCAGCATCTCAGCGAATTCAAAGCACGAAGTGGGCGTAAAAAATATTTTACTAGTGAATAGCTAGCCTCCTAACTGCAATGAACTGTGTACAATGTCCTCCTTAAACTCTATCATCAATCGTTTAGCGTTAACAAGCACATAATTCTGTATGCTACCTGATCTTCAGCAAATGCATGTATACACAAGTATTATATATGTAAGCACAGTTCCTCATAGGGACATACCAAAAATATGTTTAATTTAGGTTTTTCTACAGTGATGCACAATTTAAATGTTTCTCAATGAGTATGTTTAGTTGTTACTTCATGCATACTTAGCAAATTAATGGGAAATTACATTTTTAAGTAGGAATTTACCGTATAATATGTATTGAAACAAGACCCAGGAAGGAAGCAAGGGATGTGCATTTTTTCTCACATTTGGAACATATGCAGACAAAAACAATAAGTTTAACTAGAAACTTTTTTAGAAATGGAAATGCTGTATTGGTGTGTTCCATATTGTACATTTAGGGTACTCACTTCTATTGCAATTCTGTAAAGCCTTTATTATTAGGAATTCATAAAGAATTTTATGCACAGTTATTCATAAGTCATAATCCTTGTCCACTAGAGGGTGGGGTGAACATGAGGCTTACCCTCACCCCCATTAAATGTCAAGATTTTTCATTAGGGGGCTGAACAGTACAGACATCTTACATATGTGCTCTTACACAACACCTGGCATGTATGCATACAGCTGACTGCGAACAGTTCATTGTGTCACGGAATTTCTCTATGCATGGGCTGTCTACATGCTGATATAAAAATATCTCCACCCTTTACTAGGATAAAATATTCATGTTGAAGATGAGGACACACTATAAAGCCTGTTACAGTTGAGTTATGAACTGAAATGAGCACATTAAAAATGATAATGGTTTCTGAGGATTTAGATAAATATTCATCTACCTTGTTTTTTTTATTTATTTATTTTTTTTTCCATGGAAGGCATTTGTAATTCTAGCATAAACAGCACTAGAATACAGTGATCACAATGCTGAGAAGCATACTAGTCATTGAACCAGTACTTTTACCTAAGAAAATGACCTGATATACAAGGGTGTTGATCAGCTTGTGATTAATTGTGCTCCCATTAGTTTTAGATAAATGGAAAAATATATAACCCTATACCAAAGACTAGAGAGGTAAAAGGATTAGGATGTTAGATTGATTACTAGGTGGAGACTTTGTAATGAAGCATTCTAACAACCAAAGTACCAAGACCAGTACTGAATGGAAATGAATGTATGAGGAGTGTTCAGATCAAACCAGGACTTTTGATTGTGAACAGTACTTTTATTTCTCTATATAATCCCATGCTACACTAATGCACCTATCCCAGTGTTTCACAAGTGCTTGGATACCATCAAGGTAGGAAGATTTGTCAGTACACTGGAGCCTCCCAAGAACCAAGAACATGAGACGTCAGGACTGTGAGGGAACGTGGCAATAACTCCCAGCAGAGCTCCTTTAAAGTGCAAGTGGTGTTTGTGAATGATTGCGTGTACAGTTCCCACGGACAGATGTGTCTCTTTTATAAGTTCCACAAGTTCTGCATCAATTTTCAAGGATCAGACATTCCATTCACTGAATGTTCACAGGAAAGACTGAAGGGCGCTCTTAGACACTTCGACCAGTATTGTCATTCCCTGACGTACGGCCTTCTTTAAAACGTTTGCACTATGTAAACGCATTACTGTAGCTAAGCATCTCATCACTACTGTGTTTAAAGTCTTCTGTAATGGCAATTTCATTCACTTGAAATCTCATCACAAGTCCCAGTTTGATTTGTATTCCCGTCTATACAAAATAAAAGAATATTGAAAGAAAACCTTAAAACATAACATTAAAATATGTTATGTGTTAAGCATGCGGTGTACTAATGCATGTTAGCAAGGGTAATTAATATGGGTTCAAATCACTAAGCATGTTTATTTGCAATGTGTTTAAGATTTGATTTTTATAATATCTATGTAGGTCAAAGGCAAATTCTGTAATTACCGCCCACAACAAAATCACTGAAATCTAAAAACATATGCGTTTACTGAAATGGTGCGAATGCTTATATGCATAGGAATGCATATAGGAATTCATCAATAATGGTACTGATGGTTACTGTAAACATGTCGATGTAGGGTATTCTGCTATGACAGTATAATGTGTTTCAGTCCGCTTTTGAAGCTCTTTCCCCAGCACAATTTGCCTATATTACATTTTTATTTGTTAAAAATCTTTATGCATTTTATATATTTGTATTTACAATTATGTTATGGAATGTGTAAGAAAAAGGTTTTGTTTTCCTTAAATTAATAAGACAGGAAGTTGCAGCCCTCTGTCCTGGATAGTTTCCCATGTTGGACAGTTTCAAGGAACATCTATAGCTTGGACTGTTTCCTGGAGACTCCTTCCATAAATGTTAATTAAACATATCCATAGACAATATCATATCAATGACTATAGGTATTTCTTTTTTCAGAAACAGTTTTTATAGTGCTTTTAATAGTCAATTATAACACAGTACTGTAGAATGCTCACATTCATATAAACTTGTGTGATTTGTCATAAAATCAGCACTATTTTCAGAAATGCTGTTAAAGAAAAGTAATCAACACCTTCTGAGTAATCAGATCTGAGTATTCCGTATCACAATGGAATAAAAATGTATTACGTCACCATTCTGATGGGATGGTCCACTGCGCAGACTTTATCTTTCAGTCCCAACTGTTAATAAGTATGGACACTGCAGTCCAAATGTGATTAAAGACCTTATGACAGCATTGTTATGTTATCAGGATATCATGTACAGCTACTCCTGCCTTTTAGCACTATGTGTGAAATCACATCTAGTGGAGAGAACATGTTGGTGGGGACAAGGTATAGAATCTTGCTACTGAGAGTGTCGTTGAGATATTTTCACCAACACACACAAACGAGGGTTGATTACAAGCTTACAGTAATGTGTAAAAGTTAGAACCCCCACTTAAAATTCTGTTTGTGTGTAAAAATCTAATAAAAATCGTCTTGTTGTAGTATTATTCAAATACAACCTGTATTCAAGTACACCATGAAATTATTTATCTAACAAAAATAAAGCATGAAAAAAAAAACATGAGAAAAGTTGTATGTTGTTTTCCGTCTGAGGCTCTATGTGACTTGCTGATAGGTGTTGCTAATCATCAGCCCTTGATATTGAAAACCATTTCCAAAACATTTAATCATTCTACAGAGAAAAAGATTTTTCACAAGTGGAAATGTGGGAATGTCCCAGGAGTGTTAAGGTCCAAGTTAAAGTAAGGTTAATGTCCATGACAGCACAATTACAAGAAGACTGAACAAGTGTGGTTTGTTTGGAATAGTTGCCTTAAGAGTATAAGCTCTTGTGCATAAGCGGAAAGTCCAGAAACTCCACTGAAGTGGATCAATGATGTAAAGAAAGTCAACATTTCTCCACAATGATGTGAGAGACTGATAAACGCATACAGGAAACAATTCCTTCATGGTGGATCAACAAGCAGTTAAAACATGGCGATAATTACTACTGCCCGCATGTGTATTTTTGGCTTCATTTTTATTAAATAAATAAAGGCACGGTGAACAAAAGTTATACGTTATTGTTCCTCTGAGGTTGTATTTGCCAAATATTAAGACCCGGTAAAATTAGATGATTTTTATGACCCAAAAATACAGATTTAAGAGAGAGGGTACTAACTTTTGCATGTGTGCACTGTATGTTAGCCTCACATTATTTTCTTGATAGCCAGCTGTCAGGAATTAGAATAAAATTATCGCCAGACTGTCCTTTACTTCAAGCAGTGCAGAGAAACCTCCATTTTGCTGTTTGTCTCCTCTGCCTCGTCGTTCTCTGAGGGAACATCTGATCTTTAGGGGATGAATCAGCAGTGCTTGTCTGAGAAGCTCCAAACACAGGCTGTGTTGTTTGTGCACTGCCTTATGCTGACATTTCCGCTCAGCATCCTTCTCAGGAAGGCTAATAAGATGACACGGCCTTGCAGACATATGGTCGGTCGGGTCGCTTTCAGACCCGCACAGTTCAGGTGACGGGAGACGCAGCATGCTTTTTTTGAGTACAGCGAAATAGTGAAGACATCAGCTTAGAAAAGCACGCCTTTGTTGCTCTATATTTAGCTAGAGTGATTTCTCAAGTGTCGGAACATTCAGACATCGTAACAGAAGTGAGAACACCGTGATTGCAGCCTGAACAGCATCTCATTCTGATTAGCAACGTGCTCAATGGGGCATACAGATGTGCTGGAGGGCTTTTTAGGAAAATGTGTAGTGTAGATTTCACTACACATGTGTATGTGAAATGATAAGGATGGTTAAATATCAGGATTTACATTTTTGATGAACAAAAAAATGAGAATTTTGTTCTTGTTGAACGATTTTCTTTTTATATCAACGCGGCTTAAAAATATAATTTGTGCTGAAATCATTTTAAAATGATTTTATTTATGCAACATGAAGGTTTAAGTAAAGTAAAGTTGTTGGCTTATCATGAAAATTATTGGACTCATGGGATGTTCAGGGCTGGGGTTTTTTTTGGCAAAAACCTGGTGTTCTAATTTCCAGTAAAGCGCAATTTATAATCATTATTTAATATATTAAAATGATTATTGATTTATTGTTGGATGTATGCCAACTGTTCCACCCTGGAAAGCTAGACAGAGGTGTAATCATCCTCACAGCATGTTCTTAACCCATAACCCCTGATGATTAATTAGAGTGTATGTCACTTTATCTGCAATTTACCCAGCACCACAATAAAGAAGCCAAGAAACAAATCAGCTCCTTAGGATTCCAAGCCCCAGAGACAGAAACAAGCTACACCTGAGAGATTTCACCTGCTGTCTCATATTCACACGCCCATCTGAGGACATTTAAATCACACCCTGGCAAATCATTCACAGTGCACATTAAATCCTTAACTCTAATGTAAAACAAAAAAATCCTTGTCCAAATCAAGTACATCAAGTAAATGCCAGCCTTTTATCTGAGTAATGATTTTTCCCCAAAAAATTTATTGAGAAACAGGCAACTGTGTAATGTAAAGTCTTTCAGAAAGGCATAAATGTTCAATTCATTAGCACATGCATTAGGCAAATAGTCTTATGTTTTGTTTGCCTAAATCTCATTCATTCATTCATTCTCATTCAGCTTATTCTTTACAGGGTCACAGGATCCTGGAGTCTATCCCAGGAATCTCAGGGCACAAGGGAGGGTACACCCTGCAATCCATCAAAGGGCACAAGTACATACTCATTCACTCACACATTACGAGCAATTTTAAAACACAAATTATCCTAATGTTTTTTGAATTGAACTGAAGGTAACCGGAGTACCCGGAGGAAACCCACCAATCACTGGGGAAACATGCAAATTCTATGCACACAAACCAATGAAGGTGGAACCCAATCCCTTGACCCTGGAGGTGTGAGGCCACAGTGCTAACCTCTATGCCACCGTGACATCTTTCCTAGAACCTGCCTAGGCAAAACAAGTCATAGTTGGTGTAATGTCATCAATGAACTCAAATTAATACACCTAGTTTTACCTTCAGCCAGATCATACCACAGCTGATCTGGAATTGGAAGCAGTTATGAGAAAGCACAAATAAATCATAACGCACTTGCTAGATGTTTTGACTGGTTTCTGATCCTGACTGGGTTCATGAGAAGGTCAGATATTTGAAAGCAGACTTTGTGTGTGGTCATGTGATCCATGAGCAATGATCAATGCTATCATTACCTGATTGACAGAATGAAAATCAATATATATCCAGCTGATGAGCTAGCTTTTAAATCCATACCACTGACGTACAAAAATATCTGATGAGTAAATTACTGGAATTGTGGAGGATTATGCAACAATGATTCATGTTCATTGGAGCATGTGGATGCACTGCCTCCACAACCGGCCTGGGCAAACATATATATATATATATATATATATATATATATATATATATATATATATATAAATATATACAGACATACACACACAAGGACAGAGTAATTAATGGTAGAGGACGTGTGGAGACAGTGGGAGGTGGGAATTTCTGTGCAATTTGTTTTACGTCAAACGTCCACTGTTACGGATGGCACATGCTTTGCTTTATAGTCAGCTTTCGATCAACTTTAAAAAGAAGTAATCATGAAGATGAAAAACATAATTGCACATGAAAAGGAATCCTTTTTAATAAATAAAATAAAATGAAGTGATACCTTTCTATGAACCATTGAATAAACTAAACCCTATTCGTTAAGTTTTAATCATTGAGGTGCTTTGTAAAAGGAAGTGGTCTCTCATTGAGCCATGCAAATTACAGCTTCAGTTTTTCCCAGAGTACCTTGTCTGCGACTGGCAGCCATATTTATGGCAGCTCTGCTGGCATTCCTTCACCCACACACTACATATTTAGCAGGGTTTATTTTTGTAGCCATCTGGTGGGAGTTTGTGGAAAAGCTAAAAAACTACATTGGAATCATTACCATTGACTTTTATGGAAGTGGCGATGGTGAGTCAAGCCCGCTGGACCAATGCTTTAATGCGTATGTGAGAACCGGGGCTACACTGACTCAAAGAGCAACATCGCGCACTGCTCCTAGATCTGGATGCAGACGCTGTTTAAACATGGCTGAAATATACAGAACACTATGTTATATATTAACGCAGACGGTGGATCTTAAGGTGTTTATGCCTTAGGAGATGCACCCACATCTTTGACCACAAACATTCCAAGTCCAGCAGGAACCAGTGGTGCTTGGCAACTTTTCATGTAGGGAAACCCTTCCACCCACAGTCTTGAGACTGCATACCGAGAGCTGTGATCACTGGGAGTTCAGCCGGCCACAGCTGAAGACACGTGGACATGCTTTTACATCTGCTTCTGTACAGTCAGTGTGTCCCTACGGCCTCCTGCTCTAGATTTATGAGTTGATGAGCCTCATTTCTTAGAGGTGGTGGTGCATTGATTTCAACTGCTGTGTTATGTGCCATTACCTTAGGTTGATTTATCAAGAAGCCGATTGTATAAAATTAAAGACATTTATAAAAGCTCACTAACTGCCAATGCAACAAAGGAAACCACTACAAAAGGTATTGGAAGTTGTTATTGTTGTTGTTGTTGTTGTTGTTGTTGTTGTTGTTGTTCATGCATGTAATCAACTGTCTTTCCAAAAATGTGAATCAAGGGGCTAGGACCAAAGCCAGCGGAGGATTCTTGTTATACAAATAATCTGTTGCCCAGCAACACCAAATCTCCATTATCATTTGAGACAGCTTGAGAGTACCTGAGCATGTATTTCAATCCAGAAGGAGCACAGGTTTACAAAGCCAAGGGGCTTTATTTACATTTGTTTGGGGATATAATTCAAAGGGTTTTGCAACCATGTTGAGGAGTGTAGCCACTTTCTGACCTCTGAACTAACAGTAAGACAGCTACAATAAATGCTCTTGTGCTTGGCCTATATATAACCCTTTGCTTGATGGATTGATGATGATGATGATGGTATAGATGATGAATTATCCATAGTGCTTTTTTTACACAGTCAACAAACAGTTAACTCATTATCAGAAAGATAAAAATGATATCCAACCCAATTACCTTACAATAGGAGTAGAGCTTCTATTGTACACATGAAATAGATACTCGACCCCCAGTAGGGAGAACCAGCATCAAATTGTCCCTGTCACTGACCACCTGTCACTCCTTACAGCTAGAAAGCCACGTACGTACCATGTGCTATTTCTGAAGCAAAGATAAAAGAACAGATACAATTGTATTACCTACAATACAAATATATGTAGGTAATAAATGGACATTATACTGTATTATGTGGGCGTTGTGCAATATCATCGATTATCAGACATCAATACATGTCAGAGCATGCAATTTTTCTCAAAAATAATACTTTAATTTTATGCATGAATTTTGACACATTTAACTTTGAAAAGTGAAACACGAATGAGACAAGTTAGTTTCTATCATCAGCTAAAAAACAGTCATTCTCTCACTTCCTTATGATACTGGTAAAGTAGAAAGTGCAATGTCTTTTGAGCTGGAATGGCAGACTTTGACTTTTTTTTTTTTTTTTACATTTTATAATATAGAGTAATATTATTTCTTTTTTTATTGCTTTCTTTTTTTTTTTTTTTGCTTTTTTTTATTATATGATTTATGCATGACGTCTATCCTCTGCTGGGGCACTAGGAGAATGGAACCTATCCCATGAATTTGGTGCACAAGTCAGAGAACACCCTGGATGGAGTGCCAGCACATCTCAGGACACATGGACGGACAATTGGGAAAGACCAATCACCACGTTTTTGGAAAGTGGGAGGAAACTGGAGTACCTGGAGGAAACCCAATAAGCATGGGGAGGACACCACACACAGTAACGGAGACAAGATTCAAAACCTCAAACTTGGATGTATGTGGTGATAGTGCTTACCATTAAATCATTGTGTCTATGCATGACCTATTATTAATTAATATTATTTTTTCATATTCAGTCATTTCTTAAAGTATGTTATATATACACTCCAGGGTCAAAGTTCGATTCCTCCTTCAGGTCTGTGTGCATGGAGTTTGCATGTTTTCTCTGTGCTTGGTGTGTTTCCTCCGGGTACTCCGGTTTCCTTCCTCAGTACAAATGCATGTAGTGTAGTGTAGGCTAACTGGTGTTTCTAAAGCCTCATAGTGTGAGCATATGTGTGAGTGTGTTTATGCTTGTGCGCCTGTGATTGATTGGCACCCCGTCCAGCGTGTACACTGCTTAGTGTTCCAAGTTTCCTTGGATAGGCTCCAGGCCTCCTGTGACCCTGTATAGGATACATGCTATAGGGAAGAAAGATAATGAGTGAGTGAGTGAGTGAGTATACTTCATCTTTAAATCTGCATCCTAATATGATTTCTGCTGTTAAACTAAGTAAAAATACTGTTATTCCTATTGTGTGTTGTTACCATAGTGCCAGTAAGACTTGCTATTTTATGTGACTATAGATATATGATTTTATGTAAAAAATAAAAAATAAAAAATACACATAAAAAAAATAAAAGACCATCATTGTGCTTAATGAGTTCAAAGGACAAACAGCGTATAAATGTTTTCAGATAAGCACAGTTTATAAGCAATCATAAATTGTAATAATACATTGATGTGCACAGAAAGTGATTTTAAAGCACTCTGGAGCAAAAAATGATATGATGTTAGGCTTATGTAACTTACACAATCACCAGAATAAATCGCTCAACCATGAACTGTTTCGCCTTAGATGTGAAAATACGTCATTTTCTTCCTCTACTGCTGCTTTTACGTCCTCTTTTCCACCACAGAAACCTGCATGACAGCGGTGTGGAGGTGTATTTTTAGCTGAAAAATGATCACCTTGAGTCATGTAATCAGCTGGAGATAAATAGGGGGTGTGGTGTTTCTGTAGCTAACTGAGTGTTTACATAAAGGGCGGTGTCTGTTTTAGAGGCTTCACATTTCCACTGATCCTAACCAATGATCTTTTTTTGAATTTTGTGTTAGTGTTTACTTTACTTTATGAAAATACAGGATTTATAATGTAATGTCATTCAAGACATGTTGTATAGGGCTTATACTGTTACTATGGTTATGACTAGAATAAAGTAAGAAGGAGATTTAAGGCAGAAAAGTTATACAATGAGGGTGTATATACAGTATATACAGTATAAAACGTCAAGGTTAATATGGTCTATGGTCTGCAATGAACTGGCACCCCGTCCAGGGTGTACCGCGCCTCGTGCAATAAGTCTAATGGGATAGGCTCCAGGCCCCACGCGACCCTGTATATAGGGTTTTTCTTCTCTCATCCCTTTAATTGTCATAGTAAATGTTTAAGTAAGCTTACCTTAAATGAGATCTGTGGCTCTTGATCCTTGATCCAAATTTAAACTAACATCTATGAGCAGGTTTTGTTCTATAATAAGCATTACACAAAAGATTCTGTCATGATAGATCCATTACACAAAAGAAGTTAAGAGAACTACACACTGATGCTGTTCCCAAAATGCGAGTTGGCATCCACTCTTTTTTTTTTTTATTGGCTGCAATCAAGAAGAGCTATATCCTTCTAAACTCACTTACGCTTGCAGTATACGTACCACACCCACAAACACACAGCATCATTAGAGAACAAAAAGGCATGACCAAGCAATCGTGAAACAGTGCACCGTTAAATAATTAATGCGATTGAAAGAGTCCATCTGCAGTGTGTCACCACAGCTCATTCCTGAAAAGTAATTGCCACAGTGAAATACATCTGCTACTTGCTTCAGGCACTGCTTAACAAGTTTATATGCTGCTTGTGAGTAAAACTCAATTCTATTCAATTTTCATTCAAATCCATGTTTTTTTTTTATGTTTTTAACAATAGATATAATCCAAATCTTTACAGATTTCTCAATGTAGATTTACAAAGCAAAAAAAGAAAACATAAGAGAAACCAGAAGAAAACATAAGAGAAACCAGACTCCAAACAGGACCAATCGTCTTCTGACACCAAACGGGGGAGTCCAAACCATTCAAATTAGTCATTCCTTTCGGAATTCAAACTTAAACAGTGTCCACCCACATAGCAACTGTGACATGTGTTTTGAGTGGATGTAATTACGTTGGTCCAACATTGCGCCAACAGACTTGGAGCAGAATGCCTGCATTTCAGTAGGTGAAGGCCTTTAAGCATCATCATTTCTAGGTACAAATCTACAACTTTCAGGAAGCATCAGTATGTTTTGGGAAGTGCAAATCTTTAGGGTGTCGATTAGGGATCATCCAGAGAAGCAGAAGATAAGTCGTAAATACAGGGTTTGCTGTCTCACAAACACACACTCATTCTGTTTACCGCTTATCCTGTAGGGGACATTAGGCAGGAGGCGCATTAGTGATGGGAAGCGTGAATCATTTTAGTGACTCGGTTCTTTGAATCTCATTCATCAAAATAAATGAATCTTGAATCTTTTTTTGAGTCATTTACTTCATTTCGTTCTTTTGATCAGTAATAAAATAAAGTGAAATATTTTCCATAAACAGACCCCCAACACGGCTACATACACACATTTTTGCTATAGTCCCAGTAATGAAAATATTGCAATGCAGCTAAGGACATATTATCATAAACAGAATGAGCAGCTCACCATCATATCTTTTGGTTCGAGTTGTTCGCTCTTTTACGCTATTAGCATCTTTACGTGACAAAAGAACGAACGATTCGGACCAGAAGACTCGAGACCATGAGAAGAAGAACCGCTCAATTCTGTTTCCTGTGTAATGCACTGCACAGCGTCTCTATCGGAGTCATGTGACAAAAGAATGAACGACTTGGGCTAAAAGCCTTGTGAGATGAACCGCTCATTACTGTTTCCTGTACATAACCTATGGACGTTTTGCAGTGCTTTGCGCATGCGTGCCCGGGAGAAAATGAAAATTTCACTCTCTGAGACTACTCGTTCTTCTGAGTCACAAAAGAATGAATCGTTCATGACTGATCTATCACTAATGCACACTGGATGGGATATGCCAGTCCATCACAGCGTCATTAGATCTCTGTGTAAAATAAGCCAAAGGATTAGCTCCCTAATAAATTCCACAACTGTTCTGGGAATGAAAATTGTTGCTAGTCATAATAAAAGATAAAAGAAAATACTAGTACTTTAAAACAAGTTTTAATAAGAGTTTAAAACAAGCATGACATGAGGTTTGTAAATGACTGTGTGCTGGCAGGTTCACCGTTTCCCATTTCCTTGAGTGCTTTGGAGCATGTTCTTTATTATGGCACCTACTGACATTATTCACAACCATTCTAACTTTCTCTTGCCCTGAGTGAGCAATGATTAAAAGTACTCCCCTAGGAAAGTAGAAGTCTATCACAAATAATATAAACTTATTCATTTACTTATTCCCACAAGTCACAAAAGAATAGCAAAAGCCCACCACCTCACTGAGAAAACTCCGGATGTCTCCCTGGTGCCTGTCACAGGCAATATAGTTCAGGACAGAGCAGAAATGGCTCATGCAAATGTGTCACAAATCTACACGCAGGTGGCCTGTGTGTGTCTGTTCCAGACAGAGTGCTAATAGTTTCTGTGCCAGACATTTTGTTAACCAAATTCAAAAAGAAAGCAGGGGGGTTTGTTTTTGTTGCTCCTGTGGAGCCAAATACACTCGTTCCATCTCTCCTTGTCTCAGCAACAAACATACAAATACACAATCTGAATTCTCATCCTCAAGTAACACTGGAAAATTCATTAGCCAACAACTGAAATGTGTTATTGATATTGAAGCATTTTGTTACTGAAAGAAGTCAGAGGTCATAACCATGACCAGGGGCCTCTTTTCCAGTCAGGAAAGATGAGCTGGGAAATTGTCCTCATTGCCCATGCCCATGGTGACAATAACAATTCATATTGTTCAAATTGTAAACATACCATTACTGTTGATCAGTAAAAGAATTTAGTTTTGTATTTTTTCAGTGGTGAACCACAGGGCTGTATGCTAGCCCCAATGTTCAGCATAAACAGTAGAAATCAAAATCTAACAAAATGTCCATACTGACATCTAATTTAACTAATTTAACCAAACATGTTTTTGCAAATGGCGGCGTAGTGGTTAGCACAGTGACCTCGTCGCTCCAGGGTCGAGGGTTTGAGTCCTGTTTTTGCGCATGGATTTGCATGTTCTTCCAGTGCTTGGTGGGTTTCCTCCCTAATTTCTGTTTCCAAATTGCCTATTGGGTGTGTGAGTGTGCATGATTTTGCCCTGCGATAGATTGGAACCCTGTCCAATGTGTCTTTCACTGAGTGCCCCAAGTACCGTGGGATTGGTTTAAGTCCTGCGGTGAATAAGCAGTAAGTCTGTTTGCAAATACTATAATGCTTTGCGGCAGCATGGTGCATAATGTTCCCCTTCACAACTCCATGATGCCTAGTTTAATCCAGAGTTTGGCTTAGGCTGAATGGAGGTTTATGTTTGATGGTGTCCTCTGAGCTCCTAAAAATAAGCCAGTAGGTCGATTGTCTGCATGGTGAGTAATGCATGGTGCCCTGTGATGGATGGGGATCCAGCCCAGGGTTTATTCCTGCATCACACTCAGGGTTCCCAGGACCAGGGTAAAGCATATTGTAGGCATCTGACTGTGAGTATCAGGTCTGTTTGTGTGAGAAGGCCTGCAAATGGTTACACATTATTCTGACTGTTTATTTGCAGTCTTGTGACTGTAAAATATCTGTCAAATTAATATAAATTTAAAAGGGTTGCTCTATAACCTAGCCTGGTTAACTTGTATTTCTGCATTGTACTGTACTAGATTCAGGAATAATCAAGTTTTTCAATACGTCTGCCCTTGCCTTCATGCCATCTGGGGCCATCTGCGCTGCTATAGCAATGAAAATATTAAGACTGGGGTCTCAGGCAAGAGATGCATGCGTGTGTTTGTGTGAGAGAGTGTGTAAGAATGTATCATTCACATTGCACAGATGGAGGCAGTCCACACACCACCCCAGACCCAAGGCATGCAATGTCCAAGCAGATTAACTTGGAGCATCATGAAACAAGTCTAAACACTCGATATAACTCGCTCATAAGTCATAAACGTTTCACTCACTGATAAAGCAATATAACTGGCATCTGGAGTTACTTCCCGCTTGAATTTCCTGAATTGTGTGAGGTGAAAATCCCTTTTAATGCACTTCAGCATGACATTTTCCTACATGAGTTTTCACACGTACGTCTTATAGTGGCATGCAAGCTTTCACTTTTTACATTTATCATTGTCTAGCACTTGGCATCGTGGCTTTGCAGTTTGATTGACAGGCTGGCTTGTCACTCGTCGAGATCAGAGGTCATAACCATGACGCTCCAGGGGCCTCTTTTCCAGTCAGGAAAGATCAGCTGAGAAATTGTCTTCATTGCCCTTGACTGCATTCCCAGCTCAATTGCCATGTCACCCCACAAATACCACACACTTCCCAGAAACATTTTCCCTTATCACTAATAAATGTCTTTTGGAGATGGAGTGGGGCACAGGTGATGGATATTTAAAAAAAGAAGACAATTTTCACCTGCTGTTTTAGCTGACGGCCACTCCGTCTCCGCCTTGCACATCTATTAAGAGACATTAAGGAGCAAGCAGACCAACTTACCCTCCAGGAACAAGTCACTTTATTTTCAGCCGTCAATATAGAGCACAGATAGGTGGCTGCTAAAGTGGTCCAGCAGTCTCCTACCCCCAACAACCTGGTCATTTATTCTGGGAGGAAGGCTGGATTAGTTTACGGCTGCAGGGTCAGTTTGCATTTTGCCATGTCTGTAAATATTAAACTAAGTCGAGCGCCTTCTTCCTGCAACAGCTCTCTAATTGTTGAGCTTCTAGGACAGACATAGTTGTGCACTGAAAGTCACAAAAACAAGGAGAAATACTTCAGGAAAGTAACATAATTAGGCGTTATGTACATCATGGGATTTCTGTGATATACTCCCATTGCTTTTGATATTTTTCTCTCTCATGGTTCCCTCTGGGGTCTGTTTGTTTTACTAAAAAGAGTTGTTTGCTCATAATAGTCAATCTTCTCTGCAAATCCTATGTCTCATACATATTAAATCTGAGCGTTTTATGATTATGTTTCCCAAGATACAAATATGAGATGGCAGACTCTGGCACACTCTGACAGTAGAGTACATGTTTTGCCTAGTGAGTAAATAATCTGTATTCCACCTTTCTAAATCTTTTTTGACATTTTTTATCTTATTTTTATTTAAGTTATGGAGAATATTCCTATTACCAAGGCTGCTGTATGAGTAGTGTGTTGAGTAGTCCAGAGGAAACACATCAGTCAAAGGGAGGACAGGTTTGGACCCCTGGAGGACTTCTAGATGATGCCACCATGCAGCCATTTGGACAAACTAACAATAAATATTACATTTATTTTTAATACTATAATGAAAAAAATGTTGGAGTCAGTCGCTGCCTGAAGTGTTGTTGGGTAAAAACTCATGGACCTGACTGTTAATGAGTGTTTTAGGGTAAAAAGAGAACAGTTGTATGCAGTATAATTCTCAGGAAGAGTCTTTGTGGGTGAGATAAAATTTCCTATTATACGTTTATACGTTTGCAAATTTATCATATAATTTAAAAAGTTGTGTTTCAAGTTCGTTCAGATTTAAATCACAGAGTTTGAAATCACCATATGTGCATAGTCTGAAAGTATGAAAACAGATGAAATTTAACTAGAATAACCTGCCTGGTAATTATAAAATTTTAAGACATGCCATATAATTGTCAGTCACTCCTGACAGATTTAGTAGTTTAAGGTTACAACATCTCATTTTCATGGTAAAAGTAACATTGTACTTACTAAAAATGTCAAAAAAATGTTTTTCTATCCAAGTAAAAAGTTAAATTATGGATATCTGCATTCTGCAAATGCTTTTATACATTTGAGACAGGATAAACCTGCATTGTCGGGAGTTAAGAGTTTTGTTCAAACAAACGTCCTCCAACAATAGTAGCTTGAAGATGCTGAGTGAAGCTGTAACTGAACTCTCATCGCTTCAAATCCATGACTAATTAAGGTAAATATTGGATAAAGAGTTTGAATCAAAATTAAAAGTGATATGAGAGGTCATGAAGGACATTGCTAATGCACGTCTAGCCAGTTGCTTATCATCCTCATGCTGACTCGAATTAAGCCGTCCAATCAAATTAAAATACACTATGTGATTTAAGAGGGGTATTTTGGAGAAAGTCATATTCATAAAGTGGAAATTAACAGGCTTGGATGCTAGACACAAATTTAAATTGGAAGCCTGAAATAAATAGCTTTGTGAGCTCTCGCTGGCGATGGTCGCAACATGCCAGTGCGGAAGTGGCAGAGGGTGCAGCCATTTTAAGGCCACCTCCTGGCATGTGCTGACGGGAGCAGGGCCACTGGAGCTCTCAGTGTCTTGGCAGAGGATATTATGAAATGGACTGAATGACACAGGTTCCAAATATGGACCCAGAAGGATGAAAGCCAAGTGAACCCTCTAACCCCAGCTACTAACTAGCTTGTGTTTCATCACAGCAGGGCGGAATTGAATGGTTTGTGTGGCTTGTAAATTTTTTTAAATATTGCTTCATCACTAATGGATAGCATGTATGGAAAATATTTCTCGAATGCGTCTCAGTTTCTTCAGTTCCACCTGTGGAGTCTATGTTACATGGATAAGACCGGGGCACCATCCCTACACATGTCTGTGTGCAATGATGCATGGGTTTGTGCTTTAAAAATATATGAGATATAGAATTAACAGTAGGTCCCATTCATCAAAATGCATAGAATTAAAGAAATATATTTAAATCAGTCACTGCAGATTCTATAGAAGAACTGTCATATTCATGAAAACCCAGACTGTTTCCCAAATTTTACATTTTACGTATTAAGAGAATTAGTAATTTCACTAAAGCTCCGTCTGAAATTGCGTAATTTGACTGTGTTACTACAGTTTTATATACAAATTATATTATCAAGTTTAAAGGTTGAATATCTTGCTATTTTGTAACATCTGTATCAAAGTGTATTTTATTGCTCCAGCTTAAACGCCCCTCCGATAATGCATATCTCAAACTCCCTCTGGTTCATATCCTCTTTCTAACATGCCATTTTAGTGTCTATATAAAGGAGCTACTGCCAATCCCCACCCCACCACAGAGTGTCAGAGCTGAGCAATAACTTGAGGGTACCTTGTATGAGGTCACATTAGGATGGAGATCTGATTGGTTTGTTTAAACTAGGCCAAAAGAAAAAAAAAAATAAGACAAGCAATATCAGCAAATTTATTTTGCAAACATAATGCTGGAATATTTTGGGCACCTCATGCTTAGATGGTGCACCTTCACAATTTAACTGCTATTTTATTGCTTTCTGCTCTGTGGGTTTCACTAAAGACAAATCGGTTGTATCATGCATGAGCTTGGTGAATTATGGATAAATGGCACAAGTACCAAGGCTTTTGTAAATCCGGCCTTCAAGCAGAGAAGCAGAGGATAGTCTGGCTTTTTTGCAGGCCATGGCCATCCACTCCTTTTTCACTTATATGGTCCTGCATTAGCGACAGACTGCAAAGCCTTATTATGGCTAAGGATTAGCCAAATATAAATAGTTAATTCAGACATGTTCTGCACAAGCGTGGCTCAATTTTTAACTAGTGGTAAGCCTAAAATTTAACCAGGGTTTCATATGAAAACTCAGCATGGGGTCTGCTAAATTTAGTATTAAAGAAGCCCTAGATGCAGACTGTAGATGATTTGCTGCTTTTGATTTAAGAAATCAATAGTCTAGTTTCCTCTGTCCTCTTAGTGTAGGTTTTTGCCTATTTTGTGCATGAATGATGAACCCTGAGCATTGGCAGAATCCTGGAGCTAAAATCACTTTGTGTAGTTAAACCAAAGACGAAGAAGAAGACACTGCTGTGCCTCCTTTTTTTTATATATATATTTTTTTATGTCAGTCTTGCAGATATCGCTGAGCCAAGGTCCTCTTGTAATAGAAAACACCCTGACGTTATCCTCACTCTGAGAAATGAAGCAGTCATTAGTGGCATTGCTTAGCTTTTAGATATTCATATGTAAGCCTGTTCTAAATATGTGTGTCACTGTTCCCTCGAGATAACACTATCCGTATTATGTAGCACCCCTTAAACAGGTGCTCTGTTCTAAGTTTGTGTGTATGGGTGTTCTTTAGAATGAAACTGAGAAGGCGATATTTCAATACATGCAGCAGAACAACTTAGACTAATGATGAAAGCCTCGGTTAAGGATTCCTCACGCACTCTCGCACAAGGCATCAACACATTCTCACAGGCATCACAGAAGAATGGCCTTCTGAACTGTGAGTCCTTGTGCTCCAGGGGTATCTTGCTGTGTAATTAAATCTGTACAGGCATAAATTCATTGCAATAAATAAATCTGTGTTACAATACATTGCTGGACACTTTAGTGGAAACATGTCTACACTTTGTTTTCACTTTAGTGGAAACGTGTGCGGTTTTCCAATCAGCCAATGATGCGACAGCAGCGCAGTGCATGAACTCTTAAGAATGATATTTTATGTTCAAATCAAACATCAGAATGAGGGAAAATTTGATATCAGGGCGTCTGACAAGAGCATTGTTGTTGGTGCCATACAGGTTGGATTGAGTATTTGAGAAACCCCCGGGATTTTCACACCACACAAACAGTTAAAACAGAAAGGCGCAAAAAAAAGAAAAAAATATCCAGCGAGCAGCAGTCCTGCGGGGTCAGACAGGTACATGGAGGGCAGGCAATGGAAAATCATATAACCACTCATTATACCAGTAATGAGCCGAAAAGCATCTCACACACACCTGGCCAAATTTTGAAGCAAGAGACTGCATCGGTGAAAAAAAATCTACTAATCAATTAACCATGCTACAAAAACTTTGATTTTTGAGAGAATATAGGAGGGTTGTATAAATAATAATCCTTAAAAATTTCAGGACAGTGGATATGTGGCCTATTTATTTATTCGTATTTATTGTTTGTTTGTATTCAAGTAAATAACATTTTATTTGGCAAGGGCATTACAACATCAGTTAGAAATTTAGGTTACAGACTGAAAATCAAGGGATGTCCAGTTAAAGCCTGTCCTAAATCACAACATTAGTTAAGGGCTATAGTTACCAGTGTACCGAAGGTAGTGTTCTTCTGAGGAGATTAGTTGCTCTGCCCAAAGTGAACCCTGGATATGCTGAAGTGGCATTTCACTTAGCATTTAGCAGCAGCCTCTGAAATCTGAACCTGTCTAAAGAATGATTTGTCTTAGACACCACAATTAGCCTTCTTCCATGAAACATGTAACAGCAGGTTGAAAAGCACACACACACCTCGACGTGCAGCTGATGGCTGACTGGGTGTGTCGGTGCAAACTTTTGTTTTGTTTTGTTTTTATTCTTAATTTAATTTTGTTGCTTTAGTTACCGGATTACTTTACTTAACATATTTATGTATTCACCACAGGTGAATATTTGCTCCTTATATATACCAACTATATTGAATAAGAGTTTGGACACACCTAATTCAATGTTTTATTGTTCACTGATTTATTTTTTACATTCTAGAACAATATTGTATTTTTAAAAACTATGAACTAAAACATATGGAGTTATGTAATTAAGTAACAGCGACAGTCAGTTGTTATTTTGGGACATGAAGGTCAGCTGTTCTGAATGAGTTCTTGGAAAAACAGGATTGTCAAGTACATTTGCAAAACCCATCAAGTCCCATGATGAAACTGGCTCACATGAAGACTATGGAAAGGAAGCACGACCGAGACTTACCAGCCTCAAAAATCACCAATTAACAGCACCTTAGATCGTAAGGCATAAGAGCTCAAAGCATAAGTAGCAGACACATTTCAATATGACGATGGAATTAGAAGGTGTACAAACGTTTGGCTTTAATGTGTATATACACTCACCTAAAGGATTATTAGGAACACCTGTTCAATTTCTCATTAATGCAATTATCTAATCAACCAATCACATGACAGTTGCTTCAATGCATTTAGGGGGTGTCAAGACAATCTCCTGAACTCCAAACTGAATGTCAGAATGGAAAAGAAAGGTGACTTGAGCAATTTTGAGCGTGGCATGGTTGTTGGTGCCAGACGGGCCGGTCTGAGTATTTCACAATCTGCTCAGTTACTGGGATTTTCATGCACAACCATTTCTAGGGTTTACAAAGAATGGTGTGAAAAGGGAAAAACATCCAGTATGCGGCAGTCCTGTGGGCGAAAATGCCTTTGTTGATGCTAGAGGTCAGAGGAGAATGGGCCGACTGATTCAAGCTGATAGAAGAGCAACTTTGACTGAAATAACCACTCGTTACAACCGAGGTATGCAGCAAAGCATTTGTGAAGCCACAACACCCACAACCTTGAGGCGAATGGGCTACAACAGCAGAAGACCCCACCGGGTACCACTCATCTCCACTACAAATAGGAAAAAGAGGCTACAATTTGCACGAGATCACCAAACTTGGACAGTTGAAGACTGGAAAAATGTTGCCTGGTCTGATGAGTCTCGATTTCTGTTGAGACATTCAAATGGTAGAGTCAGAATTTGGCGTAAACAGAATGAGAACATGGATCCATCATGCCTTGTTACCACTGTGCAGGCTGGTGGTGGTGGTGGTGTAATGGTGTGGGGGATCTTTTCTTGGCACACTTTAGGCCCCTTAGTGCCAATTGGGCATCGTTTAAATGCCACGGCCTACCTGAGCATTGTTTCTGACCATGTTCATCCCTTTATGACCACCATGTGCCCATCCTCTGATGGCTACTTCCAGCAGGAATGCACCATGTCACAAAGCTCGAATCATTTCAAATTGGTTTCTTGAACATGACAATGAGTTCACTGTACTAAAATGGTCCCCACAGTCACCAGATCTCAACCCAATAGAGCATCTTCGGGATGTGGTGGAACGGGAGCTTCGTGCCCTGGATGTGCATCCCACAAATCTCCATCAACAGGCAGTTCTGAAGGCGAAAGGGGGTCAAACACCGTATTAGTATGGTGAGTGTACATATCTGAACAGTTAATATTGAGATGTGTCTGCTACTTATTCCTTTCATAACGGTTTTAATCTGAGGTGATTTTTGCCGTTTAGCTGTTTTAGCTCTTTTTGTTCTAGCTGTCATAGAATACAGGGGGGGGGAAATCATCCAAACTTCAAATTTATGTCCAAACTTTATATATTTAGGAAATTTTAAGGAAGTATTCTTTAGTAGTACTTCCTGTGTTTGAACCAACTGAACTAATTTATGTTTTCGTGTAGCACATTGCTAAGATTCTTCAAACGTACTTGCAAACAAAAAGGTTCCGAGTCCGAATATAGATTGTATGACTTGGTATTTTGCTGCCACCTAGTGGCAAACGTTAAACATAGCATCATCTGGAAAGCTGTAAAGGGGAATTAAAAAAAAAAAATGAAGAAGAGGGAAAAGAAGGCGATGACTCCGCCTTGTGGCTGGGTGGATTAAAACCAGTTTATCACAATACATTTTTTGAGCATATCTGTTGAAAAAAAAAAAAAAATAATAATAAAGTAAATTATTATAGTCAATGATTGTGGGAGGATAATGTGTAATCCCGGAAATGTATTCCGTTCTTCCAGTTTTTCCCCTGCTTTGGTTTTCTTTGCTTTGCTCTTTAGAGAAATATTCATTCATATCCAGATCTACTTATGCTTTATACACTTTCTTTTATTGAAGGTTCTATGCAAATCACATTGATTTCAATAATAATAATAAAGTGCCATAGATGTACTGTTTCAGTCTCTAGAATAAAACAAAATGTAGTCCTGGGCCTAGTTTCTCAAATGCTTTCATTGTGACACTCGCTGGATTATTTAATGATGAATTTCTGCAGCAGTTCTTTGAGGAAACTCAGTCCTGCGTGTTTAACTCAGTCCTGCGTGTAGGTTTGTCCACAGGGTGTTCTGTGGAACATATTTCAGCCTCCTGCTACAAAACTAGGTTGCATTAGCTTTATAATATCAAATCACATACAGAGTTCTCAAAACAGCCTTGTTCCAGTTTTATTGAACCACAGTGTCTGTCGGTTAGATTTAATGCACTCAGACTGCCATATCTCTACACAGGAATGAATGGAATGCTTGGCCATGGCAGGAGGCAGGCAGTGCAGGGGTCGCTGGGGGCTAGGTAATGGCTCACCATATAACTGGAGCGTGAAACCAGGAGTTTGAAGCACAGCAGGGGAGCAAAAAAAAAAATTCATTCTGAAGTGCTTGTTTGCTTGATAAGTTTAGGCCTTGTATGAGAGGATATTCTAAGTCGATGGGTAAAGGAAGCGTCAGAGAGTATGCCTTAATGAATACAAGAAAAAGGACTAATTTCTGTCTCCCTGCGGCCACCGTGTGCTTCCTCATTTTCTTCGCTTGGCTTGGCAGGCGCTCTGTATATTTCACAGTTGTGACAGGTTTGGCTCATTGTTGCAGGCTATATATCAGAAGACAGTCAGACAAACATGCAGTGTGTTAGTGTGCTTTAGCTCCTGTGCCTGCCTTTACACAGCATACTGCACCCTGGAGAGATACCTGAATGGCCAGCTTTAATGTACTGTTTGCGCAAGCAGGGTTAAGCTTTGCCTCTCTTTCTAGGAAGTTGTATAAAAATAATGTGCAAGTATGCCAAAAGCTTTTTTTTTTCTTTTTCTTTTTTTCTTTCGTCGTGGAACCAAGAATAATCGTAACACAACCCATATGGATATGTATTATATTGACATTTAGGAATTTGAAATATGTGCCAAAATCTTGAACCCTTTGATTGTGTGTTGCCGGCTGTAATGTGCTGGGTGTTCGTGTAGCTTTCTGAAAGTGAAACATGTCTAGATTTTACACTCCTTGTAATTAATTTATCTAAGCCTGCTTTGCAAAAATGTCAGTTCTACATCATCAGTAGTGATTGTGATTAAATGCGATACAAATGTAGGTTTCATAATTATGAACCAGGTGTATGACTTTCTCCATCGTTAATCTTTAATCTTTAAACTAGACACTAATGTAGAAGCCAATTTTGTCCAGACAAAGTACAAATGACACAAAGGAACCAAGGCAGAACTGTACATTTTGCATTGTTTGTGCCGAGCGCAGCTTGTTTGGTAATTGCTTTTCAGTAGACACGGCATGATTATGCACCTGAAATACTTGATATAAAAACAGTAATAATAAATGGTGTCTGATTACCAGTCGGTACATCCTTGTTCTTGCGCATATTCATTTTCTGCATATGTACCTGATGGTCTAATAATATTAATGGCAACTTCCTTGAATTTTTCACGTCTTCCATTTAATACCATGATGGATATAAATAATGCTTTGTGACCACTAAAACATTGTTTTATATGTTGTACAGCAGGAAAGTAGGCATCTCCACTGTAGGCATCTCCAAACATGAATATAAAAGTAGACACTGTCAAACAAAAGATTCTATATGCGCCAGTTATATATGTAACCAAAGAATAAAAAAAGAAAAACATTTTTAGATTTACATTTTTATTTACTCATAGAGCAAAACGTCAAAAAGAAAATAGAACTGGTTAAAGAAATTCTTTCACATTTTCAAGATGTAAACTAACAAAAAAAAAACAAAAAAAAAAAACACCAAATTCCGTTTTATGATTATTTAAGTAACACACGCTTCTTGCTTTACCCAAAAACAAGCAATCGCTGGCATTTTTCTTTTTCTCAAGGTACCAGTCTGTTTAAAAGTTAGCACCAGGCTGCTTATAAAGCCTTGGTCAGAAAGTAAAGTAAGTATTTGTTATTCTGTTAACAAGAATACACTTATATATGGAGCTGAATAGAGCAGAAGGTCCTGATCGAGCTTCTCTCGCAGGGCTTTGTGTCTGACCCGACAGTCTACATTGATTTTGCTCAGAAAAAAAAAAAAAAAACACACAAAGACAAATAATTACTGTCTTTTTAGTGACATTGATGAAGGATCTTTGCTGCAGTTGCTACCCTTCCTACTCATCCCGTTGTCTCTTAACAAGCTGCAGACTGAAAGCCTCCTACACAGATACGGCCTAGACATAAAGCCCTCCTGGGGCTAAAGATTCTAAAATGATATGACAGAACATCATGAAGACCTAGGACGTATCAAAACAATTCCAGAACAAAAATTCTGGAAAAGCGTCTATCTTGGATTAGTTATCTCAGACTTTGAACATCCTGAAGCACGCCATAAAATCCATTTTTTTCCAGTGGGTAAAGATTAGTCATAGACTAAAGGCTTAGTCTGAGGAGCAATCAAGAGGTCAAGGATTAGATCCCCAGCTCACATGGGAATAGCTGTTCAACTCAGGCTTTATGGGAGTGTATGTGAAATTCTGTTTGACGTTTCTTCAAATACCATTCCCACAGTCAAGCATGGCGGTGGCAGTATCAGGTTAAGTGTCACTCTTGACCTCTTGGTTAACGTTTCCTTGCATTTCCTTTTCCTACCATTTCCATATTACAAGCTATTTGGTGTATATTAACAGCATACACCAATTAGCCATAACATAAAATTAAAATTCAAACCTAAGCCCAGTATTGTGTGTATTCTCCTGGTGCGGGCAGGGTAGCCCTGACCCCTCGTGGCATGACTTCTGGAGTCGGTTGTGTCTGGTTGTGTCTGGCACCAGGACTCCTTTGGTTGTGATCAACTGGGTGTTCTGAAATCTTTCTGTCACAGCCAGCATTAAGGTTTTTTCAGAAATTTGTGCTACATTGGCTTTTTTGGGGGGGGGATCAGACCAGACAGGCTAGTCTTTGGTGTCTTTGGTCCCCTCCGGCATAAATGAGTCTTGGGTTCCCATGATCCTGTCACCAGTTTACTGGTATATAATTGATGATCAGTGTTAAGTCAGTTCACCTGGCTGTGTTTTGGCTGCTTGTTCTGTAATCCATTCAAAGTTGTAACACTACAAAACAGTTAAAGGGGTGGCAACTTATACAAGCCACTCTAATCATTCCCTCTAACAGAGCATCAGGTCACAATCAGCATGAAACACAGACACAGATCTCCGGATACAGAAAGATCTCCTAGGGCTGGTTGAAATTGTATAATTATGCGACGGTGTAGAGTTCTGTACCAGAAACCCTCTCTGCTGACTACTCAGGACTCCTGTAATGATATTTCCTACTTCTGTGACAGTTTCCAGTGGTGGATTAAACTGCTGTCCCATGTGGCTCTTTGCGGAGATGGAATTTGTATGAGTAGTATTAACACAGCTGTGGAATCAGTCACTTAATTATGATTTATTCGTTTTAACAAGCTCTCCCTCTGCATAGCTAATATATAAAGGAGGAAATTGTCAAATTAAGCTACGGGCAATTATACTTACTACTGAAAAGGAAAACAGCATTATTTACCTGTGAAATAGTAGCTTTTCAAGGGTGTCTTCAGAGCAGATGGTGGGCAAAGGAAGAAATTGATGTACAGTGACTTGCCTAAGTAACCACCAACCTGAATTTTGAAGTGTAACTAATTGAAATCTTTTTCTCCAAATGTCCCTATTTACCTAATCACTGACTTTTAGTGGACATTTTTAAATAATGGATTTAATGGTCCTCACTGGGAACATCTACCGTCTTCCCTTAAAAAAAAATGTCCCCAATTCAAAATGGACAAATTACTGACCTGTATCAAACTCTGAAAATAATTGTGGAGATTTGAAATTGCTGGAATTGGGTTAAGACCTGTCCAACACATTATTAAAACTTGTAAGGACTGTGCTGAGCCTTCACCTTCATGGAAGAAATGTGCTCAGATGGATCTTACTAAAAGGCTTAGTAAAGATAGTGTATAGGGGGAAAAAACTGCCAGCAGAAATTACAGCTATTCTTAATAGTGAAAGTAAAAGCATTTTCACATGCATAATGTGATGAGAACTCATAGGACTGGGATTAAATAGCTAAGTGGCCGTAAGAAACCCTCTTGTTTGTGAGACTTATCAGGAAAAACACATTAATTTGCTAGGGAGCATAAAGATTGGACTTTGGAGCAACGGAAAAAGGTCATTTGGTCTGATGAGTTCAGACTGACCCTATGCCAGAGTGATGGGTGTGTCAGGGTAAGAAGGGAGGCACACGGAATGATGCGAGGCACCCATCATACATAGTGCCCACGGTACAAGCCTCTAAAAGCAGAGTTATAATCTGGTGTTGCTTCAGTAGGTCAGGCCTAGCCTCATCTATGGAGTTTTATCCATGGTAGAACAGCAGAAATTCAAATTGTGGAAATGTTCTGGGAGCTTGTGGAATCATTTTCACATATGAATTCAAAACTATACTGTGCACCGTAACCAAAGCCAAAGGCCATCAATGAAATCTTTTCATTTTTTATTTTTTTTTGTTTGTTTGTTTTTTTTTTTTTTGGCCAAGCTGTGCATATTTATGCATTTATTTGTTAAGCTTTATATTCATGATGCTGTTTCTTTAGATATTTCATCAAAGTTGAAATTTTTATGTCTTCTCTTATTGAGCTTTTGATCTTAAACCACAAGCAACAAAAGAAAAAAAAAAGAACTATTTCTTGTTGCTGTTACATTTTTTTCAGAGGGGGGTGTGCTGTATCAAAGTCCACTTAGCTGAAAAAAGCCAACTTTTTCCAATCAAAAACTTGCTCTCAAGCTACATGCCTGTTCTCAGTGTTGTGGAGGTGCTTTGGGGAAGGCGTGGGACGAGTCATGGTGATGCTCGGAACTTGTTTCCCTTGTGGGTTGCAGAGCTCCACTGTGCGCTGCATCAGGGAACCGCCTAACCCCTGCGGCACAGGTAGCACGGCTTCTAGCTGTAACAGGTGATCGGAGTTGATATGTGGCAGAGCGGAGCGGTAAGGCAAGGGGGAGTTTAGGAACTGATGACAAAGGTGCTCCTCAAAGCCTGAAAATGGTTCAAGCAAATGTGGATTGTTTGCGCAGGGGAGGAAGCTTTCTTCTATAAGACCGTGAAGAGCTCCTCTGTTCAGCACCTGTGCTCTCTTCAGCAAAGGCCTCAAAGGCTGGCACACCTGCACATTATGTCTGCTGTCCTTCATCAAGTCAGGAGTGATGGGGTACAGGCCCTGTACCACTGGACTCTGGAATGTGATTCGGGGACCCAGGGACACTTGGTTAGTGGCGGATGAGTGCAGTGGATTGTAGCTTGATTTTATATTCCATGTCTTTTCAGGAAGACAGCTCTCACTATGAGGATGTCGGACTGGACAAGTTGAACCCATTTCTGCTTTGTCTTGCCTTAAGAAGGAAGAATAAACAGGACAGCATTAAAATGGCATTAAGCATTAAGATATGGAGGGTGCATTAAAAAAGGGTTTAAATGAAGCACTAAGTAAGACCAGGGTTTGTGAGAGTTCTGCAAGATGAGCAAAATTTTTGTATAAATTTTGATGTGATAAACGATCTTGATTTACGAGTGCCAAGTATTATCGAGTATCATGTCATATCGAGAAGCATGCGCTTCTTGTTTTTGACGGCGAGCGTCACGTGATCACACCTAAGCCAATGGTTATTTTCTTTCTCACGTTGTGGAATTGTGAGTAATCGTCTCCCATGCTCGGTCTCAGTGCACATGCGACATTAGTACAGTCAACATCCGTGCGCGCATGTACTGTTTACTATAACACTGTACATACATTCACCAGCCATGTCATTAGGTACACAGTGCTAGTGCAAGGACCTATTAGACCTAATTTTGATTCAGAACTGCCTTAATTTCTTCTTTGATTAATTAATTAATTCTTTAATTCTTCCATATTGACATTAGAGCCTCACACAGTTGCTGCAGAGTTGTTGGCTCCACATCCATGATGCGAATCTCCAATTGCGCCAACTCCCAAAGGTGCACTATTGGATTGAGATCTGGTCACTCTGGAGGCCATTTGAGTACAGTGAACTCATTGTTAAGATTAAGAAAGCAGTTTGAGATGATTTTAGCTTTGTGACATGTCCATCTCTTTATGATGCAATATCCTGTTTGCAATATACTGTTAGACACAGCAACAGTTCTCAGGTAGGAAGATGCCTAATCAAAACGAGACCCATTTAGTACTAAGAGGCCCAAAGTGTGTCAAGAAAATAAGAAAATATCTCCCACATCATTACACCAGCAGCAGCAGCCTGAACCACTGATAAGATGCTGGATGTTGTTTATGCCATCTGAATATTTCAGCAGAAATCAAGACTCATCAAACCTGGCAATGTTTTTCCAGTCTTCTGGAGGCCATGTGAATGGCCATGTGAATTCTATGCCCAGGTTCCTATTCTTAGCTGACAGGAGTGGCACCTGGTGTGCTGTTGTAGCCCATCCACTTCAAAGTTTCCAGAGATGTTCTTCGGCACACCTTGGTTGTAGTGAAATGTTATTTGAGGTACTGTTGCCTCTCTATCAGCTTCTCTCAGAGTTTTCTCCTCTGACCTCTGGCATCAACAAGGCATTTCTCCGAGAGAAGTCCACCCACTGGATATTTTCGCTTTTTTAGACCATTCTTAACAAATCCTAGATATGGTTGTGTGTGAAAATCCCAGTAGATCAACAGCTTCAGAAATACTCACACCAGCCTGCCTGGCGCTAACATTCATGTCACATTCAAAGTCACTTAAATGACCTTTATTACCCATCCTGATGCTCGGTTTAAACTTCAGCAGATCGTCTTGACCATGTCTATATTCCTAACTACATTTAGTTGCTGTAATGTGAATGACTGGTTAGATATTTGTGTTATAAAACATTTGACTAGGTGTACCTACTGTAATGAAGGCGCGGTTGAGTGTGTATGTATATATATTATATATATATATATATATATATATATATATATATTTACCTTATCACTGCCTTGGCAAATTTCTTTTATTTGTGTAACAAAAATTATTGTTTTTGCTTTTCAGGAAATGTTAGAATTCTCTTTTAACTCGTAAGTTGCTAGTTCACGTTCTGCCCAAACAGTTCCTTCATTTTATAGTGACACTTTAATTTTATTTTAATTTATTTACTCTCATTGCTGTGGAAGCAGATAGTTATGGAAATATGCATGCTCTTCTTATGTTGTCTCGTTCACCCTTCTCTTCATTTCGAACTTTCTCTCTCCCCTCCTCGCATTTCTGAGCACTTTGTGACTGATAAACTCTCTCTTTCTCTCTTTCACACACACACACACACACACACATGGTGGTGTGACCAACCAGCCTTTAAATCATCAATAAGCAGAAAATAGCTCTGTGTGCTTCTGCTGTGCAAGATATTGGCTGTGCTCTTTTAAAATTGCACTTGCAGAATTTAATGAACATGTTATTCACAGCAAAGTAAAGTTTGTCTGAAAAGCAACAATGAAAAGCACCGCGAGTGTTGCACCTGTGCATTTTTCACGTTGAAAAGAAAGAAGCAATTTTATTTTTGGTGCATAAATGAGGCCTTCGGAGCATTTTATCTAACAGTAGTTTATTGCCTCCTGTAGTGCATCTCTCTTTTAAGGGTGTTTTACCTGTATCCTGCTCTGCACGGTGGCCTCTCCTGAGCCGTGGAACTGATGGCAGGTAGAAGCCCTCCAGCGCGAGCACACGCAGTACCTTTTACAACCAGAGTGCATCTATGGAAATATTTCATGTGCCATTTTCACATCAGGTCCGGTCTGTATATTAATGCTTCAATCATTTGTTTAGACAACGATTACATATTTTCTCGTGATGGTACAGTATTTCATTACTTGGATGTGACGAGAAATGGAAGGCTCAGATCAGAGATGCCTCGTCCTTGGCGTCCTGCGTGTGACCTGTTAGTCTTAGGGTTAGACGTTAGCGTGTTCATCACCGTGGGCAGGCTTTTTAAACTCTGGATGTCATCATCATCATCATCATCATCTTCGTCCTGATGAGCTCCTTTAATTCGACGAGGCAGTCTGCCAGTTACATCCTAAACATTACATAAACATGACGCATTATTCAACCTCTAGTTTATAATATCAGCTCAGGAGTTGAATTTGTATGAATGAAAAAATATTTAATGTTTAAAAGCAATAAACCCAGTGGTACACACATTCTATGGATCAATATGTCAATCGGTTTGGTTTTATGCCGCATTTCATCACAAGTCCCGGTTTGAGTTGAACATTATACATTAAATTACATCCCTAACCATGTCACCATGTACTCCAGCCATGATCCTCTGAACATTTACCTTATGCGTTCGGATTGAAACCGGTTCCGAGAAGTATGACGGAACTGGAGAAACCTCTCGAGATGGGGAATGACTTCTTCTCGTCCTATGGCGGTTCATTTTATGGAAATGTTTCCCAGCAGGCCTGGTTTCAAGGCAAAACTATACATTATTCTTACTTTTTAGACTAATGGTTTAAAGTAGTGGTGCTTGAAATTGCATAGAGTAGTGTTATTTGAAATCACAAATTATGTTTATTACGTTACAGCTGAATTGGCATATAAAAAGTTTAGTACAGTCTCTTACCAGTTTGCAGCTTCCTCCATGACAGCGTGTTTATCTGTGATGCCCATTTTCTACAATTTATATTACCTGAAGGTGAGGAACATTTTTTTTAAAATAGTTGTAATCAATAATCCTAAACCCTTCAATGTTATAAATAATAGTTTTTAATTAAAGTTGAAGTTTTTGTTATGCAGTGATTTTACCATTACTATAACCAGCATGGTTTCTAAAATTCCATTAGTAATGGCACTGCATTAGCATATAAATTGGTGTTTTGCTGCATTAAAGCAAAGTGTGCACTGAGGGGGAAAAATACTTCTTTTTTTTTGAGCCACGATGGCGATAATTTTTCCTTTGCTGATCCAGGAGAATCCTGTTCTCAAAGATAAATTAATCAAGTGCACAATCCACCATGAAATAAACCACCATACGTCTCTGTTCTTTTCTATCCATTCATGTATTTTTTATTTAATCTCACCTCTGACTGTACTGTAAATGTTCAATCTAGAATAAAGTTAAAGCTTTAACAGCAATACAGAATAGAAGAAAACTTTTCTTACCATTGCTTTGAATTTATGAATCCCAGAAAGAAAGAAAAAAAAAAGCATAAAAAATCCAGTTAATGGTCATGTGCTAAGAGCTGAATAAATAATGTAATTAAAACAAAATATACCTGAATGGGCTGACTCCGTCTTTGCTAGGAGTCTCTGTGGTCAGGAATTGGACATTAACCTGGCCGCTCTAGCATGGCAGTACACGTTAGAGCCGAAGACCCTTCTGATTGGCTGCTGCTACTTAGCAAGACCCCATACAGAGTTGTTAAGAAATTCCTTCTGCTTACAGTTTGCTCAGGTGGAGGATCATAAGAGGACTGTACACAGTCCCGTCTCAAAGTATAGGAACAGCAAATTCAAATCATTTGTTGTTGTTTTTTACTGTACACTGAAGACATTTTGGTCTAACATAAAAAATAATAATAATATGGGATGACGGACCATAATTTCAGCTTTCATTTCCAGATGTTCATATAGGTGTGTTAGGAAACTTACTGAACATGGTACAAGTATTTAAAGGTAAAGTAAATGACATTTGAGACTTGGGTGCATATTTCTTACTTGGTATCACAAGTGAGTGACTCAAATGTTTATTTATTCAATCTCAAACCAAATGCATTCAGTGCATCATGAAAGAAAGAAAAATGGCCTTGCTGTGATAATACTTTTGAAGGGGCTGTATAAGCACTTAAAATAATAGTATTAAACTGTACAGGAGTTTCCTCGTCAGTGGCATGATATCTTCGGTGAGTGCATCTTTAAAAATGTTTTAAAAAGCATACTAAATGCAACTTTTTCTGCAGAAATTGTACAATGCCTACACCAAAAAAATACATTGCCTTTTAAATTCAGTGTGCCGTGTGGAGCCGTCTCATGTGAAAATGATTCCCCATGCTCACAGAACCCGCTCACAGTCTGACTCCTGTGATATACTTGTAGCATCAGGGAAGGAAAACACCACTGTTGTGATAACCGGGTGATTCAGTACATTCAGGTCATCGGCGAACTTCATTCTACTTGCACATAATGATGCTGAGCCTAGAGCTCCAGTGGTTTGTACAGTGGACATTATGCATGATGGGTGCATCACTACCTGCGCTTCCCCTCTTACCCTGATGCGCACATTGCTCTAGAACTCATCAGACCTTATCCATTTGTTCCATTGCTCCAATATCCAATCTTAATGCTCCCTAAAAAAACAAATCTGCTTTTCATTTCTTAAGTAGTAATGAGTGAGGACACAGCTGTTTATAACGAATCCTGAGAGTTCCGGCCACATGGTGCAGGTGGAAATGCTCTTACTTTCAAACATAGCTGCAATTTCTAGTGTTGATTATTTTATGATGCAACACCACCATCTCAGATTATGGTCTCTGGTTGTTTAATTTTTTTTTAGACCGCATTTCTTCCACAGAGTTGATGGATCAGCACTGTTCTGTCAGGTTGTAATATTGCATTGTACAGTTCTTCAACCACTTCCTGTGATTTCTCCTTAAATGTTTTCTTTGCCAAGATGTTTAGGTAGTTAAAATATCCATCAGTGAAATTTGTGCGATTTATCCCTCCATGCTGCTGATTCCTACAGATGCGCATGAGACTCTGACTCTGTTTAGTGGGCAAATGAGACGGAAGCAAGTATGCGGACTCAACATTTGGCTTTTTATGGCCTCCTGCATTCACCCATGGTCTGATTCCAGCTACAACAATCATTACCTTGTCCTTTCATTCTCACACATACACTGAGCAGTAACATTCTCGGTTCAGTTACTTTTCGTTTTCTCGGTAGTCGTTCGTTATTGAGCAAACAATGACGTCAGACGAATGTGTAACAGATCAGCAGGAACTAGTTTTTTGCTGGAGTCAGGCAGGAATCTTGTGTCATTAATTCAAATTTGTGGGAAAACAAAACTGGGAGACTTTTATGAGTAATGCAAAAAAAAAAAAATTGTGCTCATGACTGAAAAGGTATCATCATCAGAAAGTGATCATGTGGTATATGTCAAATAACAAAATTAACATTATTTTTTCCTTCATCCATAATGAAAAAATAAACGACAAATAGGAAGAAATTGTTCGAAGTCAAAAATAAATACATTTTTTGATGGAAGTCAAAAATAAATGAACAATAAAAGAGCTGTAAATTAGTTTCACTGTCAAAAAAGAAAAAAAAATCAAAAGTAATTTATTTTATTTCACATTTTCTTTAATTCCTGTTTCTATGGTTACCTTGTTTTTTTGCATTTCGGCAGCATAATCAATGTATGGGTTTATTTATGAATAAAGAAATAAGTAAAATGAAAGGGGTTCTACAGAAACTCCGTAGTTTGCACATTGTAATATGTAGCTACAGTGAAAATTACTTATTTTATTTATTTATTTTTAAGATGTTGCTTTCTTTCTGACTGCACACAGTTAAACCGACCCGGAAAATCACACACACATGCAATGCAAGAGTTTGCTCACATGGGTGCAGCGAATGTGTGCTGTAACACAACCCTGCAGATAATCACACAACACACTCCGCTAATATCTTTATTCACGTGTGTGAAACTCATGTCCATACAGAGCAGTCATTTCTCATAGCAATGCTGACTCGGACTTTGCTTCTGTATGTTTTCGTCAAACAAAACTGTCAGAATATCTTACACACACATACACACAGAGTGTATTTAGGTCACTGGATGGGATGTCTAATACATGCTGTTTACACCATGTAAATCTGCAAATGGTGGGAATGTTAAACTGCTGTTTAGGGTCAGGAGAGGGGTTGAATGAAGCAGTATTCACTTGCCCAACAGCGTCCTCTAACCACGCTGACATTTCTTTAATAGAATGTTTTGAAAAGATGCATCTCTCAGGGAGCCCACCAAGCTGTCAACCAGCAATCGAGACAAAGTGATGAGAAAGAGAGGACATTCAACTTGTACAAAAACACCCATTAAAACTGGTCTGGTAAGAAAAACGATAAACAAGACAGATGGTCTTTAAATCAGGTGGACTGACTTAATGCTAACATGTACCCCGTCAATCCGATAAAAGTCTACAATGAAGAATGAAAAGGGAAAAAAAAAAAGGAAAAGAAAAAAGTTCCCCCATCGATAACTAATAAGCTCATACAGTCTGTCTCTATTTTTTCTGTCCATGTCCCTCAACTCAGCACACAATCAAATCAAAGGAAAGGAAAAAAAAAAAAGATGAACAATAAATTTCTCTATTTTGGGAAAAACTGGGGCAAAAAGATCAGCTTAAGCTTTGAAGCTTAAGACAGTGTCTTCTTTTTTTAATTATTTTGAGCTTTATCTTATTTATAAGCCGTTTCTTGTTTTTAAGCTTTTCGTGTGTTTTTTGCTCCCCTTCCTATAATTGTTGGTTCAGTGCAATGCATGGAACGATAAAAGGGTCCCGCAGGATTGTTGCAGCTTTTTTGTTTGCGAGCGACGGTGTCGAGTGTGCCAGATGCGGTTTAACTAGTGTCCATGGACTCCATGTTGGCCGATGACGAGTCCCGCTGGATACTGTCGAAGATGGCAGCGAGCTCAGGATTGGAACTGATCTGTGACTGAAACTCGCTCATCAGGGGGCTCTTCTCCGCCTCGGGGATGGTGAGCAGAGCCGCCACTGCCCGCATGGCCGAACGCTTCAGCTCATCCTGCTTTTCAAACTCCTGCTTTACAGAGTTTGCCTTTACCTAAGGGAGAGGAAGACCGCAACAGTTCAAATTAGCACTCTGTTATGGTTCTAACTAAAAATGCACGTTTATGGAGAAACGTGTATTCACCTTTGTAGTACATGTGGCTCTGAGAGGCTCCACCAGTCTGTCCAACCTCTGGAGCACCGCACTCGGACACAGAGTGGAGAGTCGGGCCAGCATCAGGAATGTCAGCATCTAAATAAAGGAGGGAGAGAAAAAAAAAAAAACCACACACTTCAGCTTTAGGGGCATAACACAATGATACCTGGATCTAGACCCGTTTAGTTCTCCAAACATATGTATTTGAATTTAAACCCAAACATAGGTGTGTGATAAATCAGAAATAAAAATACTGAGGAAAGACACCCAGAGATGGAAACACCAGCTGTGCCAGCATGGTGTGTGACTCATTCGGGTTAATAACTGGTCTCAAGTAGAGATGCATGCAAGACGCTCATTCAGTTCTTTCTGGTTTAATCAAATTTATTCATATCAATTAGTTTAGCCTAATTTAGAGCACCTTCACCAGGCAGGTACTGATGTTAACAATGTGGCTTTTCTTTCCTGTGCCAGCTTCATATCTAACCGCTTGCTCATGCCCATATGAAAGTAAAAATCCTGTTAATATACATATTTATATTCCAAGTAATTAATTCAATACCAATAACATGCCACAGAGGCTTTTATATCACACTCATTTTCTGTCACTTTTCCGTAATCTGCGATTCATACTGCAAAAAACTATCGAGACATAAAAGATTCATAGCTTGTGCACATGAAAAATAATGTCCTACCTTGATATCATAATGGTCTTTGAGTCCATCTTCGACATGGTTAAGGAACTCGAAGATGTCGAGTCTATCGAGGCAGCTGTCTAGCAGAGTGTACATACACTCAAAAGCAGCCTTCCGGATGTCCAGCCCATCATCCACTGTGTGCTTAAACGGACCCATCTCAACCTAACACACGTCACGGAAAGATCTCGGTGAGCTCTGAAAGAAGAACATTGAGAATGCAAGAAACAGGAAAAAAATAAGGGATACCTACCTCTCTAATCAGCTCTTTGCGCACTTTGGTCTCATTGTATAAGTGAGGAAGTACAGTGTCCAAGAGGTCCCGGATAAGTGAGGGCTTATTATGGGCTGCAGAGTTGAAGGTCACGAGGGCCACTCTTCGCACATTAAGGTCTGGATCTTCCAATGTTTTTAGGAAATCGCCTAAAATGATGGCAGAAATAAAAGAGGAGTGAAAAAAAAAACGTTAATTTCTTTTAAAAGTTGTGGAGAGAAACTATAGTCATTATAGTCATAAAAGGCTTACCTATGCAGTTTTTCAGCAGGGGATCAATAGTCTGTGGGTGGTCTGAAATTGTAAACTTTACAGCAGTAACTACTGAGCTTCTAGCATAAGAAGATCCTGGAGGGCAAAAAAAGAAAGGAATATCCTTCAGTAAAAAAATAAATAAATAAATACCTACCCTAACAGAAAAGAATCAAACTCTAGCATCATTCATCATCCTTCTCCTCTTATGGTCATACTGTAGCTCTAACATCATGCTACCGAATACTTTTCACCAGGTGATATTCATTACTTGGCTCACATTTTACTCAAATCTAAATGTTATGCTAGGACATGACATGCTTTTTAGCTACCTCAGATGTTTTTACTGAAGACTAAAGAAATGCGTCAAGCCATGATGCTAACCTGATAACAGATAGCCCTTTAGCCTTGGTAGTAGCGTCTCAGGGTCTATAAGAGTGAGCTTGCCCAGGCATTCTGCCACCACGTTGCGTGTGCCCTCTTCTGTACACTCGCAGTGTTTGAGCAACAGAGCCCACACACTCTCCACGTACGGCTTGAGGCCGCCTACTGACGCAGAGCTGATGATCTCCTTGAGCGAGTGCAGCAGCAGGTACTGGCGCTTGGGTTGGCCTGAGATCTCTTGCAGCACGAAGGGCAGGTACTCTGGCAGATTACCAACACTGATGCTGCCCAGCGCGTAGGAAGCAGCTGACTTCACCTCCTCGCTGGCAGAGGAGAAGGCATCCAGGATGACTGTTTTTAGTTCAGGTTGACCACTCAGGTCCACGTAGTGACCCACCTCACCCAGGGAGAGCAGGGCCAGCAGGCGGATGGAGTCAGTAGAGCGCGAGTTCTTGACATCCTGGATGAACTGACCGACTACAGCAGGGCCCTCTTTAGGGCAGGCACGAGTGAGGGCTGCCACACATTTGGCGATGGAGTAGTACGACTGCTTGTGGGTGAGTGAGGCGCTCTGTGCATACACAGGGCTGGTAAGCATGCGCAGCAGGTCCATGTAGCCCAGGCTGGCCGTGCCAGTGGCCACTAGAGCCTGGAAAAACTCTAGCATAGCACCGAGAGCGCCACCCTGCAGCAGTGGTGAGCGCACCAGCGCAATGAGCTCTGAGAGGATAGAGCCACTGATCTTGGCAAGAGAGTCTGGGTGCACACGAGCCAGAGTTGTCAGGAAGCTGATAGCCATCTGCGAGACATGCATATCACTCTCACTGATCAGTGGCGGCAGCTCATCTAACACAGCGTCGATCATGGCTGGCGTCACACTGTCACTGTAGTTCTTAACCAGTATATCCAGTGATGCCAAAGTGCTTAACTTCAGTGCCCGTTGGTTCTTGCGCAGAAACGATGCCAGGATCGGAACTGCATCGGCTAGGATGGGACGCAAATCGATCTTGAGTGGTGAGCCAGCGATCAATGTCAGAGCTTTCACCGTAGTCAGTCTGGTGATCTCGTTCCTTAGCCGTTCTAAAAAGATGCAGAGTGTGCCCGGAAGGTCTGCTCCCAGACTGTCACCAAGGTTGCAGATGATTTGGCCCATGCAAGAGATGGCACGCTCTTTGACCTCCTGATCGATGTCAGCTGCCTTGAGACGCTTGATGGTGCAGGCAAAGAGGTCGCTAATGTAGGGCGAGGCATCGAAGGCATCCGATTGGTCGAGGGGCCGGATCACCCGCACCAGCTGTTGGGTTACCAGCAGGGCTTCTGAGGTGATCTTGTAGAAGGGATCGCCCACACAGGCCACTACCGGGGGCACCAGGGCCTGAACATGGGGGTGGAAGACTTGAGGCTGGTGATTGCACAGGATCACATATAAACAGGACAGGGCATCAATCTTCAGATTGGAGGAGCTTGATTTGTCATTTAGAGAGAATATGATTCCTGAAAAAAACAAGGGACAAAAACACACACACACACACACACACACAATTAAAATTGACATTACTCAGAAAACTTTTCTTTCTAATTTACTACTTACTATAATAAAATGTCTAACGCACCAATGATAATTATGGTCTCTCTCTGCCACTGATTAGGAAGCACCAGTGTCTTCTACCTTGGTATGTAGGGACAACTTGATTGATTTTTTTTTTTACATTAATTTAACAGAAGAAACCAAAATGTTGCAATCAAATTTAGAATTTTAAAGTTTTGATTTACGATTTTAAAGGAATAAAAAATTTAAAAAAAACAGGCATGATGCATCTTTTTTAATTATTATTTTTACCATTTTTTATTATTACCTTTGAATAATAAGAGTGAATAAAAAAAGAGTAATGAAGGAATTAAAACAAAATTAATTGTATTAAAAAATAAATCATTGACCAATTTTAGTCAAATAAAATGATATTTAATCTGTTTTTTTAATCACAGGGGGATTTTGTTAGCGAGATCTGGCAACCCTGCCCTGCACAAAGCATGCAGGCAAGAGAGTTTGAGTGACAGAAAATATAATGTGTGCATGCAGAAAATTGAGTTTTCCCCACTCAGGAATAGGCCCAAATAGAACGACATACATAATCAGTAAAACTTTTCTTTGCACTATGATGGTTAACACCTGCAATTATTCCAGGGTTTACACATCCGTGCTCAACTAAAGGGAGCAATATGTACGGTTCACGGGTCACCTTTAAACAGTGACACCATCAGAAAACCCAAAAGGTGAAAGGTGCTATAGTTGAACAGATAGATAGATAGATACCACAGTATTCGTGATTAGGAACTGAGACATATTTGTGACAACACTGATATAATGTTGTCCTGATTTCCCAGCCCCATTCCTATTTAACCGAATGTACGAGAAGAAAACATTCAGGACACAGAAAAACGCAGGGGAGGCCAGAGGTACATACCCGGCACGAGCACTGGGATGTGCTGAGTCAGAGCCCCAGGGAGCACGTTTACCAGCTCTGTCAGCATGTTGAAGCAGCACTGCCTAGTCTTCACACTCTTCTCCTTCATTTGTTTATGCAGGGCTTTCACGATCATGGGCACCTATACAAAAATGCTAAATTTGCTTACAACCTCAATTTTAAAGTCGTGTATGTGCAGCGATATATAGAGAAGACAGAAAGTAAGTGAATGTCCATGTGTTTTTTTGTTTTTCCCCACCTGGCTCTGCAGCATTGTTAATGGAGTCTCGCCTTGTTCCATAGCATCAGGGTCACACAGCCAGCTTTGGGCTGGCCGTGTCTGTTTGAGGAGGGACAGGTAGGCGTGGAACACATCAGCCTTGACATTCTCCTCACGTTCTTTAAAACGGGCAATAAGTGCTGGGGAGACGGTGCGGTAAAATTCCGGCAACATCTCATGCCGGGTGCTCACCACGGCATCAAGGCATTTGGCTGCTGCTCGTCGCACCTTCCAACTCATGTCATCATCATCGCTGTATTCGTCATCGCTTCCTGTAACAGTTCCGAGGCATGGAGTGGGTTATATAATGATGATGAACAACAAGCCACAGCTCTATGGTTCCAGATACACTTTTTTTTATTACAATTTGTTTAATGCAAAGTCTGCAGATTTTCCAATGTGTTTTACTCATCAGTTTTAACCACTGCTGCACAAAAACCTGCCTTTAACTCCCTTGACTTAAACCGAGCAGGAACACACATGCTCACCACATGCTCTCATGACTACCTTCACCGCAGGAGTGAGATACAGTACATCGTCAAGGTTATAGTAATAATACTACACTTTAGTCAGTGATTGATCGACACAATCAACTTAATTTGTGAGGAAATTTTTAATAATGATGGACCTGTATCAGGCTTTCAAATGTGATGCTGCTGCCTAAAGAGAGTCTGGAACATCTCTCTCTCTTTTTAACCGCCACGCCAGCTTCTACAGCTATATTCATGACGAGAGTCAGTTTTTGTTATTCAATATTAAAACTAGACATGATGTTAAAGAATTTTTTTCTAAAAACTTTCAAACTAAATTTGGTTTTACTTGTATAAAAGCTTTTTTTAAGTGTCAACAGAATAAAACAAGTTTCTCATATGAGTAAAAGAATTACAGGCAAATTAAATATGTTGTACACGATGACCACTGTGGTGAAGTTTCTCTTTTCTTTTGAGTGTCCTATTCTGCATCGTGTATAAATAACTTAATCCCAACGATTATTAAGAGGAAATGTACGTTTTGTTCCAACATCAGGATTTATTTCATGTGGTTCTGATTGCCCTTTATTTTTGATTAAAATTAAAATTGTATCACTTACAATTGGTTTCAAATCTGTTAAAGGTATATACATACATATATATAACGCTTCTTTGGCAGTTTTGTCTGCTTGCTCACATCACTTACACCCCAGAATGAAATCAGACTGCTCCTCTAATAAACCAATCATCAATCTGCTGCTTTCAGGAAGGGCAAGAGGCTAAACATGGAGAGAAAATTTCTGAAAAATTTCCTCTTCTCTGATTATAGGCATTACTACTATTCTTACCCCCCCATCCCAAAATAAAAGGTTCCGCTGTAACGCAGTTATTAAACCACTAATTAGGAAATCCGACCTCGACCCCCGCCAGCTGTCCAATTACAGGCCGATATCAAACCTCCCGTTTATGTCCAAGATTCTGGAAAAGATAGTGGCGCAGCAGCTATGTTCATATCTACATAGAAATAGCATAAATTAACTGTATCAGTCAGGATTTAGGCCTCATCATAGCACAGAGACAGTACTTGTTAAAATAATAAATGATCGCCTATTGGCCTCTGATCAGGGTTACGTTGCTATGCTTCTGGTACTCGACCTCAGTGCAGACTTTGACAACATTGATCATAGTATTCTCCTACACAGATTAGAAAATGCAGTAGCAAATAAGGGAACAGCCCTCTCCTGGCTCAGATCCTATTTGACTGATCGTTTTCAGTTTGTAAAACGTTTTCATGTTCTCAAGTGGAGTTTGGTGTTCCACAGGGTTCAGTTTTAGGCCCACTGCTTTTTTCTCTTTACATGCTTCCTCTGGGCAACATAATTCATAAGCATGGTATTAGTTTTCAGTTATACATCTCACCAAAACCAGATGAGAAAAAACAGCTTACCAAAGTTGAGTAATGTGTGCATGAAATAAGAGACTGGAAGTTAATTAGTTTCCTTCTACTTAATCCTGATAAGACAGAAGTTCTAGTCATAGGACCACATGCAGCTAGAAGCAAGTTTTTCGATCACACTGTACCTTTAAATGGCCTTTCTGTTCCATCAAGCCCAACAGTAATAGACCTCAGTGCGATTATAGATTCCAGCCTTTCTTTGCTAATGTAGATAATATTACCAAGATAGCATTCTTTCACCTCAGAAATATTGCCAAGATGTATTGTCATTAAACGATGCAGAAAAGTCAGTTCATGCTTTTATCACCTCTAGGTTGGACTATTGTAACGCCTTACTGTCTGGTTGTTCAACTAGGTGCATAAACAAGCTTCAGTTAGTTCAGAATGCAGCAGCGAGAGTCCTCATTAGAACCAGAAGATACGAGCACATCACCCCTATCTTATCTACACTGCATTGGCTCCCTGTGAAATTTCGCATCGATTTTAAAATACTACTATTGACGTATAAAGCATTAAACGTTCTCGCGCCGTAGTACCCGATTGAACTGCTAGTGTCTTACGATCCGCCACGCCTACTTGGATCAAAGGATGCAGGCTGCTTGTCAGTACCACATATTATGAAAACTCCAGCAGGGGGCAGAGCATTTTCTTACAAAGCCCCAAAGTTATGGAATAGTCTTCTAATTAATGTTCGGGACACAGTCTCAGTGTTTAAGTCTAGGCTAAAAACCTATTTATTTAGCCAAGCATTTTTGTAAATAGATTTGCCTTAAGTAAAGGAGCAGATCTGGGGGACTCATGGACGTAGAGTATTCTGGTGAACTGGTATGTTTAGATGCTGACTTCCCCACTCTCACTGATCACTCAGGTTTTTTGAGAGTGAGGTGATCGGTTGCTTTACATCACAGGGAGCCCTCATGTCTGTTTCCTTCTGACTCGCCCTTTTAGTTATGCTGTTATAGTTAGTCCTGCCGGAGTCCCTGCTTGCACTCTGCACTAAATATACATTCACCTTATATACTGTGTGACAGTGACCATACCTAACGTATCTCCCCTACTCTTCTGCTCTCCCCTCTCCTCTTCCTCTCTCTTTCCCTGTCAAGCTATACATGTCGCTCCTGAGCTGCCAGTGATCCAGACCCCCTCTGCCCCCTGGACCTGTCTGACTCGTCCTGGTGTCCTGCTTCTGGATGGAGATGCAGCATGGATGCCCCGTGTGGTCTGCCTGGGATGCGTGAGGTGACTGGGAACGGTTCCACTTTTACACGAAGACAATCGTGGCCTCGGCTGATCCGGACAGCTGTTCTCTGAGGACGTCTCCTGTTATACTGAACTTCAAACCTCCTAACATAAAATATGACTGCAGAACAATCCCTGCTATCCATTATCACCCAAATGAGGATGGGTTCCCTGTTGAGTCTGGTTCCTCTCAAGGTTTCTTCCTACTGCTATCTCGGAGTTTTTCCTTGCTACTGTCGCCATCGCCCTAGGCTTGGTCATCAGGGACAATCTTATCATTTTGATTCGTACCCATTCACATTTCATACAAACTTTAATAATCCTTTTGATTGTGTAAAGTTGCTTTGCGACAATATCAATTGCTAAAAGGCGCTATACAAATGAAATCGAATTGAGTTGAATAACGTTGAGGCAAACTAAGATTCTTAAAGGTTCTGTAAATACCGCATAGACAGTAGGACAGTCTTCATTCTTTATCCAGTCTTAATACCTTGATAGTCTTCATCAACACCATCTGCATCCATTGCGTTCTCATCTTCATCCTCATCATCGTAGTTGTAGTTGGGGTCATACGTTAAGTACTTGAGGCAGATGTTAATAATTGTTGGGACATGCGGGTAAACCTCTTTTGGACACCTAGGTACAGAAACAGAATGCGTCACTGGATTAGACACAGTTCTGAAAATTGTTCACAATTAAAGCACATGCCCAGTGGGGTTGCAGCAGGCTGTGGTTTCTTCTCTGGGCTTCTGTTCAGCTCTCAGTCTGCAAGCTTATCTTGGAAAAACACAAGCAGATAATCCTCTCTACATATCCATCAGTTCTGCAGCTGAAGAAATACGGAGTGGGTTTGAACCCAGAGAAAGCACATTTATTAAGAGTACTAAAAAGGAAATGCTGTAAAGGGAAAAGGAGTGGGTGGCTGAAAATCATTCCCACCCGCTGGAAGTCACTATAATGAGGTGATGACGAGATAAGATGAGATAACTATGAATAAGCAAGAACAAGAATTTTGGCATTTATCAAGCTGAATCCATAGAATCAGTTCTCAAAGTGTGTATTTGCCCATTTGAGGTGTTTTATAGCCAGAAAAAAAACAACAACAGGATGGTCAGGGTGAGAGATATGGCTACACAGAATCATCCTGTCCACAGGAATTTGAATAGTCATTTATTTTCATTACTCAGCATTCAAGCACTTAACTAGCTCATCATCCTTTGGGGTAAAATTATGTCAGCCTCCAAGTGCTCAGGCAACCAAAACCTGAGACTGTACAAGGCTTTTTACCTGCTTGATGGACTAGTTAATGAATTTATGATTTGTCCATCTGTGTACCGGTTGTGCAAATACAAACCTCCTGACAAAGGACTCGAAGGCTTGTATGCAGTATTCCCTCAGTTCATCATCATCAATGTTACAGAACTTCACCACTAATGGAATTATCTTCTCCAAGTACTCGCCTGTAGAGGATATGAACAGCACAGTTAGCATGTGTCTCTAGTACGTACATGTCGGGTAATCTTTAAAGCAACAGCTGGAGAACGGAATTTAAAATAATAAAAAAAAGGCTAAGAAATAAAACAACCCGAGAATCCTGTCTGATAAAGAATGGCTCTTTTTAACACAGATGAATAAAAGATGTCACACACAAAACTTAATTAAAACTAGTAGCAGGGGAAAAACACTACAAAATTACTTTGAATGCACTTGACTGAAGTAATCTTGCACATCTTAATCGCTGCTGTCTTTGTCTCATCAAACGCTGGTGGTAATTGGCCGATGGCAGAACACGCTCCCCAGCACAGCTAACCTAAATGACTTTTCACTTCATTTCACTCGCACCATTCCGGGTGCGTCTTGGCAGTGCGGCTGTGGGATGCAGCACAGTGACAAGGTGACAGGTAATAACTGTGTGACTGCAGATCATCCCACCCCGTGTCACACACTAATGTTCAAGTAACTTGTGCAGCCTGCTTCCAGAGAGTTATGTTTAACACACACCCCTCCTCTATCTTTCCAGGTCACCAAGTGCAGCCTCGGAGGGCTTGTCGGAGATGCCTGAAGCATAACTAGGTGGGTGATCATTCGTTTGTTACAGCAGTGAGAATTATTAAAAGTTTCTTATTGTTGACTTTTAACAGTTTCACTGGCCGCTCCAAACGCATGGGTTTAATACAACTCAAAAATACAGAAGAATACCCGGAATTCAAACATGGCTTTGCAGATGTTACTTTATTCCAGTGTAGGTGTAAATCTGGGCATTTGTTACACTTTGATTATATCAATTGGATTATTAACGGATTATTAGGCAATGCGTAAACAAGGCTAGTAAGCGATTCAGGAAGTTAAACCTTGCAGAACTAAAAGTAAGCCTTGGGATGTTTTTGTTGGTATTGTGATCGCAAACGTGGTGCATTTCATTTAAGCATTAATATCCGTTTTGTGTGCAGAGTGCATAAAATAACAAGGAAAACAGACAAGCATTATTTCCTCACCGATTCTGTGGCCGGCTTGTCGGCTGATGGCAGCGATGCACTGGATATAAGTGCGTGTGGTTGACATGGAGTCGTTGCGCGAGAGCTCAGACAATAAGTGCTCAATGAGGTCTACAAAGACGAGGTTCCCACAGCTCATGACCAGATGACCCAGAGCTATAATGGTCCTCTTTCTCACAGCCAGCCGAGGGCTGGTCAATTGGGGCAGCAGGCAGCTCAGGATAGAAGGGTGGAAGTTCACCAACAGGCCTCCTTGTCTAAATAAATGTAAAAAATGTTAAAATCAGCTCTCTTTTAGACAGAAACCCTTGAGTGCTAGCACATAATATACTGAAAGCAGCTGGCTCATGTTTAACACTTAATCCCCTCATCAAAACTTGAAACACGCATTACTTGACTGTACAGAATGTTTAATTCTGCCAGATACACGTTTGTGTCTGGGCATGCACACTGCTCTAAGGCCTTGTTCAGGCTGCAAGCAATCCAATGTGTTTCACAAATCTGATCTATAGGGCTCGCTATTGGATTTGGCTCTGTTTAGACTGGCACTCCAAATCTGACATGTTCTCTTCCTATCTGCATGCAGCTCATTATTTCCTAATATATCGCCCTGTTTCAGTACATTCCCTCTAGAATTGCCTGTACTGATGCATCCTCCCAAAATGCTGTCAGACATTTCACATCATACTGTCCAAGAGACAATTGTTCTCTATTTCTATATCGCAGTTACATGGTTAATTTAGCTGCAAGGAAAATTCATGGGCACGGCTTTTACATACATAGTGGTAATGGCATCAAAAGCAGAAAAAAACCCTTCTGTGACATTATGAAGCATAGCTAATTAAATTCTAAAAGAATAAATTATATCCCATGTCTATTCCTTCTATCGTCTCCGCACTCTTTTTGCAACAAGTTTGTAACATAAATCCAGTTCCTAACCGCTGCATCAGGTTGCAAGTGATGTAATGGACAGTTTGAAATCCACGTTGAGTAGGTAGCGTTTAGACTGAGACACATCTTTAGGAATTCGAGCTGAATCGAACCGCCTCTGGATCAGACTTGCAAAAATTAGAGTCTATGAAAGCAACCCGATTCCACACAGAATCCAACCAGGATGTGTCAAAAATCAGATTTGTGCTAACAGTCAGAACAAGGCCGAACTAGTGAGACTCGTTCACAGCAATGCTACTAAGGGCTGTCTATTTCAGCATTAAGAAACCTTGGTTACTGAATAGGACATCAAAAGGTATTCATCTGAAAAATCTAATTTTTACCTTATGTTAAAAATTCCCTGAGTATTTTAACACAGTTACGTACTGAGTTTGCCTAACAAATGCGTTTTAGAAATTGCATGTTTTTGCTTGCCGATCTCCGACAAGACATTAGTGTAGATTATGCAGCATTTTGTTTTTGCATCTACCCTCGCCATTTAAACAGTTTTTGATTCAAACCTCAGCCGAAAAGATTATTATTGCAATCTGGGGCCATTCAGAGCCCAACTTAATTGCTGTGCGTGTTATAAAATAAATTTTAAAAAATATGGCTGTATTCATGAGTTAAACTAGAAGCTCAACAATCACATGCAGCTCTTTTTTTTTTCCCATCGTACATTCAACTAGACACTGCAAAACTATTTGTGACTTGTGGATGTACCTCCAAAGTACATGGGGAGGTCCTGGACTTTTTACTAGTCAAGTCCAAAAATAAAAACATAATTACATCAATAACCTATCCCAGACAAGATCTAACAAGTGCCTGTCCCTTATTGCTCCATTCTCTTCTATTCTGCAACTAATAGTGATGCTAGGAACACGTCAGAGAACAAGCTGGTTCTGAACTGAAAAGGGAATTAAAAAGAGGACACGGAGGTTGTGCTCTAATCTCCAGAAGAAGCCATCTCTCTCTCTCCCATAGGGAGTGTATTTGAGCGGACCTGCACAGCATGTCAGCCATGATGTCCAGGGCTTCGAGTTGCACTGACACATCTTCCTGCTTCGCAATGGCACTTGTGAGACGGCCTGTGATCTTTTTACAAACACTGGCAGCAAGAGCAGAGCCTATGAGAAAATAGAAAACAAACACAGACAGGCTGAATTCAACAATACTTTTAGCAACACATGATCATTATGAGAAAAAACTTCAGAATGCAGGGGTTTGGAGAAAAATATACCGCTAGATGCTGGAGGGAGTTCCCCGATCACGGTCTTCAGACCAATGCTGGAAATGTCTCGAAGCTGCTCTTTATCCGACAGCATGTTCGTGCACAACGTCTCCACAATTGTCTCAACCTGGTACTCCTTCACTTTGCTCACAAGCGGTCCCAAACTACGACACAAATCACCATCATTTTAATGACAGTCTATAAACAGGCTTTATTTAACAAGCAGAAAGGTTTATGTCCACGACTACTGTCTAGTGACTGATTCTTTTTTGTCTTTATGTGTCTAAGTCAGTGCAGGATGAGAGGAGAAGGTTTAAAAAGACCTCAAAGGCCCAATAAGTAATTTATGACCAGATAAAAAAAATATTTCAAGTGCTACTGCTTTGGCCTATCATTGTGCATTATTCATTACAGGGCTGGCTGTTATCTCTAGAATTAATTACGGAAGTGGACAAATCGCAGACTGGCCTTGGAGTCCCCCCCACCCCAACTTAAATACAACTAAAAAGTTTTAATTTAGTGTGAATGTTTATACATAACACATGTCTCAGTGACGCATGTTGATGTAAGTACAGTACTGAATCCCAACACCTGCTGCATCAGAACACATTACCCAAAGGAGCAATCTGGCTGACGTTATAAATATATTTATTAGACATATTAATTGATGTGAACAGATCACAGACAATATCTTCATAACCAGGAGGATGTAAGCATAACCAGAGAAAACAATGATGTTTGCCAGTCTCTAGGAAGCTAAGGCAGAGCAAAAAATCTGAGAGTTGAAAAAGGGTATGTGTACACAGTTGTCCTGTCGCTAGCAATTTATGTACAGGATATGAGCGAAGTTTTGATGAAACAGAAGAGCTTAGATTTAGCCCTTCTTTGATAGGGATAGGAAGTCATAACCTCCACTCTTTTGGGAAGGCTTTTCACTACATTGTGTAGGGACTTGCCTATTCAGCCATAAGGGCATTAGTGAGGTTAAGCACTGATGTCAAGTGAAGAGGCCTGGGATGCAGTCGGCTTTCCATTTCAAACCAAACCATGTCTTGTTAACACAGTGGCAGTCAGGCTGGAACTGAACTTTCCAGTGCGAGATCACATTTGCGGCAACAATTTTTAGCCGAACTATATAAGACTGTGGTGATCAGGTATCCATGTAGCGTACCGTTTCTTCCCTTTAGTTTATATCTGTTCTCTTGACTAGCTAACTAGGTGACCATGCGTTATAACATCTTACTTTTTAGCCTAGTTGGATGCTGAGCAAATAAAACATGCGACAACGCAGCATACTTGCTCACCACCCAAATGCTCAACTAAATATATTTTGATTAACATACTAGATCGCGATCACGTGCCAGTCCATTTCCAGTAAGGTCTTTTACCGGTCATTTAAAATGTCATTCATCTTCAGTCTGAACATACTGTAACTCTCGTACTACAAAACCAGTAGGTGTCAATGTTACAGAAATAGACACTATGTTTAAGTTTACAGACCACTAAAGAATGAATGGTTTCCCTGAATAGCATGGCTTTAACAATGTCTTAAATTATAACATAAAACTTGCACCATCATGCTATTCGTCATGAGCAAAATGTCTGTTGTGTTATAAAAACCTAAAAGTTGCTAAGCACAGATGAACACGAACGTCTGTGCTCATCCGGAGCACACAAGTTCGATTTCCGTGTGGTGCTACAAGTCGTCCACAACCGGGATTCCAAAGGCTCCCACAGGTTTACCGTGCATGTTTTTATTACATACATGACAGTAATCATAGTTCCAGTAGCCAATCATGGGTGTCCGTAAGCTCATGAAAGTGTAGGATGGGACTTTCCTCAGCGTGCATATACTTAAAACAGTTGAGCATTAAAGAGATGTTCAAAATTTTTCCTTAAATCAAAATTGAGGTGCAAATAGGTACATTATCATTGTACCTTGGTCGTAATAAGTTTTTCTGCTCTACACGCCGACCTTGAAGTTTGTCACCCAGAACATCAGGATAATGTATGTAATTGGAGAAAAATCCCACAACTCTCGTTCCTTACTCAGATAAAATTCAATTATTTGTCACATGTATCTTACATCTCAGTAAAATGGTAAAAACTCATATTACTTATAAACTTATAATGACCAAGATATCATAATGTACATATATGCACTTCAATTATGATTTAAGACAAACTTAAAAAAATCCAAACTCTGTTTAAGGTGGTACTGTAATATTATACTTTCCTGTCAGTTAGAGTTGTTCCATCCATCTTGATTGTGGATTTTAAATTTTTTAATTTATTTCAAACAAGCATTCTACCCTACACTAATTTTAAAGCAACCACTCTAAACTTATGGTTAAAAAGCCTGACTAACAACTGACCTCAGTTGAAAGGTTGCATGTTCTCTAATACAATCTACTTATCTACGGTTTAGAATTCTATTATAGTCATATTTAAAGGAAAGACTAATTAAAGTAATATTACTGTAATATTTTTTCACTTTTTTTTTTGGAAAGAGATGAAAAAATAAATAAATAAAACGCTGCCGTGATCCACCGTCATTTTCTTAGGAATATGTTAATGAATGCAAATGATGGTAAATTTACTCGGATGCTTAGACCTAACCCACTCTGCTCTGTCAATCATCACTTTTTACACAGCTGCATTCCCACTGAGCTGCTCTTTCACAGTTGAAATATTCTAAAACTGTCCTCGTTAAAAAAAAATTTAAAAAGGGGGGGGGGGGATATATGCAGTTATGAGAAGGACATGTCTGGTAATATATTCACCATTTTATTTACTTTACTTTCTTTCTTGCAGCCCATACACTCTTACGTAAATGCAACAATCCAGTTACAGATCCACTACAAGCATGTGTGCGCAAGCCTCTTTTTTTTTAGCATTATTGAACTTTAAAAAAAAAAAATGTCTACAAGCACAATCCAGCCAGTACCATTTCACGGCCAGGTTCTGAACTTCTCCGTTTTTGTCTTCCAGAAGTTTGAGAATCATCTTGACCACTTTGCGCTCACTGTCATCATCCAGCTTGATCGAGTCCTTCTGCAGCTCCGACATCAAGTCATTAGTGGCCATGAATCTGTAAACAATAAATTTTAAATTAAATATATAATTTAAATTAAAAATAAAATAAATAAATAACAAAAACAAACAAACAAAAAAAACACAAAAACACCACATCCTGATTAAGCTGTAAACACATGTCCTGTGTGAATGCAAAAAAACACAAAATAGATAGGGCTGATGGACAAAATGTACTTGAATACATTAGGGATGCACCAATACCACTTTTTTGGAAAACGAGTATGAGTACTTGCATTTCAGTACTCGCCGATACCGATACCAAGTACTTAATAAAAACTTGATTTTTAACAATTTCACTGAGCACAATTTGCAGTCCGCCTTCGTTTTGTCGTATTCATTCAATTTGAAATAATTCCACACGGCTGACATGTCTCGTTTCGTCTCGCCTTCTCCCTGCTCTGAGCTACATCCGGGGTCTGGGAACGGGCACTCCGCGCTTGTGATTAACCCCTTACACGCCGCTCAAACATAGACATTTCTCAGACCGTGTAATCAGTCCCTGGTATCGGGGGACCTTTAACGAGTACGAGTACTTTAGAAAATGTGGTATCGAGGTCGATACCAGATACCGGTATCGGTGCATCCCTAGAATACATGTAAATCTCATCAATACTTGCGGATTTCACCTGCAGTAAATGCATAAATTTTTTTCTAAGCCTTTGCTTTGTGCGGTGCAGGAGATATAATTTCCCCCCCCATTGATCCAGATTTAATTCACCATTATAATGGCGCTCTACACAAAGAACCCTGAGTCATGCAATATTTTTAAATCGTTAAACCAGGTTTTTAAACCAAACTGCCACCAGCCTTGGATTTTTATGCAATTCAGAGATCCTGTTTAATACGCTTTAGCAAAAGACTTCAGCTGTGTCACATCCAACATGCTCTCCCATGTTAAAATTAAATCCATTTTATTTTTTTCAACATAAGGCATATGCAGCACGGTCAACTTCCTCCCAGGTTCTGTTTCGATATTCATTATATATTTTTCGGTTTGTGGTGCATGCTCGAAATTTAAACAAGTGACTGGATCCTGTCTATTTAAACTCTATACTATATCCCGCTGCTGCAAATTTAAATTTAATTTCCAACTACCACAGGGCATAGTGGTGTTGCCCACGCTAGACTGAAAACTTTTACAGTAGCATGCAGGTTGTATTCCCTCCATCAGAAGTTAACACATTTGTAGTTTTAAGGCTAAAAACTGAACAGAAATGTAAGCTAAAAAAAAAAGAAGAAGCTCAAAAAACAGGAGCCACACGTGTGCAACAGGATTTAAATTATGCGATGCATGACATTACCCATCAGACTTCACTACTAGTACTGTACCATTTGTAGGGTTTGAAACCTTATGCATCACTCCGCGTCACAGGTGTTCTAACAGTCATTAATTGTACCAACAGTCGGTTTGCCATCATGGGTGAAAGTAGGTCGGTACAGTGCCTGCCAAAACCCACATTCAAAGTACTTTCAGCAAGAAAAAAAATCTGATAACATTATGTCCTCTTAAACACCAATTTGGAAAGAGGGATTCTAACTTACACACTACACAGAGGAAAGTTCAGTGCAACAGCGCCACCTGTCTGTGATCCTGGTTAAGTAGCAACTAGGACATAAAAACATACCTTTTAATCTACTTTGGATGAGTCAAGTAAGCTGCAGTTGAGTGTACTCTTATTGGCTCTAAAATCCAACAATTCATAAAAGAAAAGAAAAATAAATTGAGGAATACAAAGCACTGCGCGAGCTTTATCTCAAATGATAAATATTTTGTTCTACAAGGCAGGAACACATGTAGGACAGATGTTTCATGTGAAAATACCACCGACACTGCAAAATGAACATTCTGTAAACCATGCCCTTCAGTACAGCAAGGTACTGTGGACATTTAGGTAGTGCACCTATGCCTCAAGATCTACTGGGAAACAAAAACAAACCAACAACAAAAAAACAGAACTGGTGGAAACTGGGGTCACAGGAAATGTGTGCGCTTACATGAGGTCACTGCCCAAAAACTGCTGTGCTGCAAGGATTTTTTCCAGTAAAAGCAAAAGCCCAAGATTGCAGTCTCACTCTCCTACAAAAGGATAAACGGACAGGAGACTGGGTTCACCACATCCTTACTTACACTACCAATACAAAACCGGAGATGGAGTCAACGGATACTACATGTCTGCATTTGGAAATGGGTTAAAGAAATTATGGTAGAAAATAGTTTTTAAATTGATTAGTTACATCATAAACCAGGACTTGTACTGCCGGATTATTTTCAAAGTCGGCTGTGGCTTTGATAGGAAGAATTTAAAATACAGACCAAAGCATAAAATTTGTTGATTTTTATCTGTTTGTCTACAGAAAAGATTTACGGCAATTTGCTGTAGTTGTTAAGACCATTCCCCGGGTTTTATGAGGCACAAAAAGGTTGTGTGTGTAATCACTCAATAAAAATTTCATTTCATCATTAATAATATGCAGAAAGGCAGACAAACGGGCCCCAAGATATATCCTCCTACTGCCCAAAGTCCCTGGGAAAGTCTACAGCGATCCTGGCCTGGATAAGCATGATAGATGGATAGCTATGAAATGTAATTTCTCTTATCTCCACACTGTATTCTAATGTTGCAATACATTAGATATCCTGCAATGTAGACAACTTCATACTTTGTACAATTCTACACAGTTGGCCAGGTCATACAATTTTTAGACACTCCCTAATTGACTCCATTACTATAAAGTGCCAGTGCTCAGCATTTGTGAGACTAGATTCAGTGAGTTCAAAGAGGGAAAATATTTTGACATTGCATTCACTTGTACCTGGTTTTCTGTCCAGATACAGAAAGTACTATAATCTTTTGCCATTTGTTTTAAGAAACAGAAGACAATATTAAATGTGTCCCAAACACCATCTTTAACACACTTTAAAATGACATGTGCATTGTTGTGTTCAGGGGGTCGCTTTTTCCCCCCTCATCCACTTTATAACAAGAAAATATTTGCATCTCTCACTTCGGGTTGCCGCGGCTAGTCTCTGAACAAACAAAAGAGCTCAGCCTTCTCTTCCCGATGCTTCTGCTTTATTGGATTCTTCCTTGGGTCACATTACAAAGACAGATTCCTATTAGGCAAACCATAACATACATACAGCAAAAGTATTGATTATTTCAAAATACTGGTATTGTGTGCTTTTTATCATCAAGTGCCATCTAGACCCTTCAGTAGAAATTAACTGAAGCCAGTTATACTTGCTAGCTTCTGACTGAACTGCATGCTGACTGCTAAATCCATCAGCATCTTTTTATTATGCAGTTTAATATGCCCCGACATGGATTGGCACGCTGTCAAGCGTGTACCCCAGCTAGTGCCCCAAGTCCCCTGGCATAGGCACCAGGCCTCCCGTGACCTTGTATGCGATAAGCAGTGTAGCGAATGAGTGAGAGAGAGTTTAATATGCCAATCCTCACCAACCAACCGGCTCCTACATATCACACAACAGCTACCCAACCAGGGAGGCTGAAGTTTAACACATGCTGCTTACAAGACAAATTAAGCCAAACACGCATATCGTTTCAAACAAGCTGCATTACAGAACAGCGTTATAAATTTGGAGTAGAGCGCCATCTGTCCTCTTTCACATTCACAAGCTCACAGGTGACTCTGATTGGCTAATGTCACTGTGACTGACGCAATCTTTCCACCTACCAAAGTTTCCTAAAGATGGCTGTCAAATTTCTAACTATTTCAAATACTTCGGTGGTCAACCACTCACCAAACAATTATTTAACCTTAGAAGCAATACATACATTTTTTTTAATTTTTTTTTTACAAAAGCTAAAACTAGCCGTGTGGAAAATTAAAACTACATCCCATTCATTTAGTGTCCCTTCCCATCAGCCACACCCAGAAAACATGACACGGCAACTAAAGGCTAGTGGAAGAGCTTTCTGAACTGGCAAATGATGACATGACAGACAGGCAGTTGAAAATACATTACAGTCCTGACCGGATAGATGTTGATGGTGAACAATGTGTCCTTCTCTACAAACCCTGTAAAGTCAAAGTTCTTCCTCAGAGGAGATATTTTATTGATGGCCGCTGGCTGGTGTAATGTCAGTCAGTCCCTGACATTGAAGATTAGCAATGCTGGCATTATGAAGTCAGCAGAAGGACGACCAGATGCCACATCTGCACCGATAACGCTCAAGAGCTGACTTAAACACATTTGCCTCTCAGCTCTCTCTTTTTAGCGTTTGGTAAACTCCTCATAACCCACTTTGGGATGAAACCAGAGTGGATTAGCATTTAGGCACCCACCCTGTCTCTGTGTGAACATCAAAGCTGCTGAGTCTGAGCTTCATAACCGAAAAAATAGCATCCAAATGGAGGCCCATGGCTCCATCAGACAGACAAATACAGCCTGCGAACAGCTGCTTTGGCATGGTTCGACAGGAAGCGATTTTTAGAGAGCTTGAGACAGGATGAATAATGCATAGGGGTCCAATCAACCGCAGGCTAAATGAAGATCTGCAGAAGGAAACAAAATGGTGAAGAGACAAACCTTCCAGTGGGGGCAATTTCATGCTAAAATAGGAAATCAGAGCACACCATGGATGAAGATTTAAGAGGGACTAGGCATTTTACACTGCTTCTGAGAACTGAAATGGCTGATGATGTGCCACTAATAGCAACATGGAAACATCATGAAGCTTTCACTGCTGCAGTCTCGTTACACCAACATGTATGATATTATTAAAACTAGAGATGTGCTTTTTATATGATTTTGATATTGGAAAAATGTTAGAGTCAAGTAATAGATATTCAGTGAACCACTGTGGGGGAAGCAATGTGCCGTAATGAAGTAGCATGTTTCCTGGAATTACCTTTCTCCGCTTAAAGGCAATACACATGTTTGAGTGACGATGAAAAAATGAACAGAAATTCTAAAAAATTAAAAAAGCTTTACTGAACGCCAGATCAATAGTTCTGTTGCAGCTCACTTGTTTTAAAAGAAAAACTTAAATAATCTAACAGTCAATACAGATAATTGGATGTCCTATTATATTCTCGTAATGGAAAATGAGCCACAAACGAGGGCTCTAATTAAAAACAGGGAGCGTCAATAAATAAACAGAAGATTAGATAGAGACACTTTCCTTCTGGTGGAAAAAGGGGTTTAACATGTAAACCTGAGGTACCTGAGGTGCATCTACAGCAGGGCAGCTCAACTCCAGTTATGGAAGGCCAGCATCCAGAACAGTTTTGCAAGAGCTCCGTGAGCATTTCCCAGAAAACTTGACCTTAAATTTGTTTATTTTGATCAGTGAGAATGCAATCGTTTGGGAACCGTGTGCAAATCCGTTGGAAAAGATGATCTCTGGCATGGATTGGATCAGATTTGAAGCCAATCACACCTGAATGAGGAAATGGACACGATGCTGTCAGTGCCGTGTGTCTCCGCCGTCTCTGTGTGCGCACATAGCACACCAATCTTATCCTCTGACGATAGCTATAGCTGCTAAAAGCAGGAAGGCATGCGAGGGCATTGCACTTGACATTTTTTAAAAGAAATATTAATAACGTCAGCCATAGCGTGAATATCGTCTTCTTCATTCTGGCCAGTAGGGGAGTGGGGAGAAGAAGCAATCATTAATTCAACAACACCTACACACACACCGGAACTAGTAATTAACAGATTAGTTAAATCAGCTGTGTTTGAGTAGAACAGTCACCGATTGTATTGGACACTTGCCCTCCGGGCCTGGCATTGAAGATCCCTGATGTTCTTTTAATAAAGTCCTACTTAACGTTTTTGCAAATGCAGTCTCTGTGTTGTCCTGAGAGTTTCATATCTGACCACCTGCTCCATCGTGCACAAGAATACCAACCACCTGCTCTTGAGACTCTACCGTACTCGTGGCATCAAAAGATTTATCACAAACATGGTCTTTTCCTTTCCTTTTATATCATTTTTCTGACTTTCTGCACAACAAACACTTAGACAGCAGATTTAGTATTCAGATCCAGGCACTCAATCAGTTAGCTGGGGATTTGAACACGCACAATTCAAACACAATTCCCTTGCAATATTCTACATTAATAAATTTTGATTTGTAATTGCAATGACTACTCATGAACACAAACAAAAGCAACTATGTGTAGTTTTAAATAATGTTATCCCTCAAGTAACACCACAGGATCTCAGAGGACGCAGATGGTGGAATCTCTTTAACCTACCATAGCTTCATCTTACCATAACTTCATCATATGCAATGTCTACAAAAACAACATTGGCTTTGCCGAGAATAAAAATGAAACAGCTATATATTTTTGGCTAAGCAGCACAGCACACTCCCGTGCTAGTTAGATTTATTTTTTGGCTCGGCGCACCACCTTTGCTTACAGCAACACTTGAGTTCAGCATATAATGAAAACATGATAAACACTGACAATTTAAGTACTCTTTTACACATCGCAATTTCAGCAGTCTTTTAAGATTAACTTGTGTGTGATACCAGGTCATGCAGAAAATAGTGTTTCACAACCAGAAACAAGCCCTCAGTATATAAGTGGTAATGTAACGCCTCGGGAAAAAGCCGCAAGGAGTCATTTGTTGAGGGGGTGACAACATGGCATGCCTGTGCTTAATAATAATAATTCAAAAATTTAATAATTTTTTTTTTTTAAATAGAGTCAAAGATTTTAAATATTTTTCCCCTTGCACATTTTGTTTAGGCTTCACACTTGTTAAGTCCATATTTGTAGCTGTCCGATGAGGTTCGTCTAATCCCGGGTTGTTCTTTTGTTTGTGGCTTTCACACAAGTGTCCTAGCTGCAATAACACTCTGAGGTACAGTTTAAAATGCATTCAAAGCCTGCTGATCTCTACTCAGGACCGAGGAATTCAGTTAGTGTGTAGTTTTTGTCTGGAACTTCATTTTGGTCCTAAGAATATCATACAATACAGACAACATACAAGACCTTATAGTGATGTCTTCTAAAATCATAATACCTATTATAGTTTATCTCCTGTTTGCTTTTGTTACACAAACAATAATCCCAAAAATATGTGGACACCTGCCTGTCACACTTGACTATTTGCTGAACATCCCATTCCAGGGACGAGGTTGTTTTCACATTAGAGCCACGAGATCGTTTCCGAGAACACTTGACCCTAAAGTCGGGTTCATTTTGATCAGTGACAACACAATCGTTCCACTCACGGGAACCATACCCGAGTCACAGTATGACTTGCTCGAGTACAGTACGGCGTACTGGGGCATGAACCGAATCGATTATGGAATACACTCGTACCTCAACCTGGAAATAGATTCGTGTTCAAATTAGCGCCGTTTGTCTCCTCTGAAATCTGTGTGCAGCATGTGCCTATAACATCCTTGCACCTATACAGCCATAGCTGATAAAGCAGGAAGGCTTGCAAGAGTGTTAGCCTTGGCATTTATTTCCACCAGGGGAATGGGGAGCAAAAATAATATGAACGCTGGAGTGAAGAGCACTTGTTCTTGGGCACAGCACAACTCAATCATGTCTAATGTGAAAACGCCCTTCTGCAGTTACAATAACCTCAACTCTACTGGGATGGCTTTCTACTAATTTCCAAAGTGTGGAGTTTGGGGATTCAGTTACAAAAGTATTAGTGAGGTCAGGAGGTGATATTCAGGTGAAGAGTTTTGGGTGAAATCAGAGTTCAGGGCTGTCCAGGGACACACATGATCTTCCAGTCGACCCTAGTTAATCGTCTTCATGGAGTTCACTTTGTACACAGGTTTGTTTGAGCATGAGTTGGACCATGTTTCCTTAGATACAGTGAAGGAAAACTGTAATACTACAGAATATATTGGTGGTATGTTTCTCGACTGCCTTGTGGTAGGCACGGATTTAAAAAAAAAAAAAAAAAAAAAAACAGCCTCTGGAAGCAGTGCCAGTCGCAAGCCCGGATAAAATGGGAGAGTTGCATCAGGAAGGGAATCCAGAGTAAAACCTGTGCCAAGTTCGGGTGGCCCGCTGGTGAGACCTCTCGATAAGAGCAACCGGAAAACTAACATATACAGTTCGGACTTTGTCGCAACAGTTTTGGAAAAAGAACAAAATGGGTGCAATAGTCAGGCTTCCAAACACATTTGGTAAAAGAGACATTTAAAAAAATTTATAATAATAAAAAATGTATTATGATTGTCACAAAACCATGTGACAGCTGTCTAAAAGTATCACGGTACCAGAGAAACACATCCATGTTAGTGAGAAAGTTTTGCAGGATTAACTTGCACACACTTACACTAGTGTTGCTAATACACACAATCTCTAATTTTGCATATTCATCATTAATATTATGTATATACAATGTATATAATTTGAAAGCAGTGAGTGACCGGTAAGCAGATAAAGACATAAGGGCTCAAAGTTATTACTGTTTTGGTGATCTACTCGTTATTAGGAGGGTGGTCATAATGTTATGGCTGATTAGTGTACATTCTAGACTTTACCGCAACAATTTGGGAAAAAAGAGTACGAGTATAATAGTCAGTTTTCCAAACACATGTGGTAAACAAGACATAAAACAGCCGATTAAAATCGTGATATCACGTGACAACTGTAACAATATCACGGTAACACGCAACAACCGTTTTAAACCGTGACATCCCTAATAGTGAGAAAGTTCTCCAGGATTCACTTCAACACATACACTTAAGTGTTGCGAAAACACTCAATCTCTGATTATGTATCGTCATTAGTAGTCATATTTAGCATTAAAGAAAACGTAAATAACTCGACTGACATTATCATTATCGAATGACATAATAAGTCGCTTGCTAAGCTAACAGTGGCAAGCTAAGCCAAAGGGCTAGCAATTTTAACGACTGTCAAGAACAATAATATTAAACACATTAAATGGCTGTATTGTAAATGAGCAGCCCTGCTTACAGTTTATAATGAAACCCCGCGCCTGAGCAGCTGACTCGGTTTGAGTGCTAAATGACACTGAAGCTAACATGCTAAAGCTAGTTAACAAAACAGCGAGCGATCCGCGGCCTAGCCCAGGTGTGCAGCGCGCGCTAATGCTAATCTAACTAGCACACAGAGCCGATCAACCTCCTCGCCACTGCACCGCTCCTCCGTTAACTGCATACCGCACCTGAAATCCTTGTCGCTTGAAGTCATCTTCTCCAGCAGATTAGAGATGTGATACGAAGCACTCGCCATGTTTGCAGTGTGTGTGTGTGTGTAAGAGAGAGAGAGAGACACCGCTTCGCTAGCAACCACTTGTAAGTGCTCAGGTTCTTCCTCCCTTTCCTCTCTCGCGTACGCGGCTGCAGAGTAAAGCCGAGTTCTCCACGAGGTCCTCGCTTATCTGGGTCGCCAGGCGGTGATCAGCGATTTGAGGAGACTTTCATCCCGTTCTCAGTTTCAGGGTTTGAATGGAGGTCCGACTCGGCCGTGCAAGAGAGGGAGGAGCCGCGGATCCACACCAGTGCCGTTACATGGGTCAAAGTTGAGCAGAAAATTCTAGAGGCGGGACTTCGTTTTGATTGACAGGCGAATGGTCGTATAGATGGTGCGGAAACTGTTCCCGGAAATGGAGAACCAGTTATAACATTATTCCGTTTAAATTGAAAAAAAAGGACAAGATCAAAGTAGTAAAACAATAAATAAGGGATAGTAGAAATACAGTTTGTATAAACAGAAATAAATATATATTCCTAAAAATGAGGGGCTGACAGGAAGGATAGGCTGACTTTCCTATATAATATGAGACTGTTTATAATATATATATATATATATATATATATATATATATATATATATAATATATAGAGAGAAGAGAGAGAGAGAGAGAGAGAGAGAGAGAATTTTTTTTTATTCTAAAAACTTATTTTAGAATAGATGTATTTAAATTATATTTATTTTACATACATAGGTTTGACTTTTTTTGTAACTGTTGAGGGTCTCTATGTGTCTTCTCTCTTCTCTTTCTTTGGTACTCTCTATTACTTCTCTTTTGCTCTTCTACTGAGAACTTCTGTCTTGCCATACTTGCCTGAAATTAAATAGATTATTCATACAGTAGTATATATATATATATATATTATATATATATATATATATATATATAGCCTCAAAAGTCTCTAATAAAACACCATCTAACTTTAAGTGTTTTTAAATTATAACCTAGAAATGATAAGTGACTAAAGCCCTTCTTCCCTGATGCACCCATCATTTTGGAATAGGTTCAGTCTAGACTCATCAGACCACATGACCTTTTGCTTTTTCTCCAAAATCCTTACACACTAATATAGACACAAATATGCTACAGTAGTATATACTGTATAAACATGGCAATGACTGTGCTTTGTAGATGCCCTTATTGTACATTTTAATTTTATAATTTCCTGAAACAGTGAAGAAACCTTTTTGCTGACTCATTCCTTACTTTTACAATTATATATTATATATTTGGTCTATACACCACGACAATGGATTTGAAATAAAGCAATATTTTACCTTCATTTCAAGGGGTTCAAAAATATTGCATGAACCGTTTAGGAATTTTAGCCATATACTGTATAATAATGTCCCTTTATTTTAACAGGCTCGAAAGTACACACGTGGACAAAATTGTTGGTACCCTTCGGTCAATGAAAGGAAAACTCACAATGGTCACAGAAATAACTTTAATCTGACAAAAGTAATAATTTAAAAAAATTCTATGAATGTTAACCAATGAAAGTCAGACATTGCTTTTCAACCATGCTTCAACAGAATTATTAAAAAAAATAACCTCATGGAACAGGCCTGGACAAAAAAATACTGAAAATAATGTGACCAAAGCGACATGTTAATTCAAGGTGTGTCCACTAATTAGCATCACAGGTGTCTACAATCTTGTAATCAGTCAGTGGGTCTATATATAGGGCTCCAGGTAGTCACTGTGTTGTTTGGTGACATGGTATGTAACACACTCAACATGGACCAGAGGAAGCGAAGGAAAGAGTTGTCTCAGGAGATTCGAAAGAAAATTATAGACAAGCATGTTAAAGGTAAAGGCTATAAGACCATCTCCAAGCAGCTAGATGTTCCTGTGACTACAGTTGCACATATTAGTCAGAAATTTAAGATCCATGGGACTGTAGCCAACCTCCCTGGACGTGGCCGCACGAGGAAAATTCATGACAAATCAAAGAGACGCATAATCCCAATGGTAACAAAAGAGCCCAGAAAGACTTCTAAAGAGATGCAAGGTGAACTTCATGCTCAAGGAACATCAGTGTCAGATCGCATCATCCGTCGTTGTTTGAGCCAAAGTTGTCTACATGGGAGACGACCAAGGAGGACACCATTGTTGAAAACAAATCATAAGAAAGCCAGACTGGAATATGCCAAACTACATGTTGACAAGCCACAAAGCTTCTGGGAGAATGTCCTATGTACAGATGAGACAAAAATGCAACTTTTTGCCAAGGCACATCAGCTCTATGTTCACAGACGGAAAAATGAAGCATATCAAGAAAAGAACACTGTCCCTACTGTGAAACATGGAGGAGGCTCTGTTATGTTCTGGGGCTGCTTTGCTGCATCTGGCACAGGGTGTCTTGAATCTGTGCAGGGTACAATGAAATCTCAAGACTATCAAGGGATTCTAGAGAGAAATGTGCTGGCCAGTGTCAGAAAGCTGGCTCTCAGTCGCAGGTCATCGGTCTTGCAACAGGACAATGACCCAAAGCACACAGCTAAAAACACCCAAGAATGGCTAAGAGGAAAACATTGGACTAAAGTGGCCTCCTATGAGCCCTGACCTCAATCCTATTGAGCATCTTTGGAAGGAGCTGAAACATGCTGTCTGGAAAAGGCACCCTTCAAACCGGAAACTGGAGCAGCTTGCTCATGAGGAGTGGGCCAAAATACCTGCAGAGAGGTGCAGAAGTCTCATTGACAGTTACAGGAATCGTTTGATTGCAGTGATTGCCTCAAAAGGTTGTGCAACAAACTATTAAGTTAGGGGTACCATCATTTTTGTCCAGGCCTGTTCCATGAGTTAATTTTTTTTTTTATAATTCCGTTGAAGTATGGTTGAAAAGCAATGTCTGACTTTCATTGGTTAACATTCATAGAATTCTTATTTATTATTACTTTTGTCAGATTAAAGTTATTTCTGTGACCATTGTGAGTTTTTCTTTCATTGACCGAAGGGTACCAACAATTTTGTCCACGTGTGTAAGTAGACAATCAGATAATATTTATTCCAAATGTTGAATTTTTATTTGGTAGCTACTGTATAAAAAAAAAAAAAGAAGAAATGCAGTTCAAACATCTGCCAGTGCAAGTGAAGAATGTATATATATTTTTTAAAACTATTTATGGGAGTCCCGAGTATCAGTGCATTGTAACGGGTGGTACGATTTCCACAATGGGAAAAATGTATGAAATTCATTGGTGCTTGGACTTTTGGTATCTCAATAACATGACGCGCTATACTTTTGATGTTGTTGTTGCTGTTCTTCTTGTTTATGAACATCAGTAGAGAGATAAATTAGGAGGTGCAATGATTGAAAAATGCAATGACTGTTCATAATGTAAGTGATAACAGGACTTAACTTCGCCAATGGACATTTCGCAATATTATACGTAATTATAAACAATTAGAAGTAAAAGGTTTTGTTGTGTAATAAAACATATTTTATATTGAAAAAAATACAATAATCAAAATAAATATAATTTGATTTTAATGGCATTTAATATTTTCTTTATATTTATATATTTTATTAAAACACAATTCTAGGAACACATTAACAAACCCGACAGAATCTCTTTCATATGGATCTGTGATTTGTCTCAGGTGTGTTAGAATTCCTGAAATTAGATGCATGGAGTTTTTGGTCATTGTCGTTTTGGGTCTGTCACATACTATCGCTATGCTATACTGTATGTCTGACCATTTCTGACCAGTTGAATTTTTATTTGGTAGCTACTGTATAAAAAAAAAGAAGAAATGCAGTTCAAACATCTGCCAGTGCAAGTGAAGGTCATCATTAGGCTGAAAAATGCAGATCTATCAGAAACATTTTAGGAGTGGCTGAATAAAAATAATTGGTACATTCTTAAAAAATAGAAGAAATGGACTAGCAATACCACAGAAGACAAATAAAGTGGATGATCACAGAATTATTTTGTTGGTGAGGAAAAACCCTTTTGTAACATCTAGCCAAGTCAAGAAATAAGGAGGAGGTAGGCTGCTGACATAAGCAGGATGAATTCTGAATCGTATTGAGCTTTACTTTCTGCTCAGATTCAGTCAAATGTTGAAAAAACGATAGGACTGTGCTTCACAGTTGAATAATGACCCAAAACTTTGCACAAAAGCAAACTCGGAGCTTCTCCTGGCTAAGAAATAGAAAGCACAGAGTCAGTCACCTGACCTCATCCCAGCTGAGCATGCTTTTCAATCACTGCACACAAAACTTTTGCAGAGAAAAACAGGCATAAAGACCCAGAAAGAAGCAGCAACTGAAGGTGGTTGCAGTAAATGTCTGGCAAAGCAGCTCAAGGGAGGAAACTCAGCATTCGATTTTGTCACGGGTTCCAGACTTCAGGCATTCATTGATTGCAAGGTTTTGCATCCAATTATTTGAAAAAAATCCTATTGTTAGTTTGTATATTCTCTTTTCACTCTGTGAATATGGAGCTACTGTTCGCATTGTGGTGGGGTACAGAGGCACGGTTATGTAAAAAATTATGTCACTGTCCAAATACTTATGGAAGTAACTGTAAACAGTGATGTTGGCTAGTAAACTCAGAAACATGGTATTCAAACATGAATAGCACAATGTAATCATATCATTAGTTATAAATAACATAATGTTGAGGTGCAAAAGTAAATCATTTGTTTAAAAAAATTATCAGATAGTATGTTGTCATTATAACCGTATATATAACATATACTGTACCATAAGCATCACATCTGTAGAGAACACCTGTATATTCCAGAAGACAATATGTGTTGAAATGAGGTGTTGGTGCAGGGTGAGGAGCAGGGCTTGTTCATGTCAGTTCTGTGTCAGTAGGGTGTTTCCTTAAGGAAGAAGTTGTAGCAGATGTTTCACAATATAATGAACCAGATCTGTGAAAGGGGTAATTCACAATGCTGGTGGCTGTGAGGACTCAGCTTTTATGTTAAGTGTTCTTATAGTATGTTCTCAAGAATACGCGCACCAAGCAAGTTGGTGATCTCTCAATTGTCTCAACAACCATGCTGTTGATGCGATTCCTGCAGAGCTCCCGAAGAAATCTCCCTGAAGAGACTTCATGCTGATGATGCTCATCAGTGTTGTGTGCTTGAGCTGATAAATCCCCAAACTATGCAATAAGCTGGCACACAACATAAGCAATGATGATGCAAAGCATAGCTTTGTTCAGGTCAGGGATAGATGAAGATCCTATCCCGATCTATTCTGCAAGTCTGTCCCAGAGCCCCATACATACACACATTCATGCACTCATTCCCACCTAGTGTAGCAATTTAGTGTAGCTAATCCTCATATCTGCATGTTTGTGAGAGGCGAGAGACCAGAGAACCCAGTGGAAACCCCCCCCCCCACACACAATGGGAGAGCATACAATACTCCACAGACTGTAACCTGACCTTGTACCATTTGCATGCAAATTTGAAGCAGCATCACATTAGGTAGAATTGAAGTTTATTTTATAGTCTCCAGATTAGGTTTTTAATGCGTGTGAATATATGTCCCAGTCCGTTCTGTTGTGTTGTGCACTGGTCTATGACGTGGAGGAAAACATTAAACATTATTAAAATTACAATGAATAATCACAATGTTACCAGTGCATGACACATTCATACAGTGAGAAACTACATTTATGCTAACAATTTAACAAACCTCTTTATCACTCATTCACTCTCTCTCTCTCTCTCTCTCTCTCTCTCCCTCTCTCTCTCTCTCTCTCTCTCTCTCTCTTATGCGCACACATACACACAACTGCAAAGAAAGTTCTATGATAAGGACATTTCTGAACGAACCCGACTATACAAATAAAAACATGATCATGCTGGCATTTGGTATTTTGAGTATTCAAGACAAGGGCTGCCAAATTCATTTCCTAAAGCATTTTGATTACATTGGCACTAATCTAGGGCCAATTTGTTTCCAATTTGCCATAAAAATCCTTTATGATTTCAAAGAATCCCCAGAACAGCTGTGTACCAAATGCCTCTTTGATGGACAGCAGGTGGCAAAGGCATAAAAGAATATTGAGAGATGAGTTTAGTGTTGTGCTGAAGAACAATGCATGTTTGCTAGACACTTGTACTAGTTAACATTACAGGATTACCTAATACTACACTACCCGTTTACAGTTTAACAACCAATACATGTTGATCAAATCACGTTCAATATACAGTACGTTCACCGCATTTTTGTTCAGATTTTTATGTATGATCATAATTCTTGAATAATACACCGCCTGGCCAAAAATGTTGCACACTCTAAGATTCAATTCAGTCATTCATTCATTAATTCAAAATGAATGAAATTACTCCTATATATTTATTTTGCCTCAAATGTCTCTAATTAAACACCATCTACAGTACATTTAGTTGTTTTTAAATCATATTTTACATATGATAAACGACTGAACAGTTTTAACTGAAGCAAAATAAAACTTATTTAATACAATGAAACAAATACAGTTTGCACAATGATACAGTGTATAAACGTCAGTAGTAAACATATGTAGATTGTACACTACATTTAGATGATACTGTATGTTTTTGATCTGATTTTTATGTATGATCATAGATCTCGAATAATACACTGCCTGGCCAAAACAAAGTTGCACACTCTAAGATTCAGTCACCTTTAGTTCGGGTTATAGCACCACTACACTGGTCAGTGGTGGCCAGTTCATGTTTGAAAAGGATTACTTTTCCACTCCTTAACAATTTGTGTCAGAAAACCTCCATAGATGTGAAAACCTGCCTGGCAAAATACATTCAGGTCATCAGCTGACTTCATTTTATTGCCAACTCCAGAGGCTTGTATAGTGGGCACGAAGCATTATGGGTGCATCGCTTCATGTGCTTCCCTTCTTATCCTAACGTGCCCATCTTTAAGCTCCCTATCAAATTCCAGTCTTTTTTTCCCTGATAAGTCTCACCATTAAGTGGTTAAGGCCACATGGCAGTTTAGTCCCAAGCCTATGAGTTACCTCACATTGTGTGTGCTCTTCTTTTCACTATTAAAAATATCTATGTTTTCTACTATAGATTTTTTACCATGCAACTTCACCAAGTATCTAATCAGCCATTTTGGTACTGAGATAAATCTTTATGCTACAGGATTTTTTTAGATAGCAATCCACACAGCGTCCAAATTCCATTGGCTGGCATCATTATGTGCGATGTGTTAATGCCAATCATGCAAATAGTGTTCACACAGCTGCATTGCTTCATTATGTACTATAGACATTGGGGTACTGAGACAATAAAAAAAAAACATATACAGTATACTGTACATAAACAATTTTTTTCTGAGGTGCACAATAATATTGTTTTATAGGATATAAATAGGCTAAAGTATTATCTGTTGGAAAATGTGAATGGGTAAATTAGGCTGTGTTTAGGCTAACGAGAACAGAGAGGTTAGGCAAAATTAGAAGACCTTAATGCCATGTTAGTTCGATTCAAATTGAGGCTAAAAGATCTCTTAATTACACAGACAGTCAGTGACCCTGCAGTGGTGAATGACAATGAAGACGAATGCGCACAAATGGGGTTTAATGATGCACTTTCTGTTTACAAAAGTCCCCCGAGGCATTAATCAATTATCCCATGCTAAACGTCCCCCCCCCCCCCAACTCTCTCTCTCTCTCTCTCTTTCTTTCTCTGTACAATTTCAAAATGATATCCCCTTCTCATTTGGATGAACCTATTTATACAGTATTTAGCTTGCTTATTATAAATGCCCTACCCCACCCACTGCGAGTTATTACAGAAGGAACAAAACCCTTAATACAAATAGACCTTAAGTAAGTCAACGCAGAACGCAATAGGGCACAAATCCCAGTCCCTTAATGCACATTCATATGCATGCAGGCATTTCAATTCGTCCTCATTCATCTTCACTATCTCCACTGAGTCAGTGAGTGCTGATTCACATGGAGGAGAAAGACAACTCGTTTCATTACCTGTTATTTCTAGCTAACCAACAGCTTAGAAAAAAGGAAAGGAAAACCTGATGTTACGTACATTCGTGTGCATATGTAGTTTGCAATGTCATCTATACTCAATGCAAATGCTTTTTAATGACGGTAGCTCCCTCCATTATTAACAATTAACATCGTTGCTATTCATACCGCAGCACTGTTGAATTCTCAAATCTCATTGGTCAGGAGGTGTTATGATGACAGCTATGATTTAAATCACACATTTACATGTGCATGTTATATTATTGTTTCTATAGCAACAGATGATTTACAGGGTCTTGTATGATGTCAGATGCATATCATTTGCAATCATCTGAAAAGTGGTGTTATGTAACAAAGTCTATCTGTATATATATTAATATATATATTTTTTAAACAATTTATGGGAGTCCCCAGTATCAGTGCTTTGTAACGGGTGGTACGATTTCCACAATGGGAAAAATGTATGAAATTCATTGGTGCTTGGACTTTTGGTATCTCAATAACATGACGCGCTATACTTTTGATGTTGTTGTTGCTGTTCTTCTTCTTCTTGTTTATGAACATCAGTAGAGAGATAAATTAAGAGGGTAAAAAAGCAATGACTGTTCATAATGTAAGTGATAACAGGACTTAACCAATGGACATTTCACAATATTATACGTAATGATAAACAATTAGAAGTAAAAGGTTTTGTTGTGTAATAAAACATATTTTATATTTTAAAAAAATACAATAATCAAAATAAATAGAATTTGTTTTTAATGGCATTTAATATTTTCTTTATATTTATATATTTTATTAAAACACAATTCTAGGAACACATTAACAAACCCGACAGAATCTCTTTCATATGGATCTGTGATTTGTCTCCGGTGTGTTTAGATGCTGGGAGTTTTTGGTCATTGTCGTTTTGGGTCTGTCACATACTATCGCTATGCTATACTGTATGTCTGACCATTTCTGTAGAATCTCCATATTGTCCTTCTCCTTATGTAAATAAAAAGGAATATAAAATCTTCAACTAATTTTGCTTATTTTTCTACATTTCTATACTATGTCTCTGTTCTTTCGTGTCATGTTTGAGCTCTCAGCCTTTATTATAACCCTGAATCGGCCTCTAAATCTGACTTTGCCTGTTTTGAACCTGTTCTCAGCATGCTCCTAGATGTTAGCTTCAGTACTGGATCACTGTGAACCGCCCCCTGCGTTCCGCCTTCTTCCAAAGCATCATCAGATTTATCTCGCAGCATCTGTCTGCAACAAAACCTGATCTAACCGTCTTGCACGGTACTTGCTTGCACTTCTTATTGATCCTTTAACAATAAATATTTGAAAAGTTAAAACTGTTGACATTTAAAGTTTTTCTCATCACGTGAATCCTGAATAGTTTCTACATTTCCTAGAGATTAAATGTGCACAGTATTTTACTTGTTTTATCGACAGCAACAAATAAAGTAAAAAAAAATAAATAATAATAATAATAATATGAAACTGTGTTTTTAATGTTATTTATGTTTACTTGTGATTAAATATGAGTCTTTTTTACTTACTACACTGAGCAAAGTGCGCCTGGATGTCGTTCTAGCTGTTCTTTATTAGCTGGCTACGACAGAGAACATCTAATCTCTTCCTAAACCTCTTTCCCTCGTCTGTCACTCTGTCATTTTCCCTCTACTCTCTCTACTTCCTTCTCTCCTCACACTTGATTAACTTTGAAAAAGGACCCAAATCTCTTAACAGGGGATTCTAGCTTGAGAAGTCGGTGTCTATGCATTAATCTGGATATGTACTGTAGTGTGTGTGTGTGTGTGTGTGTGTGTGTGTGTGTGTGTGTGTGTGTGTGTGTGTGTGTGTGTGTGTGTGAGTATTAGTCTTGTCACAAATGTTATTTCTAAATAATGGATGCTTTAAATTTAGTTCCGAATGGAATCTTCTCCACGTCTTAAAGATGATGTAAGGTAAAAATTTCTCAACGTCTCAACGTTTTATTGTTTCCTCTCCTGTAACGTGTAATAAAGTTTGTCATGCCTGGGTACACTGACTCTTGAGGAATTTGCCAACACTCCAGGGCAGACATTTCATCATCCTCGGTCATTAACAGTCTAATTTGTCATAACTGCTCATCATTTTCATTCATTGCATACTAGATGAGTAATGCACCACTCCTGACTCTCACTGTAAGGTTTCGCCTGTTGTGTACAGTAGTTTGTTGAGCACGTTTGTCAGCATTGCTTGTTTGGTTTTTGACTTTGCATTGCTTTTTCCCCACATTTCTCTCTCTTTGCGTTGTAAACTGTGAAAGCCAAGTAGAAGTATTCTCTACTAGAAGTATATTCGTCCCTGGCAGACTGTTTCTGTTTCGCATTTACATTCGTAGGTGGACTGCCCTCTTGAGTTAAGTCCACATGGTTTCATTAGAAATGCACCATTTCACCTAGAGGAGTGTCTGAGACCAGCAACATAGACGGCTGATGAAACAGTTTGTTTTTCCCAACCGCAACATTCTGCACAGGATGGACATTTGCATGCTCGACATCCTTATCAGGACATCAATCTTAATGCAGTTCAGCATCATCATGCAGCGTAGGTTCACCTGCTTCTTCTGTGTGCTGGAGACCCAAAAGTCCACCCCAAATCCTGATCTTGATCCCAAAATCAAATGCCTTTTTCTAATCTGCAATTTGAATGCGCAGATGCCGAGACGAGACCTACTGTCATACCATTCGTCCAACAGAATCTCCATGATATGCTGCATGAGGTATGCTTTCTAGTTTAGAACTAGCAGTTGTAAACTGTGGTTTTGGCGCTCTTGTCTCCCTCGCAGTATAATACTTTGTCCTCTTCCTGACAAATTACTCAGACTTTTTAAATTGTAAAAAGTAACTCCAGACTTTTAAAATACATTTATGATAGCCCTGATTGTGCTTATTTTTATTATTAAGTACACATGAATATTGATTTTTGAATATTGATAACAATGTCAATAACAATCTTGTTCTTTTGTGTCGTCTGCTGTTTGTAACAACAGAGTTTCAGAAAACTGAACGTGAAATGTAAAGAAAATAACTTGTTGAATAATGACAACCTGTTGCATTTAGTTTTAAATATTATCTAGCTGTGTGTCAATTATTTTTCTACCGATCTTGTCCTTCTGAAATGTTTTTTTTTGTTGTTGTTGTTGAAAATTATGTATACAATTGCACGAATGGAAAAATTGAATCGTTGCATCTACAATTAGTTTTGACCATTATTTTAAAGGTTACCGTTATATCTAAAGAAATATCTCTAGTACATTGAAACTAAAAAAATACCAAGAAAAGGTTTAGTAAAAACAAATCAGTGATGTTTACATTAATTATTAATTCAATAGCATAATAAAAGTTGAAATGATATTTTTCTTAAATGCTGTTGTGTACTACATTAAATATTACAGTACATTCATGTAAATATGCTGCTATATCCCAAAGTGTTTATAATACTTGCATAACTGGGTTAAATTTAATATAATTTTGCAAGCACACACATAACTGGAAAGAAAAGACATTTCAACCTTTATTTAAAACAATTGCATGCCAAAGAGTTTCGTTTGTTTGCGTTTATTATGAATGAATATGATTATTATTATGAATATTATAATTATAGTATGATATTATGGATATTAGGTATAACAATAGGATTGTTTTTAATATGTTTTGCTTAAAGCTTTTTAAATTATTTCAGTTGTCTTTGTCCCCTTTGCCAGGCAGGTTTATGGTTTGTGTGTGACACAGTAGTCATCTTCAGTGCTGACTGGACAGTCTTTATGAAGGTTGATGGAGGTGTTTTATCCAATGTAGAGCTACGTCTGGTTCAAACATCTCAAATTTAATTGATCAAGAAGGAGTAAGGCTAACTTTTAGAAGATACTTTAGAAGAAAACTTTGTACAGTGTTTATGTTCTCTTGCTCTCTTAAAGGAACAGTTACTAAGAACAGGATTCACCAAAATTGATGGAAGGACAAACAGTGAACTTATCAAGGAGGCTGCCAAAAGACCTACTGTATGGCAGTGTTAAAGAAGCCACAGACATATATGGAAGAGGTAAAAATCACGTAATGTCTCATACAATGTCTTGTATTTTTCTCATGGCAAGATGGAAGTCCTTTCTGAAAATAATAATAATAATAATAATAATAATAATAATAAGTTTAACTTACACTGTTTGTTGAAACTTGTCATGGTCTTACAAAACCAGGGTTACATCTTTTGAACATAGGACTAATAATTCTAATAATATTAGTTATATTCTAAGAATTCTAATAAAAAATAAATAAATCCCCCAAATATTATCATTCCCATGGTGAAGCATGGTGGTGGCAACATCATGCTATGTGGCTGCTTCTAATAGTGATAGAGAAAATCATTGATCATCCAAATGCTTATTCAATTTGGTGCAACACATACAGACCTCCGGTAGACAGATGCAGATGCAGGAGAATTCCACAATCCTGCATGATACCAGCATCCAAAAGCGAATCCAAACCAACAAAGGAAAGGAGAATATTATCAAAGTCTGGAATGACCCAGTCAACACCAGCTCTAAATCCTACAGAAAATCTAAGGAAAGACTTCTTCTAGAAGGTGAACGAGATCTCCTTGCAATTTGATAGATGGGATAATTTCATTATTTTTCATGTACTGATAACAAAAAAAAAAATCTTTGATTGCATTTTGATTGAATCATGTAAGGTAGATCATAAAAAAAAATATGAAAGTTTGCTTCAAAAGCTTTCAACTTTCAGCACTTTATAATTCATCAGTGATTTTATAATCAGTGTGAAATTTTACTGGAAGCCTATATAGTGAGGATGGAAGAGGGGTAATATAATAAAACATTTTGGGTCTTGTAAGGGCATTCAGCAGTCCAACTTATACTGTAGGTAGCAGAAACATGAGCATGTAATGGCATTATACTTTTTTAGCATTGCAATACTGAGATGAAAAGGGCTTCAAGTAATATTATTAAACCAAGCTTAATATAACTGAAAAGCCATCCAGAGTTCACACACACAAAAAAGCTCACTTGTACCTGTCTGTCGCCATAGCAGAATAACTTGTCCGAGCATTCAGGTGGCACCGATGTAAAACTTTTAAATGATATATTTCATATCGATATGTAGAATGTCTTTCAGAATGACTGCTAGTGTGCCTCCACTGCTTGAAATATATTGAATAAACTATCATCTAAAAAAAAGAATCCATTAAATAATACGCAATAAAGGTCTTCTTGAAAGGACAATCATGTCACATCTCACAGAGCACCAGATGGATTGAGCCAAACACAGTTCATCAGCAGCCCAAGCGTCAGATGGATTATTACTCCCTTTGTGTAACCCATGCCTCCTCCAACAGAACTGTATGCCCTTCCTAGCAGCTCTGACCTTTCTGTTATTGATTCATCTCACTGTCTGACTATCTCTCTCGCTCTCTGAGTCTTTGTGTTCTCTGAAGGTACTTATGTGTAATGTAACCGCAGATAAGTATTTCTGAAGAGTACATCCCACCAGCACACAAAGGACATGAGGTGAATTGAGACATGGATGTTTTTTTGTTAAGCAATAGATATAGCAATGAGTGACCCAGGGCCGCCCCGGGGCTATAGGCACCCTATGCGAGTTGTTGCAATGGCACCAAGACTCCAATTCTGACCAAAACAAAGATGGCTAGGACATTGCCAGAACTTGCTTTTTTTTTGGTTGAAAAGGGGTTTAATGGGAAGTATATTTATATTTACACAACAACATGCAAAATCCTATATGTAAATGGTAAGCATTTTATAGTTTATTCATTATTTATTACATTTTATGTTCAATTATATTTGTCGCCAGATGAGTCAAATACCCTACTACTCATTCATGATAAATTGTGCAGTAATTGTATAAAGACTCACAGGCAAAGACTATGCAAAGAGTCTAAAGAGTAGATAATTTACAGAGCTCGCAGCAGACGCAAACATTTCAAAATTAATTCAAACTCTCTGAATGGCATGAAAAGCAAAAATATTTGAATGATACACATAGACCTTAAAAGCATGGCCAGTTAGTTGATTGAATAATGTGTTCAAGCAATCATGTCACCAGATAAGTTTTGACGTACGGTATCTGTACATCATTCAAATAGTTAGCTACTCTACTGTACATTAGTAGATACGGCACAATCACACTGTAAAATGAGCTGTATGAGCTGTTCGGCAAGTGGCATGATGTGTTGGACTGGAGTAGCTCAGTTGTTAAGCCATTGGAATACTGATTAGAAGATCAGTATTCCATATTTTGAAATAAATATGACAATATATACAGTACAATGGAATGTATGTGAAGTGGGATCTGGATCTTGGTGCAAAAAAGTGCAAACATGATTGTCCGAGATAAGGAGATATCGCACAAGTTATACTAATCGCTGGAATAACACAGTCCTGGTGTAAAGTGTTTGGTGCAACCAAAGGCCCTTGAGCAAGGCACCAACATCAAGCCCAATTTCTCAGATGCAAAATTAAATAAAATGTAAGTCGCTATGGATAGGGGTGTCTGCCAAATTCTGTAAATGAATATAAATCATAGTAATTTCACATGCAAGTTAACAAATGTCATTAACAGGTCTTTAGGGATTTGAAATTGCTGACTAGTAAATGCACTACTCAGCCAAAAAACTTCATCACTTGGATTTAACTAAAAAAAAAAAAAAAACCTGGTAAGAGCCTTCCATTGGATAATCACTGCAGTGATTAATATGGTTCAGCTGACAGCAGTTTTCTTTCTTTTTTTTTTTAGCCCTAACTGATGTAGTAAATGCTGTAGCTTCTCATTTCTTAAACAACCATGATAGAAGATTCATCCTGTGGTTGTTGGCAAAGGTGTTAGTCCTGTCCCTTTCAGAAGGGACAGGAATAACAACAGTACAACTTTAAGAATGAAATATGCTTAATAGTGACAATAAGAGCATTTCCACATGCATAATGTAAAGGGAATTCAAGGGATTGGAACTAAACGGCTGTCTAGCCTTTAGAAAACCAAATATCTGTGCTAATTGGGAAAAAGGCTTCAACGTTGATGATTCTTACCTCCATATTGTTTTTTTTCTCTTTTTTGCCATTTTATGTATGTATGCTTAATGTATGTATTCTTTACACAATTTACACAATCACTGACAGTTGATTGGTGACTTATTCATCAAAAGACCACTACTTTTTATTACTCATTATTAACATATAACTATTGCATAAAGAAAGGAATACTTTATTCATGCAAATGTGCTTAATGAAATTCATAGTATATACTTAATAAAATATACAGTGAAACCTTGGATTACGAGCATAATTCGTTCTGGAAGTGGGCTCATATTCCAAAACACTCGTAAACCAAATTTAATGTTCCCATAGGAAATAAGGAAAACTCAAATAATTTGTTCCATGGCCCAAAAAAATAAATACATAAAAATAATTAATACAATATATAAAGAAAGAATAAAACAAATTAACCTGCACTTTACCTTAAAAAAGTAAAAATAAATCCGTTTGTGCACGCAGGCGCCATGTAAAGGCGAGAGAGAGTGTGTGTGTGTGTCTGTGTCAAATTAAGCGCACACACACATAGGAGACACGCTGAAACAGACAGGGAGATGTTGATTATACTAGTAAGGGGAGACAATTACCCACAATTCCGCAGCGCAAGAGTGAGAAAATCATATGACGTTCAGTGTCAAAACAAGAGCGCATGCGTGATACATGATACTCGACACTTGTAAACCAAGACTTGTTTGTTTTCAAAGTCAAAATGTATTAAAAATCTTTGCTCGTCTTGCGGAACACTAGTTACTCGCAATCTGAGGTTCCCCTTTATATATTTAGTCTAATGTATTCAAGCTCGCTAGAGAACCGATTACTGTTTTTGCACTGTTATTAAAATATTTTGTGCCATTTTGTCATTATCTTTCCTGTAATGTCCTTTAATTAAGCATATGCAATTAACATGTAGAATATCACAAATGCAGTTCACCTACTGCAGAAATATCTCTGTGATAGCAACAACAGGAAAAGCTCAAGTCTTAAAGTAGTCTTAAAGTCTTAAAGTGCTCTGTGCCAAAGCCGGCAGTGTGGGTGCAAGAAGCGGCTGTGGATTAGAGCTGACTCTGCAGTGCACAGCGTCAGACATGCCAGGATAATGCAGCACAAACTCCTGTCATGCCTTCTGATTTCACTTCTGCCAGCAGTTATTTTGATTCATGGAACACTGGGATGTTTGACAATACTTAGGGAGAGGACTAAATGAAGACAAAGTTACAACAGGCTGTTTCTGAGAATATGCTCACGGAGCAGGTCATGTTAAATGAGAGACCATCAGCTATAAAATTTGTAATTGTAAAATGATATTGTTTCCTTGACATTTTCAAGATAAATTGTGTGATATTTTGTTATATAATAAGTTTAGAATTAAAAATGTTAGATATGCTTTATTAAAGCTTATTTTAAGATAGCATGAACCAAAAATGACCGTTATACCTTATGATACTATGACCTTAGTATAAGCACCTGAAAAACAAAGTAATCCTCTCCTAAGGTAGACTGAACTACGATGGGTAAAGGCTGTCAATCCTTCCCAAAAATAGGCATTACTAAGATGTTTTCCTCTAATTTTGTACCCAATAATATATCAAGGCAGCAGACTTTCCTCCCATTTTTTTTTTTTTTTTTTTGCTCCTGTGCACCGGCTTCCTCTGCCTTTTATTATCAGACTTACATCAGCTTGCTGCCTGCAAAGAGGAAGCCGTGTGACACTGGTATTTTATTCTGCCACACAAACAAGTGCTGAAATGGGTAGTAAAGCACGCTGATTGAAGTAGAAATCATATTGCCTTTGATTGGTCTGAGAAAGTTGAAGCGCTGCCAGTGACCCATGAATCATTTCATGTCAAGCAGAAGCCAGGCACGGTCCAATAGGCCAGACTTTTTTTTTTTCTTTTCTTTTTTACAGCTCCAGATGCACACAGTCCCTGCTCTACGAACTGCATGCTCAGGATTTAAGACTGACATGATGTGTTCCCGCCAGACTGATTTATAGGCACCACAGTGGTGGAGCAGATAGTGTTGAAAGCTCCACGGTTCCTGGAGTGTTCAGATACTCAAAGCTCCAGGATCATTGGTTTAATCCTAAACTTCACATATTCTCCTGCTTCCTCCAGGTTCTCCACTTTTGTCCAACCTATTGAATCTACTGGGAGGAATATATGTGAATACTGGCATTTTTTAATAAAAAAAATCATAAGTACTGATTACAAATAGTGTGTATATGTGAATGCCATCAAATAACGCAGTTCCAGAAGATACCAAGCAGGCAGGTTTATTTTTCTCCAGAAGAATAATAGCCAGGTTAGATGACCTAGTGAGTCATATTTATGCATGCGTCCCTGTCTGCATGATGTGAAACATGATGCTTTGGTTCAGATTAATTACACTGATGACAACAGGGCTGTTATTAATATGTCCAGATAACTGTAGGTTTACTTTGAAAGTGTTACAAATTATCTGTCTGATATGTTTTGTTTTTTTTCACACTAGTCCACTTAAATGTGACAGACCCCTTATATTATATGCATTTTCTCCTCTTCATTTTCTCCTACTACTTCAGGCTACCTAAATTTAATCCCAGGTGATTCGCGACAGCACTCGCTCAGATGCTAAGTAGAAACAAGTCAGAAACACTAAAGGTCACAATAGTGAATCAGCCTTGGCTGAAAGACTGTTATTAGCATTGACATTTAGGAATAAGAATGCCATCATTCTACTCACCTGGTCGCATAATTTTAGAATGCAGTTTACTACTCTGCCCAGTCAAAAAAGTTACACACTCCAATCATTTTTCGAGCATTTTAGGTTTAGGTCACATAGTTTATTTTCCTTCAGAATTGCTTTAATTTTTGGCCGCAATCTTGTACTGATGATGGCGGTGTCAAAATATACATGAAGTCTTTTCCAGCACATCTCCGAAGACTTTCATTAAAGTTAAAGTCAGAAGTCTAGTGGCCAATTTAAGTGTGAAAATGATTGTTCATGCTCCCAATATAACTCCTTCACAAATTGAGCTCAATGAATTTTGCCATCATGATCCTTGGATATGCCAATAGTATAAGGAAAGAAAAAAAATCCATAGCACATTCAGGTTGCTGAGTCTAGACCTGAAGACTGAAGCAACCCCAGATCGCAACACTGCCTCCAGAGCCTTGATCGCTTCATGCGCTTCCCTTCTTACCCTAACAAAACCATCACTCTGGAATAGGTTTAATCTGGACTCATTAGACCACATGACCTTTGTCCATTGCTCCAAAGTCCAATCTTTATGCTTCCTAGCAAACCGATGGCTTTTTCAATTAGTCTCACTAACAAGTTGTTTTCTTATGGCCATTCAGCTGTTTAGCCTCAATCCTGTAAGTTCTCATCACATTGTGCATGTACAAGTACTCTTAAGTTTGTCATTAAAAACTATGTAATATATAGTTACATATGGAATATATGAAAAATACATATGAAATATGATTTCTATGATATCATGTCAAATGATGGTTCAGCATTATCTGCCCAGGTTATAATAAGGTGTTGGACAGTTCTTAACCCAGTTCCAGTCATTTCAAGCTCCTTCGTTGTTTTCTTTGCTTGATGGATGCAGCCCAATAATTTGAACCTCCTGAAACACAGTAGCATCTTTGCCATGAGCCCAGGATAATGAGAAAGAAATGAGAAGCTACTCTCTTAGGTTAAAATCACTGCAGTAATTATCCAATCAAAGGATCTTAAGTATTTGCTTATTTAAATCCAGGTGGTGACCTTTTTTGGCTGGCTGGTGTATAATGACACGATGGTGAAGACTGTTCAAATATGGTGCCAAACTTCAGTTCCATTTGCTCATTTGTCTGACACATTCACTGAGAGCAATTTACAATTTAGACATAAGAAAGCAATTGTGGGTCAAGGGTCTTGCTCAAGGATCTAACCTTCTAATCAGCAGCTCAAACCATTAATCATTGAGCTACCACTTCCCTTTAACGAATGATTACTCATTTTTGTTTTGTAACATCGAACCTTCTTAAAGCGACAATTTAGCATCATGGACAGTGTTCAGTGCACGAGCCTTTCATCTTATAATAACTGGGCCACAAACCTAAACATGAGTGCACTTTAATAACCTGATCTCTTGCCCATACTCCACAATCAGAATGGAAACAAGGATGTTGAAATGTTGTGTTGATTATTTATCATACGAGGTCTCCTTGGAACAAGTTTGCATTTACATCAATCAAAGAGTGACAATAATTGCCTCGCTATCTGGCCATGCAGTTCCCGCAAGCGTGTCACATACACACACACACACACAAGGTAGGTGACATGTTCAATTATCGGGAAGGTAAATGCTTGCATTTGGGGACGAAAAATAGACCAGGGCAATGCCAGCACAATGACAAGAAAATATTGTGTTATGTTTTATTCAAACTTTTCGGAAATCAACTTTCATTAATATTACCTGTCTAAGAAGGCTCACATTTAGTATTCTTTGGGGCCGAATAATACGTTATAAGGCACTTTTTTTAACTTAACACATTTTTGTTTTGTGAATTAGCTGCTAATTGCTAACGTATTATTATTATTATTATTATTATTATTATAACAATGAATGAATTATGGCAGCATGGTGGCTTAGTGGTTAGCTCAGTCTCCTTACACCTTCAGATCTGGGTTCGATTCCCGACCGAGTCCTTCCTCTGTGTGCATGAAGTTTGCACGTTCTCCTCGTGCTTGGATGGTTTCCTCTGGGTACTCCCACAGTCCAAAGACATGCAGATTAGGTTGGCATTAATAGTGTGTAAAAGTGTATATGTATGTGCCCTGCGATGGATTGGCACCCTGTCCAGGGTTGTTTCCTAGGATAGGCGCCAGGCCCCCCGTGAACCTGTATATAGGATTAAGCAGTATAGACAATGAGTGAGTGAGTGAATTAATTATTGCATGGATTATCATAACGCTTAAGTAAAATTGTTGGAATTTTGTTGCAACAAAAATAAAACTAAATAAAATTAGTAATTATTTCAGATTTGTTTTTATATTTCTCTCCTGAACAATATACTGTAAGGGAAGGGGGTGAGAAGGTATACAAATTTACAGCCTCTTGCTTTTTGACATATGGATGCTCGGAACTGTTGTTTATAGCCCCTTGTCATGCCTCAATGGCAAAACCATTTTACACCTCTTGTATGCAGTTGGAAATTAAATTTGTTGGAGCTCTTACAGTGCTTGACTGTGTTTAAATAATGAATGGTAATAAACAAATAAATAAATAGCAATGTAAAAGTATTAGATTTATATATAAATAAACACTATATATATATATATATATATATATATATATATATATATATATAAATAAAATGCAGTCAAGTGCATGGTACCGGTTTGTACAAGTTGCCACATTTGAACCACAATTTTCAAATCTCATTGGCAAGAAGAGGTTTAATAAATTTTCTATTACAACATTGGAGGCTTTGATTCAAATTATACGTTTATAATAATGTAAACTAATATATTCTAGTTTCCATAGTAACAACGAACACAGTATGGTGTTCACACACAGAAATATCCTTTAAAACTGTGTTGCTGACTTGTAATTAACAAGGACATGTTTTTAGTTTTACTAACGTCAAGAGAAATGCCAATAAGGGAAGCACTGTGGCCTCGCATCTCCAGGGTCTCAGGTCTCACAGTTTTCTCCCATAGTCCAAAGGCATGCAGATTAGGCTAATTGGCTTTTTACAAATTCTCCGTAGTGTGTGTGTGTGTGTGTGTGCATGCTTGTGTGTCCTATGATGGATTGGTCCCCATTACAGGGTGTACCCTGTCTAGTGCCCTAAGTCCCCTGTGATCGGCTCCAGGATTCCCTGTGACCCTGTGGGAAACGGGATAGAGAATGAGTAAGTATTATATATTTATGATGACATCATCCTTTTTAAATAAAAACACTAATTGTTGGCAATGGGATGTGGTATAAGAGGAATAATAAACTACAAGATGTCCTGCTGTAGATGAATACGCAACTTCAGAGTGGCAATAAATAATTTCATTCATGTTTTTCCCTGAATACACAAGCCCATAATGGCATACCCCTTTATTTTGATGCCATTTTAGAACTACCTTTCTAAGAAAAAAATGACAAACTAGCATGAACCATTCAGTCAAGCTTTTTAGAGAGCTATTATTGCCAGCATTTATACTAACTGACCTTGAGCCAATGCATTATTCTTCTGAACATATAAAGGAAGGCCATCTAATTTCCCTTGAGCAGACATAACCCCCTTACCAACTCATTTCCCTTGCTTGCATCCGAAGCTGTGCGTTTCTGGATGTCGCCTCAGGGTTAAGTGGATGGGCACGTTGATAGACAAACGCTCCTCACACTGGACCCCGTCTACTCACCTCTGAATAGCAGCACTCATTAGTGTTTGCTTTTGCCTTGCAGCATCAAGCCAGTGTAAAGCTGCCAAAAATCCTGAGTAGACTGACGAAGTGAGAAACAGTGATGAGGAAGCGAATGGTAAACAGGCTACACGCTATAATGATGCGAAAAAGTGGAGAAAAAAAGTATAGCAATAATGAACAATCTCCAGTCGTGAAAGGATGTTTATGCACCATGTGAGATTGTCCACAGATTGTCCCCTGCCCTGTGCCCTGAGCTTCCTGGGATAGGCTCCAGGACCCCATGCTCTTACACAAGATAGGCAGTATAGGAAATGAATGAATATGAACTATAATGATATGAGTCATAACTACATAGTACCTGTAAGTTCGATTAAGTTCTGTGTAACAAGTCTTTCCTGAAATGGCCGTGAGGATACAGCTGATGATTTAAGACTAATAGACCTTTAACAACTCGTGTCCAAACCTTACAGTTAAAGTAATATGAACGGTTTGACAGCAAAATGTGATAAACATCATTTTCTGAATTGGAAATTATTAAGTGGTTTGAATGTGTTTTTGAAGAATGTTTAAGCCAAGAAAAGGCTTTCTTTTTGCTTTTACAGTAATAAATAACAGGTCGAGTACAGGGACTGGGCTGTAATTGAGAACCAAAAAAGCCTGGAGAACCATTCCTTCAGACTACATTAAAAATACAACAAAGCAAAATACGTAAGTGAGTTGTGGCTCATGACTTTTTCACATTACTGTATAGTATAAGCACTGCGGTAAAGCAGGGAAATAGGATATAAAAATAAATATTAAGGATATTAAAATATGCATGAGCAATTTATGTTCAAAACACCTGAGATGCACAATCCCTATATGGAAAATTGATGCACACGCTGTGTGTGAGAAGCTCATGCATTCGTTGCATCTGCTTCTGCCCACTATTACTGTAACACCTGGTGGACGAACAGACATTATACCTGTACTCTGACAGTGAGCTGTCATCATCTACCATAGATAGTAAAACTACAAGTGGTAGAAAAGAAGGCTGATAATGCTGTAAGATTTTGTGTTGTTTCTCACGATCTTCTATGATCTTTGTAAGTAAAAAGGTTATATGTGCAACAAAACCCTACACTTTTTTCCTAGATCAACTGTAATTTGCTCTAATTTGCTGCCACTACGTGCTGTTTGACTCACTAAATTGTATTCTTAAATAACCACAAACACAACTGCAGGCTGATTTATCCATTGTGCCCAAACTGTGGGAGGTGAAGTTATAGCTTTTCTGAAAACTTACAAACATGTTGACAAAATATTTTGGCATTTGTGCTTTTTAACATCCTTGCGACTCAAAGAAATAATGCATAAAATGTTCTTCATCATTGTGCAATACTTCTTGAATTTTTTTTTTTGACTCAAAACTGCGAATGGAGAATGGAGATCTCTCATTTTGGTGTCAAACTGATCATGTTTTTTTAGAAACCATATTTATTTCTATAAATACTTCTATACCCACATGGATATAGTATATGTGTATGGTGTTTAATGTCCTGTCTGAATGAAAACTGACGCATATTACTGATATACATCTCACAAGATACGTTAATTCACTCAGAACAGCCAATGCCAATGAGGCAATCATGTGCAGGCCTACAGGGCCCTTCAGAAATCAATCAAACAACACAACAGTCTAAAAAATCCAGCTTCAGCACATTCACTGACATCGATTCTTTTAAAAAGTGATGGGAAAGCAGTGGCTTATGACAGAGCTTATCTATTCTTTGGCATTTTGTCATTAAACCTGTATAAATGTATATGGTTTTAAAATGAAATAGCTAAATCATCAACAATAATAAAGAAACAACATGAAGATAGAGTCAGAGAGGAAAATGCATTATATAATGATGTTTTTCAGCTGCTGTGAATTGCGACAACAGTATTTGTTTTTTCATAATTGTGGATCAGTAGTTTCAGGACAGAATTGGCAGAAGATTACATTGTACACCAGTCCTAACTTAAAGCACAATGCAAGTGCAAGCACACAGTAGTGAGAGTGCATAAGTATCTAATATGACTCACAGAGGTAAAATGACTACTCAGGATGGATAAAGATTTATATATAAATATATGTGTGTGTTTTTTCCCCCTTTGTGAACAGGTAAGGTGTTCATTAGTTCTCTCAGTTGTTTGAAAGCAAGTGAATGAAAGATGGCAATTAGATAATTAATCCTTGGTGTCATGAACACTGAGAAACCTGTTAAATTGAGAATTCTCTGTAAGATCAGACTTGACAGTATACAGAATTTACTATTTAAGATAACTGAGTGTAAAATATCAGAAGTGATTTCTACAGGTGTCCAGATGTTTCCATGTGTTCTTGTGAGTTTGCTCTTGGCGATCAGGTTTCCTTGGACCTCCAAAAGACTTGCGTCCTATAGTTGTGAATGCTTGTATTTGACTGGCCCAGGCAGTTCAACCTGAAAAGAGTGGCTGGTGGAGGAAAGCTCTTCAGGTCAAAGTGAATGCCCTCAAGCCAAGCTTCTCAAATGTCAGCAAGGTAGGACATTACTTACCTTTGAGGTCACAACATGGCAAAGCTGTGAAGATGGGAAATCAATGAAAAAGGAGCACAACCATGCAATAAATCACCATCAATATTAAAAAACATTGTCATCATCATCAGTGTCCATTTGAACTTTTTTTTTATTGACCCAGATTGTTAAATTTTCTTCTTTTTCTAACTTTCCCTAAACCTCTGGCAAATTCATCTTCCACCATATTGTAATTTCCAACCAATATAATTAATTCTGCTGGTTGACGTTTGGTGAAATTAGAATAATATTTGGTAAAGTCTTAATAGGCAGCATTGTGGGTTAGTGGTTAACACTGTTGCCTTGCACCTCCAAGGTCCGGGTTCGATTCCCACCTCACGGTCTGTGTGCACGGAGTTTTCATGTTCTCCTCGTGCCTAGTGGATTTCCTCCAGGTAATCCGGCTTCCTCACACAGACCAAAGACATGCAGATTTGGCATGCCCCACAATGCCCCTAGTGTGTAATGAATGTGTGTAAAATGAGAATAAATACAATGGAAATCATCATTGGCCTCCATGGTCCCTAGATCTTAATAACCCACTTTAGTGGTAAGGGCCAGGTGAAATGGGGCACCGTGTATGTGTGTGCATGAGGCGCTGCATGTGTTTGGCTGGTGTTCCATCCAGGATGTATTCCCATCTCATGCCACGCCCAGCATTCCTGATCCCAGATTCCCAATCCAGCATTAAGACCAGGATAAGCAATTAGTAAAGATGAATGAAGTAATGAATGAACGTGCTTAGCAATGAGCTTTATGTTAACAAAGTGACAGGTGTCCAGCATTACGTAATCTGACATTACCTACTCTTCTTCTTCTTCTTTTTATAATGCGTTTCACAAAGTTCGTGTCCTATAATAAAAAATATTTAGTCTTGATAATGTGATAGGACTGCGTAGACACTCTTATGTTGCTGTGATTTAAGGATTCGCAGAGGGAGAGTAGATTGTAAAACACATGGCAGCACGTTACAGCCGCTGCTTGGTATGAATGAGTGAGGCCATATTGGGCTACAACACCGGAACAGACCATCGGCGTCCCGGTACACACGCACGCTGCCGCGTTTATTATCCGCTTAGGTTGCGCCTAGGAACGGGTCTCTTTATCAGGAAAACGTTCAGCACGTAACTGCAACGTGCACTGAGCACGCGGGAAGAAGCGCATGCGGTTATTTCTGTGCGGGTGTTTGTGTGTGTGTGTGTGTGTGTATGTAGTAGTAATAGTAGTGCCCACCGCTGCCGGCTCGCGCCCTCCTTCTCCTCCTCCTCCTCCTCCTCTTTCTCGTGAGCTCGCGCCACACCGAGGCTGAGCGAGACGCACGCGGCGTTGAATTACAGCGCGAGCTGAAAAAGGAAGAGGCTGCAGTCTCGGCGAGGAGGGACATGCACGCGGACGGAGAGCGAAACGCGCGTGAGATTATGCGTTTGAAGCGGCTGTGAAGACGAAGCGCGCTGCAGAGAAAAACATGCCGGGCTGGAAGAAGAACATCCCCGCTTGTCTTCAGGCCGACCAAGAAGGAGGTAGGAACCCGCTCTCCCCTACATCATGCTTCTCTAACCCTACACACACACACACACACAAACAAACGATTCGAGGCTTGGGTATAGTGTGTTTGTGTTTTGGACTGAAAGTTCTCCATGCTGGACTGTCCTGGATGTTTAGCAGAAAGTCCCGGCTGGATGTGGCTCTGGTCTGAACGCGCTATTAGTGTTAACTTTGAGCACTTGAGTGCTGGAAGAAGCGGCGCCTGTGCGGCGGACAGTGCTTATAACCGCGCACAGCGCGCGCTCGCTCGTTTCATTCTACAGCTGGTGTGTGTGTGTGTGTCTGTGTGTGTCTTACCCGGCCTCCATTAACACACAGGGAAGTACCACGGCATATTACTCCCGAGGAACAACCGTCTCCGTGTTAAAGTGCATGTGTGTGTGTGTGTGTGTGTGTGTTATGCAGTATCGCAGTCTCTATAGAAGTGCACTTGCGTCCAAACCGAAAGCATCTTAATAACCGGTGCTTTGTTACATGCGATTGTTGCGACATGTTTTGCACTTTTTTTTTTTTAAATTAGCTTACTGGTTATTAAAGCACATCTGATCCCAACTGGACACATCTTGACCCTGGCTATTATACACATATGATACTTACTGGACACTTCCTGGTCCTACGTGGACACTGCCTGACCCTGACCAATCACATCTCCTCATACATTGACACATCCTGACCCTAATCAATCACATGTGATCCTGAGTAATCACACCTGATCCTAACTGGACACTGCGTGACCCTGATCCATCACATCTGATCCAAACTGGACACTTTTGCGCCCTGTCTAATCACATCTGATGCTGACCGAATGCATCGCAACCCTGGCTAATAACATCCGATTCTGAATACTCAGCGCTGGAATCTGTTTAATTACTTCTTATTCTGCACACATCCTGCCCTTGATTAATCACGTCTGATCCGGACTGAACCACACTCCGATTCTGACCATTCATGTTTGATCCTGACTGAACAAATCCTGATCCCGATTGAACACGTGCGATCCGGACTGAGCTTGTTCTTACACTGAATAAACACACTTCATCCAGATTCGCTCAGGCCTAGATGTATTTTAAATTTTATCCAATCGTTTACTCAACATCTGATCCTTATTGAGTACAGTATGTCAGATCAAGAGTTTGTTAGTACAATCCTGATAATGACTAGATGCATCTGATTTGATCCTGTCTAGACGGATCTCATTGTTATTATTAGTCTAATTAATCAGGATTTGGGTTGGAATTACATTTTAAAATTCAGTGACTGATCTAGACTACACTTGAATCTTTTGTTTATTTATTTTATTTTACTTATCTGTTAGGTAAACCAGCTGATCTTTACATTTGCTTGGCCGATTTATCCTGGATCAAGCACTAAAACTGGGTTTTCGGAAGGCAGGGTATTGGCTGGAAATCTAACCCAGGCCTTCTGCATGGCAGATGAGAAGCCTCTGTTACTAATGGTGAATTAGGGATGGGAATCACGAATCATCACTCGATATGATATCACAATACATAAGTACCAGTTAATATTGCTATTCTATAGGTATCACAATTTAATAAATATCCCAGTTCAATATCATACTCACTTCAGGTTTTGTTATAATTTTAAGACCATCTCTTTTAAGATTCATCTCTTTTAAAAATGCCTTAAGTTGAATATCTTATATCTTCGCTTTAGTTAAACATCTTCACAATTTAATTGAATTAGTTTTCTCACTTAAAAACCAAGCGTGGCATTTAACAATACAAACTACTTAACTTCCAATACAAGAGTTTAACATTCAACTTATAAAATTTGGAGAAAAAAGAAACTTAATGAAATTAGACAAAAGGCTTCATGTTATTGAGCAGCATGTATCTGTCATCTATCATGGAATACCAGTGTGGAAATAGTTTAGTGTACCGTTATATGGTAATGTTTAACCACTTCAAAAAGTCTTTAGCATCTTGAATAGTTGTGAGCACTCATATGTCGACTTGGTTATGTCGATCGTGATTGGTCATGGCTGATCAAACTGAAAAACAGTCTTTTATTTGTCACTGACGGAGCGACCGATTCATCTCTATTATAAATGTAATAAATATAAAAAAAAATTGATTTATAAATCGCGGTTCATAATTTAATAGATTTTTTTTTTTACCCAATCTCTATCGTGCATTGCCCTGTCATTACAGAGGATCTTGCTAATGACGTTACAACAGAAGAACAAAAAAAAGAATCTCAAACCTAAGAGATAATGATCATAATTTGCTTATGCCTTCTAAAATAGGAGAAAAAGGCTTTTTTTTTTTTTTTTAACTTCGTATTTTCCAGTTATGTGCACAGCCATGTTTATAGACGTAATGAAGCCAGCAAAGTTGTGCTGAATTATGGCAAAGCCTCGACTCGGCTAATCAGTGGCCTACAAGAAAACACGGTTTTAACTCGACGTGGTTAAAGAGGCATACTGTGGAAGTAGATGGGGGGAAATGTTTTTAGTCTGCGAACCAGTACCGCATTTTAATAGGAACGTTTGTTTTTGAACTCATCGCTGTTATCTTTTGCATAAATCCTTCAATGCATCAGTCCAGCAGGTTAATTACACCTGCTACCAGTAACTTTCCCACATTAAACATAACGGTCCTGTTCAATATTTTAGCCGTGAGCTTGCATGGATTAAAAAACACGGCTCTCTGGGGTCCATAATTCACCGAAGACATTCTGGTTTTTAAGACTATGCAGTAGAGGCGGATGTGACAATACGTTTAGGTCACAAGCTGAAGTATTTGAGCCGTTTGACCCTTTGCAGCCGATTGAGGAGATGGAATGACGAGAATGCCTGAACGCTGTATTGTGTGATGTGATATTACCTTCCATAATATCTACTTCAGTGCTTCGAAGATCAAACTCATTAGAGGATCATCGATGGAGCTGTACCAAAGAATTTTTCTAATGGCATATAATCTCATTATAGTTTTTGTCAGGAATGAGGTGTTGGAACATCTCTCGCCTTTATCTTCATGCTAAGATTGTCTATTTAAATGATACACGCAAAAAGACGGTTCATTAGCCTCTGCTCTCTCTTTTTTTAAAAGCTTTATCTTCCTCATTAGAAGGAGGTGTGTGTGAGATGTGTGGATGCATATACTACAGCTTTGGCTCACTAATGCATTTAAACAGATCCTTTCTTTTTTTGATCAAACATTTAATCCATGGGAGCGTTGTTTAATAAAAATGCCAGTCTCATTAGGTTTAATCAGGGCATGTACTTTGATCATGGCACTGGTTAATTAAGATGACATTTGGATTTTTTTATAGCTATGTTTTCTCATATAATAATGATGAAAGTGTATCAGAAACTACAACTTTCCTGAAGCCATGCAACATTCAGGAGCAATTTTGTTAAGTCAAAGAGTCTGTTTGACAGATTTTTTTATTATTTATTTATTTTTTGCAGTATCTTACAACAGTAGGGATCAGAAAGTCAAACTGGGACTTGTGATGAAATATCGCGTGAATGAAAGTGTAAAAAAAAATTACATTTACAGTCTACAAACTTCAAACACAGGAAGATGCTGAGACTATTGGCCACAGAAAAACATTTAAATGGTGCAAACATTGTAAATAGACTCAGTGGCCGCTACAAAGGTTTCTATGAACATTGAGCAAGGGGAGCACTCTCAGGAAGAAACAAATTGCCAGGGTTGATCACCAAAGGCGTTCCGCCCACTATTACAGGACCTTGGCTGGAAGTTATTGGCACATCTCTTGTTTGTTACTGATCTCGCTCCAAGACATTTCCACATGGCATTAAAGGAGTTCCTGGGAGGCCAGTGTGTCAGTGAGGTCAGTTTGATCGTGGCACTGGCATGCTGAGAGAACTTTCTACCTTGATGGTATCCAAGAACCATCCAAGTGAAACTCTGGATTTGTTTGCATTAGTGTAGCAGGGGATTCTATGGCCATGTCTACACGTAGCCGGGTATTTTTAGAAAACTGAGATTTTTCTCAGCGGTTTCCTCCTTTCATCCACACGCAAACAGTGGTCGTTGAAAACGGAGCTCTTTGGAAAACTCCGTCCAAAGTGATGATTTTCCAAATCTCCGTCTTCAGTGGTGTTGTGTGGACCGGGGAAACGGAGATTTCGGCTTGTTGTAACGTCACCTTGTGCCGATGATGTAACTGTCTGTATGCCAGTCTCCTTGATTTGACGTCAGCTATGTTATTGAGGATATTTTGTGCAGTGGTGGACGTACGTACAGTAAACTAGTGACTGTGTTAACGTTGCGTACTGGACTTTTTACATGCGTGTACATAGGGACGCAGTTCCTCACACATTGTTAATGAACAGAGGTGCCTGAATGTACTACGAAGCTCACAGCTGCTACATACTGTACAAAACTCTGATGACACAGACCCCGCTGACAGCGACGGCGGTTTTGGATGAGAAACAGATAATGACGTTTTGTCTAGGCTTCTGATTGGCCTTCTGTTGATTAAGGAGGCTCCTAACAGCACTTAACAGGGTTTTTTGTGTTTTCATGTGGACAAAGATATTTTTCAACCGTGGAAAAATCTACGTTTTTTAAAAATACCCGGCTACGTGTGGACATGGCCTGTATTTGCACAAACCATTGCAGCTTTGCGCACACACTGCAGACGTTTTTTTTCTCGAACCTACTACAGACTTTTCCATATACTTGCATAATTTGCACACTATGTGGACTGTTTACAGTGTACTGTGTATGTATTTTTATATATTTTGATATTCTGATTTCATATTTTTTCACATTTTCAGATTCTGCTTTTAATTCTGTCTGATTTATATAATTTTTAAAATACATATTTTTTATACCAATATATTTTTATTTTATTCTATTTTATGTTTATTGTACATTTCTTTACTGTACATATGACAATAAAACTTGAAACTTATAACTATAGAGAAATAAGTGTAGTTTTTCCTCGCATCAGTGTGTTCTGTTATTCTGCACAAAAATAATAAGTAAGGTTTGACTTGAACACCCATCATATGTAATTTTAAAGGAAATTCCATCCTGAACAATGTATTATACTTTCAGTGCGACCAAAATATTCATTCTGTGATAAAATTTTTTGTAGTTGGTGTAAAACATGATTTACTTTCAGTTTAGTTAACCGTTTCTTATATTACCCACAATGCTGTTCCTCTACCTTAAATCGATTCGGAGAGGCAGTAGCTGTTTAATCTTATAGTTTATACAGATTTCTCACCTACAACTCTATTTTATTTTAACTCCTAAATTAGTTGAGTAGGAGGCTGCATTACTCTGACATGTTCCTAATGTATTCATCTTCACAGAATGAACAATGATTCCAGACAACAGAATCCGTTATTTTTCAAAATTAATTCACATCATGTTTTCTCTGTAACATGTCCAAAGAATTGCAATCTGCAGTGACGGTGCAAGTGTTGCATTATTTAGGTCCGGAAACTGCTAGGAAGTGCTTCGTTTCCAAACAGTGCAGGAAAACCATTTTCTCTGGAAAGAGTAGGTGACCCTGTGACCCATATCAGTGTAGCATAAGGTAGCAGTGTACAGTTGCTGTATGTCAGATTCCGTCTTCATGCTACAGTGTCAGGAGGAGTCGCACTCCATTGAGAATGCTGTGAGGCTGCGTTTGTGTCCTATTCCACCACAGCAGGCAATAATCATGAAAGTGTTCAAATCAATCTGGGATTTCTCATGAATGGAAGTGTAAAACCGATTGACGATTTAAAAAAAAAATATATTTTTTTTACAATTACAATTCTGGCTGAGGTGGCTCTGAACCCAGTATGGTCTTTCCTATCATGATTCAGCAGCGTGCTTAAAAAAAAAAAAAAAAAAAACGACGAATAACTTGTTACCAACTTGTGGAGGAAATGCATCTGCCTGTGTGAATTGTACACACAGTCGTTCATGAGCACCTCTCGTGCAAAACAGCCTCAGTTGGAAGTTACTGTACAGTTTCGACAAGTTTGGGCTTTTAAAGGAGTTACTGGGAGGCCAGTGTTTGAAATGTGAAGCAGGTCCGGAGTACTGAGAAATCTTTCTACCTTGATGGAAGCACTAGTGAAACGCTTGGATTAGTGTAGCTGTGTACACCACTTGCACATAACAGCCTCATAGTTTAGATGGGAGTTATTGCCACATCCCTCGTACAGTCCTGACTTATAGGACCTGTCTAGAGAAATTAAGGGAGATTTTACCCTCATAATTGCGCATTCTGTTCTGCGTGATTAAAAGTCCCGGGTTGACTTGAACACCTCTCGTACAGTGCTTTAATTTGATTTAGGAACCATACGTGGTACTTTTGAACCATTACTATTCAGAGGTTTAATGTTGTGTAACATCTGCAGGACAAATTAGTTCCTGTTATCCATTACATTATTTTTCTTCCTTTTTTTTTTTTTGCTCTCTTGACAAAACAGAGGCAAAAAAGAAAAGTGAAAATTAGTGTAGTAATATTGCTATAGAAACAATGATGCATTAGAACGAGCATGTTAATATGAGCCTGTGATTTTTGAAAAAACCTTTTCGACCGATCAAATTCGGAAATCAACAGCTCTATGGTCTTAATAGTGAAAAAGTGTGAAAATTTTTTAATGCATGAGTAATATTTCTCCCAACGGTGGGAAGTCTTTTATAATATAAATAGCTTTTATTCATGAATAATTTAGTTCACACAGCCATCGCGGCTCTGATGCATTTTTAAAGCTTGGCATGGGAATGATGAGCTGCTTGAGTTCACCACCAAATCATTCAGGTCACAGGTGCAGAGGGACAGACACGGGAGAGTAGCTTAATGGAATGTGTTGGTTTTACTTCTTACTCGACACAACGGAGTGTGCACTCTAATGACATTGTGCCTCCACAGCACGACTCCATATGCAGTGTATAATCCCGCGTGCTGTTCGTGCCCAACATGCCAGCCCTTATGATCTACTGCACTGCAGCCTGCCAGTGTGGCATGTAATTGGGTTTAAAGAGGGCCAGGGTGGGGGTGAGCAGATCTCCCGAACACCGCAACAAATGTTTGCTGAATTTAAACCTCCGTCTTCACCCTGGCTTTAACGTTGAGCTGAAAGAAAAGCGAGATCTGTAGTAAAGAAAGATCTTTCATCTGGCTCCGAGATGAATCGCTTTTGTATCCGAGATCGCACACTGTTTGAACAAGCAAGGTATAAATTAAACTGTTTCTTTTGTGTGAAGTTCAATCAATACTGTTTAGAATTCACTCTTTAACTATACAGAAAACGCTGGCTCATTTCTCCTGTATTGTAATCAACTCTTCAGATGCACTCTGACGATTTTTCCACTGCACCGGACAGGTTGCTTCACTCTGTTAGCCATTACTCCAGGTCAAGTTTCCTGTCTCACACAGTTCCCTTATGCTCCATGTTCCACTGAATTATTCACTTACATCACACCTATTGAGTTTTTAGATGTTAAGCAGCAAGAAAGGGAATCACAAGGGACCAGTCGATACGATATTATCACAATATCTGGGTGCTGATATAAATATGATAGGATTATAAATATCCTGATTAATTTTTATACGTTTTTTTATAAATGTTGGCTCACCCTTTGCAGCTATAACAGCTTCAGCTCTTTTGGGAAAGCTTTCCACAAGATTTAGGAGTGTCGTTATGGGAATTCTTGACCATCCGTCAATTTGTAAGTTTCTGATGTTGTCTGATATATATAACGTGTGTGTGTGTGTGTGTGTAATATAAAATATTTCTGATTCTGAATTACTGATAGGTGCTGGTTATTTCTCAGACAGCTGCAGTGACTGTGCAAATTTCAATTACAGGTAATCTGCATTGATGCACAGTAATTGTTGTTCACAGAGCGGATGTCGTGAAAAGTCTTATAATTATTGATGCGGTGAAGCAGCATGTAAGGGTGAGATTGTTAACAAGGTGCAGAATAAAGACTAGAGACAAACTAAATTTGGTTTGCCATGTATTGTGTATATAGTGTGGTGTTCTGTTTATTTTACAAATTAATAACGATGTAAAGGACCATTGATTATTTCATGATTCATATGGAAGCCTTTCCACATTTCGGAATGCGTGTAAAACGCATTAATTGCGAAGTTTAACCATCATGCTTAAACAATCAGCATACGCAGGACTGGGACTAAACGGCTGGGAGTCCATAATAAAACAAATCAGAAAAAAAGCCTTCAGTTTGCTATGGAGCATAAGGATTGGACTTTGGAGCAATTCAAAAACATCATGTGGTCGAATGAGTTCAGATTGACTCTGTTCAAAAGTGATGGGTGTGTCAGGATTGGAAATGGGAGAACATCGAGGAATGCGCCCCTGTACAAGCCTCTGGAGGCAGTGGGATGATCTGGGGTCGCTTCAGTTGGTCAGGTCTAGACTCAGCAATGTTACGAGGCAATAACGTGGAGTCAGATGACGACCTGAATGCACTGCATGACCAGGTTATTACATGAATGCATTTTATCTGTGCTGATGGCACAGCTATATTCCATGACTCAATTTTGAAAGTGGTTCTGGGAGCATGAGAACTCATTTTCATACATTAACTGGAACCACACTAAATCCTCTTATCAACGGTAAAGGAGGTCAAACAAAACAAAATAAAATACCAGTTCTAGAACTCATACCAAATCTTAATTATATATGCAAATTATTTGTTTACTTAAAGTTGAAATTAGAGTATTTTTTTACTCAAACTGGCAGGAAAAACAAATTCCCAACCCATGATGATAAAAAAAAAAAAAAAAAGTAATGCACTCATTGTTTTTCATTCACTATTGTTCAAATGAAGGTAATTGTCTCCGTGGAACTTAGCCTGTGTCCACATCATTCAAACAGAACCATCATGTCTTATATTGCACTTTAATTTAACAATTGAGTATTGGATTTATTTATTTATTTTAAATCAGACCCCTTGAATATGGTTTTCATTTCACATCCATGGTCATAGGATCCTTGCTTTAAGTGTTCTTTTATTTCTATAAATAATAAATGGAAAGCAAAGTTATATTTGTCTCCCTATTTTTTGCCGAGCCGAAAAACGATCCGATCCGTGACTCAAAACCTGTGATACGATCCATGAGTTTTGTGGTCCCCTATAAATTAATCTTAGAAATGTTGAAGATGGAACATTTGGAAATGTTACTGGCAGTCACATTCTGGCAGGCCTGCTTGTTATTTTAGTCTTAATCCTGAAACTGGCATACAGGTAGGTTTGTATCACAGCAAACACGGACGGATTTTTTTTGTCCATTTGACTCTTCTGATCAGATCAAGCTAGCCATGTGTCTCTCATGCTTATATGCTATTCTAGACCATGATTGTGTACTAATACTTTTTACAGCAATCATGGCGACTGTGAAAGGTTTTAGGGGGAGACTGAGCTTGTCAGTGTGTCAGAAAAGCTGAAAATTTTGTTCAATCTGTCGGTCACTGTTTTTTTTTTTTTCCTTTTTGTGCTCGCAAAATCATACATCAAGTATAACCCAGGCTCCTCTGTTTCAGGTTAGGGCAGATACAACAGGCCTTCAAGTCCGACATCTAATGACATTTCTTGTGAAGGAAGATGTAAAACTGTTTAATATTTATGAAAGTCTTCAAGTAAAGTATGACGATGAGACTAAAACATTTGAAAAGTTTTAAGGAAGGCTCTACGTCCGTGACGAATGATCCCGATCAAGTGACTCGGAGCACACTGCAGTACTTGACGTACCTGACGTCGCACCAAGCGTTTTCCACATGTTTGGGGCATTAAAGAGTTCCTGGGAGGCCGGTTTCAGACGTGAAGCATGTAATCTGACTATGGGAAAACTTGATGGTATCCCAACACTAGTGAAATGCTTGAGTAAGTGCATTGATGTAATGGGTTTATATAGAGAAATAAAGGTACAGTGGAACCTTGGATTACGAACATAATTCATTCAGGATGCGGGATCGTAATCGTAATAAGAAATAATGAAAACTAAAATAATTTGTTCCACAGCCCTAAAAAATAATACAGAAAAATAATTATAATATATAAAGTAAAAATAAAACAAATTAACCTACACTATACCTTTTTAAAAAAAGTAAAAAAAATCCCAACAGATAAGTGTTTCCATTTGAGCGTGCAGGCGCCGTGTATTTGTGTGTGTGTGTGTGTGTGGAATTAGCCCTGCCTGTGTGAAGCCGGGGAGGGGGGGTTGTAAAGGCGAGAGAGTGTGTGTGTCGGTGTCAAATAACTCGTCACTCGTTAAACCAACACATGCTCGTATTTCAAGTCAAAATGTATTAAAAATCTTTGCACGTCTTGCGGAACACTCGTAAACCGAGTTACTCGCAATCTGAGGTTCCACTGTAGTTTTTACTCTCATAACTGTGTTATGTTATCTTGCACAGTAGCAAGTCCTGCTTCGATCTTGAAAAAGACTGTTTTCTAAAACACCACAACACTTTATGCTGTACGTTCCATGATGGTCAAGGATAGAGTTTGAAGAAAATTCACATTATCCATTTACTGTAGAGTTGTTCATCCCAAAACATTGCAATGTGCCAGGCTAGGTCTTCATTTTCTCTTGATATATTGAACCATAATAGCTTGGCTGTGTACTACACTTTATTTTGTTTGGTTGATTGGTGTAAATGACCTTGAAGAACAGCCAGATTGCACTTCAGCTGATGTATGTAGTGCAGCAGGTGGTGGACGTGTTTTTGCTTACAGCATGGAAAACTTTCAGTTGTAGAAATTAATTAAAGATTTTTTTTCTTTCTCGGTATTTGAACCAATGACGAATTTATAAATATAAACCCCACGCTGCTTGTCTTCTCCAGCACTAACTAATACTCCTCAGCTGTTCACACCTGTTCTTTCACAACAGCAGAATCCAGCAGTCGTTATTGAAGCAATTATTAAAAAGAAAAGGAACATAATACAGCATAATTTGTGGAAAGAAAATTAAATATGCAGAGAGTGCAACTGCATTGAAAGCCATGTGGTGTGACGTAGTATGGGGAAAAAAAAAATCTGTTTAAACGTGTTTAAATATAATTGCTTCTTTAGTACTCACTTCAGATAGCAATTCAAATAGATTTCCTCTGGCTGTGTTGTTGACACATCTGTAAGGTTAGCCTGAATAGTGCTGATTTAAATGAACAATGGGTTTTGAGTAGCACTGAGAGAATTACAGTATGCATGCTCTATGTCTTCGTCGCCCCAGTGACACTTTCTGTTCTCCTGGCAGCGATTCAACAAAACTCGAAGCTCAATGTTTTCTTTTTTATTATTAGTATTCCTTAGAGGAATCAATTCTGGTTAAACTAATTCTGGTGATAAAGAAGAACTAACAGGCTTTAAAATGGTGACTTGTTTGCATCACAGTAAAAACGGATGTTTGTAGTTCCTTTGATTTTTCTTTCAAATTAAATATCATGCTGGGTTATTTTTTTTTTTTTTTTTGGAAACGATAAATAACCATAATTTAAAATGCCATTACAAGCTGAAGACATTTGTGTTGCCAGCTTGTTTTGACATTTTTTATTTCCTTCGAAAGGTTGCTTACTCAGGTCTTTGCACCTTCAGTGATATAGTACTATAGATTGTTTTTCAGAATTAATGTAGTTAAATGATTGCTTTTAGGAAGGGGAAAAAAGAACTTTTTGTTTTTGTCTGCTCAAGTTCTCCGTTTGTTTTGGATTTCGCTCGTGTTTGCGGCAAGCACGTACAAGTCTCAATCCACAAGGATAATCCTGTGAATTCTAGGCTTGTGTTGCTGGGGGCAAACATCTTGGCTGGGTTTCAGCTTGAACTTTTACATAGCATGGGAAAACTAGACGTCACTACGAAACCGGATCCCTCTCAGGGTTTTTTTTTTTTTTGTTGTTGTTCGTTGTAATTGTTTAGTCGGTGAGAAAAGAATTGCTCCAGGCCATGTATTTGCTAATAGATATTGTGTTGAGATTACACAAGTAGACCCGGTCTCCTTGGAGAGAAGTCATCGTCCACATCGCTCTCCCCTGCTGTGTCTCAGTATAATGTCTTGAGAGCCTCTGAAAGCACAAATAACCTTGAGTACACATGAATCAGAATGCTTTGCTCGGGAGCGGTTTGTGAATGTGTTCCAACATAAATCTGACACATGTGTGATGACCTTTTTTTTTCACTCTTAGTCCTGTTGTGCATTTCCTGATTTAAAGAGCTCTAACTCTGTTGCCGTGGGCTCTGGACCTTGGTGCGCTGTCTGCGTGTATGTGTGTAAGAAACGACTTGTACACTCTTAGGATTCACAAGACATTTATGGAAGATGAGGAAGAAAAAAAAAGAAAGTCTTGTCTTGACAGGTTACTAATAGAAATCCAAGCAGCACATTCGAGATCGTTTATTCTCTGCGTGTTCAAAGGATCTCAGTCAACAGGTTCACTATACAGTAAGTTAAGTATGAATTCTGAAAGTGTTCTCTCGCATAGTGTGTGTGCTGTTGGTGTTGTAGGTGTTGACTGTTTTTGACACTCGAATGTTAAAATAGCAACGATTATTTTTTAACGAGCTGACAAAATAGCATTGTGCTAAGTAGCCTCTCATGCACTACTCTAAATGTGCTGGTTAAAATACTTTCACACTTCTAGATCTAAGACAAAATGCCAGGTCTGTGTATGAAGTGCCATTCAGAGTTATTAACACCCTTTATAAAATTAGGACCAGTAAGTGGTTCTATAAAACAAACAATTTTACGGTTCAAACAACAGTAGAAACCATTCATATTTGTTCTGAGGATTGTTCTAATAAAATAAATAAAATAATTTCTCCCCAAGATTACAAATGATTTCCTGCTCCAAATAATCCTGACTGACTGATCAGGATGATCATTTGATGGATGTATGGATTTTTTCTTAAATATATATAATGTACATGGTGCGTTCAAGTCAAACCCAGACTTTCCATTGCGCAGAATAACAGGAAACGGTTTTAAAAGTAAAACTCTTAACCCTGCTACACTAATGCACTTATCCCAATGTTTCACTAGTGTTTGGACACCAAGGTAGAACGGTTCATGTCTCAGTAGACATGGACTGCCTACTTCAAGTCTCAAACGCTGGCCTCCCAGGAAATCCCAAACATGTGGAAATGGCTTGGACTGTATAGGGGATGTGGCAGTAACTCCCTGCTGAGTTTCTGTAAAGTGCAAGTGGTGTTTGTGAATGATTGTGTGTACCGTTCCCACAGACAGATAAATGTCTCTTCCACAAGTTAGAAAAGATTTTCAAGGATCAGGCGATCCACTCACAGGAATGACTGCAGTGGGCTCGGAGGCTTTGACGGATGTTTGACTCTTTCAGATATTTTACTGAGCCTCACCACCATTCTGTAACTAAACGTCTTCCATAAATGTAAATCAGTTCTACGTCTTCATTAAGGAGAAATTTCATCACACGTCGTGGTTTGATTTGGAACACCTCTTGTAGCTTATCATCTTGTGACTACCATTTTTCTGTAACGCATGTATTTTTGAAAATTTGGTTAAAAAATAAAATTTGAGCAAAGTTTAAATATACAGGCTGGGCCATTTATATGGATACACATACTTAATAAAATGGGAATGGTTGGTGATATTAACGTCCTGTTTGTGGCACATTCGTATATGTGAGAGGGCAAACTTTTCAAGATGGGTGGTGACCATGGTGGCCATTTAGAAGTCAGCCATCTTGGATCCAACTTTTGTTTTTTCAATAGGAAGAGGGTCATGTGACACATCAAACCTATTGGGAATCTCACAAGAAAAACAATGGTGTGCTTGGTTTTAATGTAACTTTATTCTTTCATGAGTTATTTACAAGTTTCTCTTTGTTCACAGCCATTGACATGTCGAAGAGGTTAACACGTGATGAGCGGATCGAAATTGTGTTGATATCTGGTGAACGCAGTAACCGGGTCATTGCAGCAGATTTCAATGCGAGACACCCTACGAGACCACCCATCTCCCATGCTACAGTTAGCTAACTGCTTGCTAAGTTTCGTGAAACTGGTTCAGTGTTGGATTTGCCAAAATGTGGATGCATGAAAACTGTCACTAATGAACAAACATCAGTGGCTGTCCTAGCTTCATTCAGCAAGAGCCCACAGCGTAGCACTCGCCGCATGTCACTGGAGAGTGGCATTAGTCGAACATCCCTTCGGCGGATATTTGCTACTCACAAATGGCACCCTTACAAACTCCAGCTACTGCAGCATCTCAACGAGGATGACCCAGATCGGCGCACACAATTTGCAGGATGGGCAAAACTAAAATTGGAACAGGACCCTCAGTTCACGCAGAAGATTTTGTTCAGTGATGAGGCAAACTTTTATGTGAATGGTGAAGTTAACAAACAAAACCACCGCTATTGGTCTGACACTAACCCACATTGGATAGATCCCTCCAAGGCTGTTGGAACAAAAAAAGTGATGGTATGGTGTGGTATATGGGGTACAAAGATAGTGGGGCCATTCTTCATCAATGGAAACCTCAAGGCCACTGGATATTTGAAATTGCTACATGATGATGTGTTTCCGTCTTTATGCACTGAAGCTGGCACGTTCCCTGAGTTTTTCCAGCAAGATGGTGCACCACCACATTATGGGTGTCAGGTCCGAGCATTCCTAGATAAACAGTTTCCTGAAAAGTGGATTGGTCGTCGTGGGCCAGTTGAATGGCCCCCAAGGTCTCCCGATCTGACCCCCTTAGACTTTTATCTTTGGGGTCATCTGAAGGCAATTGTCTATGGTGTGAAGATACGAGATGTGCAGCACCTGAAACTACGGATACTGGAAGCCTGTGCTGGCATTTCTCCTGCGGTGTTGCTATCAGTGTGTGAAGAGTGGGAGAAGAGGGTTGCATTGACAATCCATCACAATGGGCAGCACATTGAACACATTTTATAAGTGGTCAGAAACTTGTAAATAACTCATGAAAGAATAAAGTTATGTTAAAACCAAGCACACCATTGTTTCTCTTGTGAAATTCCCAATAAGTTTGATGTGTCACATGACCCTCTTCCTATTGAAAAAACAAAAGTTGGATCCAAGATGGCCGACTTCCAAATGGCCACCATGGTCACCACCCATCTTGAAAAGTTTGCCCCCTCACATATACTAATGTGCCACAAACAGGACGTTAATATCACCAACCATTCCCATTTTATTAAGGTGTATCCATATAAATGGCCCACCCTGTGTGTGTGTGTGTGTGTGTGTGTGTGTGTGTATGCATGTGTGTATGTATGTGCAATATATATATTTTAAGTTATTGATGAGGTTATTTTAAATAAAAGTAAACATTGAGATTTTTTACAAATATTTATCTGCTCTCAGTTGAACTGTTAATTACCTTTTATAATTTCTTAAATGTTAAATATAATTAAGCCCAATTAGAGGACCAAAGATCAGTTTTTAAAAGTGTGATCAGTTGTGCAAAAAAAAAAAAAAAAAATCAGTTTTACAGTTTTATACGAGACCTCATTTATTATGTTTTGAAGCTTTATAAGAAATTTGCTTTTTCTGAGAGCACCATCATTATCACTGTATTTGGCATTGTGTGTCATAGACATATAAGACCAAAATCAAACTATTTGGTCATATTGTACATATAATTGGCATGTTTGGCTGTTAGGACTATTTATGCCATCAACATGGTGGTCTATGTTAGGAAGTTGCGGCTTGGCCATAGTTTCAGAGCTTTCAGCAAGACATGCAGCTGAATATTATACAAAAAATCCTCACAATAAATTTATGTATCTCAGTCAGCAACCATGGTACAAACATGGTATTGTTAAGTATAATTATATAAAGCCTTATGTTTAAGGTTTCATTTCTTTTTATTCATTTCTGGAGAGCATTAACGATCGGTTTTAAAGAAAATTTTCTCGATATCTAGATGCCGATTAAAAATTGCATTGCGATTTTATTAGTGTCATAATTTTATGAATGTGCTGATCCGATATTACTTTTTTTTTCTTTAACTATTTTAAACAAACTTGGCAAATAATCGTTTTCTATCAACATGTGAAAAGTTTAGAGCGTCCCACCCGTCGAATTATAGAGGAACAGCAACATTTTACCAACAAGCAAATGTAAAAAAAAAAAAAAAAGATTTGAGTCAGTGTGGCAATACATGAACTGCCGCACAAAAGGTGTGACATGTGACTGTATCATTTTTCTACCATCTCTACCATTTAAGAGTCATAACTGCAAAGTAAATGTTTGTGTATTCTATAGTCATCATTGGTATCACTCACTCATCGCCTGTACCGCTTTATCCTGTATACGGGGTCACTGGTGGCCTGGACCCTATCCCAGCAGATGTTGGACATGAGGCAGGGTACACCCTAGACAAGGTGCCAATCTATCACAGGCCACAAACTTATAAACACATGCACACATTCACACACTTTGGGGAATTTGGGAACGCCGATTAGCCTACTCTGCAAGTCTTTGCACTGTGGGATGAAACCAGAAGAATATACAAACTCCATGCAGGTGGGAATCGATCCCTGGCGGTTCAAGGCGACGACTAAGCCACCGTGCCACTCATTATTCATATCATATTGTTGTATTATGAGCCCTGTCTCGAAGCCTCATGATTTAATGATTTTTTATCACATTGGGTATATGTTTATAGTTAACAGCCTCTAAACTATTAACATGTCGCATGCCTAGCTGGAAGACCTCAGCCTTTCCGATAATAGCGTGGAGACGAGATAAGCCGTCCTAATTGGCACCTGCTATTGATCCATTATTTATGATGTATGATGAAGTTAGAGATCAATGCCACGGTCGTCAGCTCGTAACACGGACGCAATCCTTTTTTTTTTTAAGTAATGATCCGCAGTAAGAGACCGTAGCTTGATGAGTACGTCGAGAGCAGATTTCACTGCCTGCCACGCCGAAGCGTCCCTTCTCGGTCATTAATTACGGCTGGTAATTGCGGTGGAGTACATCAGCGAGGACATCTAGCAATCACGAGGCAAACCTTTTGCTGGATTTATAGTTGTGTGCCTACATAAACCGAGTAGTGCCAGGTGCGATAGCTCGAAATAATCTGCAGAATGAATGTGGCCTGATTGAGATAAACGCTCCTCTGTCATGTACTGCACTCGGATACAAAAATCACAATGCATTTCCTGTGAATAGCTTCCCTGATTTTTTCCAACGCAACAATGTCCGTTTCCATTTTGGCGCCTTCGGAACTGGTTATTTTTTTAGGGTAGTGTTTATACAGGTTTTGAGCTGAGGAGGAGATCAGTGAGTAAAGATAAGATGAGGGGTTTTTTTTTTTTTTTTTTTTTTGCGCTGCAGTGATTGTCAGTGAGCTAAAGGACACGGTGAATGACGATCCCACGATCAGCATATTTCGCCCTGGGATAAGCTGTTTATCTTCATGCGACCTCATCAGTGGGAGGAACTGGCAAAGAATGGGAAAGGTGACATTGCGATTGAGATCGTCTCTGCAAAAAGTAAAGCAAACAAATTGCGCTTGGACTCGGTGAAAGGGTTTTTATTTTTTTTATTTTATTTTATCATTCACGCAAACCATTCTCTCAGCAAAACCTTTTTCCGTGAGCCAAAACTTGAATATGCATGAATATACTTATAAGTACACATGAATGATTTTAAAGAATTAGGAAACGGACCAGTTCTGTTTGGTTCAACTGATGTTCGATTTCATATACACGACCGAGTCTTTGGACTGATCCGCAAAGACGCAAAAGAAGTCCTCCATCTGCTTTCACCCTCTCCAATGTCAAATTTCTTTTGTATTGTCACGACTGTCAGCTCAAGCAACTATTGATTTTCGCTCTGTATCTCTGGATGTGAGAGGGTGAGCGCTCCTTCTGTCTACACATTGTGCTCACAAAGCGTTTAACATGCCAAACATAATTATCCAGGGTGATACTGTTACAGCTTCACAGAACCAGAAATGTGTATTAGCACATCAAGCAGATGAGGCTTACCTGTATGGATCAAAGCAGAAACAACCTTTTTTTTTTTTGTACAAAATACTTTAAAAATGTTTAAAAAAATTTTTTATTGGTTCATTATGACGGGTGGAGGTGGCAGTTTGCCATCGGGTTATGGTTTAGTGTTAAGTCAGCAAACCTTCACAGGATAGATAAAAAAAAAAAGATTCCATGTGTCCAGTTTGTTGTATACTTTTAGTCCTTATATCAGGTGAAATTGACCCTTTAAACTATATATTTAGGCTTGTTTTAAAAATGACTGACTTTCTTGATGTGAAGTTGGTGCATGACTTTGACCGTGTCTCTGTGTCTTTGATTTTTCAAAGTCAAAAATGCTTTTATTGTTTTCTCAACTGAAATTTGTTTAAAGACGGAGTTAATCATGTTGATGTACATCATGACACGTAGCTCTTCAAAAACCTGAAGGTCCCTTTGTGAGGAAATTACACTTGCAGTCTCTCACAAAAGTGTGTACACCCTCACAAAAGTAAGTACACCCCATCACATTTCAGCAACCACTTTATTATATGTTCTCAAGGGACAATACTATAAAGTATATTCAATTTTAATTTCTAGAGTAGTCAATGTGCAGCTTGTACGGCAGTACAGTCTGGAGACGTACTTGGCCACTGACAAACACATGAACATGATTAATAGGACTTTGCGTGGTTAAAGATGTCCAGCTTTTATCACTTTTGATAAGGTGTGCTCACTTTTGTTGCCAGCTATTTCGACAATAGTGGCTGTATGTTGAGTTATTTTCAGAGGACAGTAAATCTATACTGTTATACAAGCTGCACATTGACTACCAAGTTTCCAAACATATCCAAGTTCCATTTCTATAGTTTTGTCCTTCGAGAAGATGTACTAAAATGTTTGCTGAAATCATTTGTGAGTGGGTGTATAACATACGAGTACACATAGCAAGGACTTGGGATATTTTCACACTAGGCATGATCGATTTGTCCCATGCCCAGGAACAACCCCACTTCTCCGCCGGCCAGCGTTCACATTACTTTTGCTCTCCGTTCCCGGGTACACTCACATATTTATACTCGCTGATACAGCAGGTGGCAATATGCACCTACTTGGTTTGTGAGCCGAAATGCAACACGAGAAGGAAAGAACGAGGAAGTTGACCTTCGCGTTATTTTTAATATTATTGATATTTCAGAAAAAATGTCGAGAGTAATGTACTTGTGTTTCTTCCTACTTTATCAGGTATGGCTGTGTAGGTCAGAGAATTAAGATTGGCGCATGCTGCAGGCACATTGAGATTTCACTAATGATGCGTCTAAAGCGATCTTTTACCGCTCTTTTGTATGATTGACTTCCTGATCTGATTCTGATTTCTGATCGTTTCCAGCGGACTCGGACACGGTTCCCGAAAGTGGAATGATTGTGTTCTCACTGATCAGAATGGACCAGACTTTGGGCTAAAATGTTGTCGGAAACGTGAAAACTCCCTTATATCCACTGGACAGTTGTAACTTCAAAACCTTTTAGGTTTTAGGTTGAATTTATTTGTAATTCTTTTTGGTTTGTGCAGCATTGACTCTTTAGGAGGGAGTGGGCTGGACGGGATAGGCTTTGATCTGACACACAAAAGAGAAAAACGTACATTTAAAAAAAGTAGAATTATTTTAATCAAAAGATTTTTTTTTTCATTCAGTCAGGCATTTAAACTCTGACACATCGGCCAAAAGCTCAAATAAAAGGTCTAACATGCAAAAAAAAAAAAAAAAATCTGATTGTGCAACAGATTGTGAAGCAAGGACTGGCAGTCACCCAAAGATGTCCATCATTCCACAGCTTGGCTATATGGCTCTGCCTTTTTCTTTCAAACTACTGAATAAGCACAGTTGAGAAGTAGCTGCAGAAAGAGGCTCAAACCCTGATCCATGTCGTGTAGTTAATATAGACCTGTGCTTTTACTACCTATGGTGGCTGTGGCTCAGAGTTTTGAATGCGCTACAGTGAACACTGTAGTGCCTTTTACTTCATGCCATTGCAGTCCTCTCGCTCTTGTCGGCTCGAGTTAATTCAACACGAGTGAGCTTCATGCAAGTGTCCTCATATAATTGCAGGCCATGTTCAAGTGTGCTGCCTGATATCGGGTTAGTCTTCAGCAGGAACGATACAACCCGGTATTTTGGATATGGAACAAACGAACACTTTCATTGTGCTCATGTGGAAAATGAGCAAAACAGAAAATCTCATGAATGACAAAATCCGCAAGGAATCTTGATAGACTTGCGAATGTGGAGGAGACATGAAAACCTTTCCTGGAAGGATGTTTGTTATTAATAAGTCGTAGCTCATTGTCTAAAACGGCCCCGCGTTACCACCCTATCTGTTATTGCAGAGAGGGACGGGAAATTGGGTCTCCACCGGGTTTGAAAAAGCTGACGCGCTTTGTAAAGAAGCACAGATAAGGAACAGCTATATATATTGTAGCATCTTTTGAATGTCTGGGTGGAAAATCATGTAGGAGAGAAGGAACTGATAAGGGCAGCCTTAAGCTCTTTGTGAAATTGCACATCACGCAGGCCGGAAGATATGCAGGTGAGTGAGTACAGGGAGGGGCTCGGGGATAAAAAGCCGTTGCAGCCTCAGCAGTATAATAACAACCTGAATGCAATTCTGGCCATGTTCCTTATTTTTGCTTTTTCTGGCATTTAATAAGCAGCATAAATCTGCATAAATACTTGGAGAATCATCATAATAGCAATAATAACTCTCATAATTTGACACATCAGTGTCTTGGATGGCCTGAAGAGAGAGGTTTTTGTAGTATAAAAAGTAGGTTGAAAAAAATTTGTAATTTACATTTGAGTTAAGGGAATTGCGATATATACTTAATTAATCAATATTTTTTTTAAATATGATGCAACTGTGTTTATTGTATGATTTGTCTGTCTGCTATATTTCTTTTGATGTATTAAAAACAACGAAGTGTGTTAATTGTTGCATTGTGATCTCATAGAAAGTAATTTCTTCCCAATCTTCTGCCTTCACACTCCAGTCCAGTAGATGGCAGTGCTGATCCAACCGCCTATAAATATTAAAGAAGAAGCGATACTCTTACAAAACGTGAGTAATTGTTCGAGATACAAGTGGTTCCTATTTTTTTAACAACTGACCCATAATTCAATTAAATGTATCGACCAGAACATCAGGTAGGTTCGATAACTGGAGAAAGCAAAACTCTTCTTGCTTTATTGGCTTGTGTAAAACGGCATCTTTAGGTGGCGCGGTTTCTGGACTGCTGCAGTAAACACCACGCAGAGAGTGGAGATGTTAATGATTAGTCGATTAATTGCTGTTAAGGGTTTACCAGATTTTTTTTAATGTATTAATCAATAAGGTTTGTGTTGCATGTTACTCAGTGGTAACCTCGATGCTCCTTATACTGTATGCTCGCTGTGATTCCTTTCACGAACACTGTATCAAGTATTTCCGCCATCTTTGTTTTCACATAGAGCTCTTCCACAAAGCTGATCGCTGTTGTTCTAACCACTTTTGGTAAACTGAGCGGTTATTATTAATTATTAATGATTTAAATTATTATTGATTGTTAAAGCGACCTAGTCAAGCGTTCATATGGTTGAACATATCAAGAGAAAATTTCTAATTCTATAAGCATTTCCTTTCTGTTGAAGATAATTTTTTGTGGCTACATACTACAGAAATTTGATCAGGCTGGATAATGACTAATGGCTATGGATTCTCCTCTCCCGCAGACATTCATAAGCATGCGCGCTGAAGCTTCGATTTGCCTGGTCCATCCTCGACCCTTTAATTTTCAACTCAAGTTCCAAGATAAAAGATATCGCAAGGATGCACACTCAAACATATCGTGTGTACGTATCTGTGCACTGACTTTAAAGGTGACTCTCTGCCGCAAAAACACATACGTTATTTATGGAAGTCAGCAAAGGTGTAAACACGGAGGGATGATCTGGGACCCGCTCATTGTGGCTGTCTCTTTGAGAGGAAAAATCTCTCCAGATCAGACGAGAACAGGTGTGTATTCAGTTTGAAGTCACACATGCACACTGTCTGCCGTCTGCCTTATAGTTGTAGAGTTCTGCAGAGAGTTGAAGGGCAGCGTTTTAACACAAGGTCAATTTAAACCACTCGAGAGGAAAGCTGCTGAATAATGCAGAATATTTGCAGTTTTCGTCATGTTCGCCACGCATCCGGTTTTGTGTACATTCGTGTGCGAGAGGAAAAACTGAAATCGCCTCGGAGGTACAGTGTTTCAATGCACGTGTAGTATGCAAATGTCCAAAAAAGTCGCACAGCGCTGAAACAAACTCCCCCGGAGCGATTGAATTATGCACAGTGATTTAACAGCATCGGATACGCTAGATGATACCGGATCTGCGCAGCCATATGGGAGTGTAATTTATCTAATCTGCTTTTGCCCCCCTTAGCAAGGTGCAGGCAATCATCAGACAGTAAACAACGTAATGATGCAGCACGACCACGCCGTGATGGATGAGTCCAAATCAAAGTGTTGGATCTGGGGTCAGTTTCTGAGAGCAGGCACCAGCGCCTCGACAAAAGTCAGCCTTTTCATCACAACGAGTGCTTATTTAAAAGAGGCGAGTGTTCTTTGGCTCGGATCTGGCACGTTCTGCAGGCGACGTCTCCGCCAAGAGCCTGCTGTCAGCAACCGTGCTGACAGCTTAACTGCCTGATGAGGCATCGTCAGCTCGCCAAGACCCAACTCCTCTATACTGATTAACCAATATTGCAGACATCAATGTAGCCGTGGGTGTAGGATGAGGAGCCGCGGTTTGCTTTGCTCTCCAGCCGCGTTATGAGAAACACCGTTGAGAACATGATGTATCGCCGGTATTCTCAGCACCACTCCGAGATTATTCAAATGAAAAGCACACATTTCAATGAACTAATGTTACCTGAGCAGTAAGGGTGAAGGATGTTTTCAGGATACACGATACAGGGACTTTTTGTTATGAGGCAAAGCAAAGAAAAAATTGTTAATTAGTTAAGGCAAATGCTACACTTTTTTTTTTTTTTTTGGATTTTTCCCAGATTTTCTCCCTAATTTAGTCGTGTCCAATTCCTCCCCGTCACTAGGGGGCTCCCACATTAAGGCTACTACTACCACTCACCCGGGAGGGCCGAAGACTATCACGTGTTTCCTCCGAACCACATGACGCCAGCCGACCGCATCTTTTCGAACTGCTCGCTCGCGCACCTTTGTGGGCAGCGTAACACACTCGGAGGACAGCGCTATCCGCTCCCTCCGTTGCGTGAGCTCACAGACGCCCCTGACTGGCTGTAGAGCCGTGATTAATGGATTAAAATGGCTTGTTCAAAACGATAAATTTTTCCCCCCACAATTGTCTGCACCACACTCCAGTCCAGTAGGTGGCAGTATTGCACTAACTGCCTATAAACTTAAAAGAAGAATACTGTAGTCTTTAAAATGCGGAAGATGGAAGCAGTTTACATTCTATCAGAGACTGCGGTACAGTTTTAAAGGGTTTTAGAGCATTTCACATTTGAAATTTAAATTGTTCAAAAAGTGTGATTTTATTCTGAATTGAAAACACTCATCGATTCAGTTAATCAATCAAATCAATCAAAAAAGTTTAATTGAATTGCAATACTCAGATTAAACAGTACTAATCACGATGATAGATTATTGATTGATTCATACAGGTCATGTAGAATTTGTAGAGATGGGAATCGGAACGGACCAGCCGATACGAGACCATCACGATACCTCGGTTCCAATACGATTTGTATTGCGATTCTTTTAGTATTATGATTCAACAAATATCCTGATTCTGTATTTTTTCACAATTCTAACCAAACTTGGCAAATATTTCACTGCTAGAGCACAGGATGCAGTACTGCCTGCTAACGTATGAATAGTATAGCGTGCACCACCTGCAGGATTATAGGGGAACGCCCTATTTTACAAGCTCAAATGCAAACGTATGTAATTGAAACAAATAATTATTGAGCCATTGTGGTGACACATGAACTGCCATGCAACAGAGTCATGATAACGCACAAAATCTTTTTTTTCCTCTAGTAATTAATTGTGAAATTTAGAATAGTACACTACTGAAAGCGCCAGAATCTAACCAAAAACAAAGAAAAAAGATGTGTTTAAATGTGACCTGTTGTGCTGCTGCTGTTTAACACAGGTGCGAGGGTGTAATGATTTAGGGTCCCTTGACATCAAACACCTGCTTTTGATTTTTCACAAACCAGAGGGCAAAGGGTTTACAGTGCAGCAGTTATCTTTCCCCGGTGCTGGCTCATGGATTACATGGCTAAGTCAGAACACTAATTGTTCAGTGACATTCAGTGAGTTTACAATATTAACGGCTCCTGCTGAAGCCTTTATGAATGACTCCTTATCTTGTTGAACAATTCTGTGGCATCGCTTAAGCGTTAGCATTGAGTATTAGCTTCAGAGATTGCCTGCGTCAGAGCAGTAATTAACTGTATCATGGTTTCCTCAGGTAGGGAATCGATAAACCCTAGGACTCGGGTCATTTTCAAGCGACTCATACAGACGCCATGCCTGTGGATTCACGCAATTAAGTGGCCACCCTCGGCTTGCAGATGAAGGAACAGTCAGCTGACCTTAGTTCTCACTGTGCTACACTGCTCTGCTCTGCACTGCGCTGTGCTCCACTCTCTCCTCTACCCCTCCCCTTTTTTCCCCTTTTTTATTTATTTTTTTTTTTTATTCATGCGTCGCTCTTAAGTCCTCTGAGATATGCTGATGTCAGGCACATTTCTGCATCTGGATTACTGAAGTGTGACCGGTTTCTCAGCACTTCTAGTCCTTGTGTGTGTGTGTGTGTGTGTGTGTGTATACTCAATCACCAGAACCTACCGGGCTCCATTATGTCCCTGATTAAGCCTATAGTATATTCGTATTAGTTGCGCATGTGTACACGCATTTACACCATGCCATGTACGGCTTATTTCCTGTTGACGGATGGTGTCCCAAGCGAGCGGGTTTGGGATGAGGGAGGGAAGGAGGGTGGGTGGGGTGTTTCTACTGATTTGTTTACTGCTCAGCTCGAGTGACTTATGCCTGACAGCTGACGAGGGACTAAGCAGGACCTGAAAGCTCTGCCTCTAATTATTCATCAAGACGGAAACACTGACTGATGCCTCCCCTGGCACGCTGATAAATGCGCCATCTAGAAAGGAAGCTTTGTAAAGGGGCCAAATGGAAATAAACAGGTTAGTAAAGCCATATATTTTCACTCACAAGACGAGGAAAGGTTTGCTCTAAGCGGCATGAATTAAGGAAGTCTTTGTGGCGTGCTCTCATACGCTCGGATTTCGAAGACCGCTCCATCAAAAACCGCCGTATTCAAAAGAGAACCATTTTCGTGGCCCCGTCCATCAAGGTGTCGGTTCGCCTCAAACCCCAAGCCGATAGATTCCAGCCTTGTAGCAGTGAAATATAAAACGGATTTCACCCAATTAATCTGTTCCTAGTGCTCACCTCACATCAATACATGATTGCAGCGTTGCATTTTGATCATCCATGAGGCTTTGCAGGTCAGTGGGATGGGGTCATTAGTATTCAGCATTCAGCACGAAGTTCTAGGATGGCAGGGGAAGCTGAATGCAGTTCAGCTGTCTTTAGAGGTTATGGAGGAATTGCGGTTACGTCTTTGTGTGCTACTTCACACCGCCTTTTTTAATTTATCTCAAGCCATCTCCCGCTTAAATGGAAATCGGGACCCCGGGAATGAAATCATGGTGTTGCTCTTGATTATGGTTGAACTTTCCTCGACAGCGTCGTAACCTCCTGTTGCCACACAGTGTGATGTAGTTTCTTGACTATCCAGTATAATCTTCCTTTCCTGCAGACCGAAAACAAAAGACTGTTGTCCACAGAACTGCATAAAAAATCTGAAACAAGAAGTGGTAATGTTTTCTGTAAAAGAGCACTGATTTGAGGCAGTGTCAGTTCTTATGACCGGGAGAATCCATAAAGGTTTTTCCCCCAATTTTCTACCTAATTTGATCGTGTCCAATTCCCCACCACATTAAGGCCACTACTACCAGTCAGTCAGAGAGGGCTCGAAAACGATCATGTGTTTCCACCGAACCAGCCGACTGCATCTTTTCAACCTGCTCGCTCACGTACCATTAGGGGCGGCGTTACACTATCCGCTCCTTCCACTTGCGTGAGCTCACAGAAGCCCCTGATTGGCCGTAGAGCCGTGATTAATGTGAGAGCCTCCCATCCCACCACACTGAGACCCAGCCAATCAGCTCTCTCTCTCTAGGCCCCCGGCTGCGAGAGGCTACACATCACATCAGGCTACAGCATCACATCAGGCAATAGAGCTAGCAACCTCGGGATGATAAGGCGAGCACATTTACCAATGGACCGTCCTAGCAACACTTTTAATGAGAAATGCAACATAGACGTAGGGGTGTAATAGTACGAGTAATTGTACCAAACATACTGTTCACTACAGATCGATCGGTTCGCTGCGTGTTGTGATGCGAGTATACAGTCTAGGTTTAACTCGTGCTGGGGGATCTTCTTCGTTAATTAAAGGGTTCATTGAAATTAATAGGCAGCATCTCACTGTGGAATTCAAATAGCTATTAATTCAGAGACCGGGAATCTGTACAGGTTTCGGAGGTCAGACGAACAACTTTATTAAAAAATGTAATTCAGCATTACTTGGAACCGTTATTAAGTTTTAAGAGCAACAGCCACAGGATAACGCAGACGTTAAACTTGTTTTCCAAGCTCATGTTTCTTTTGTGTGTGGGTTTTCAAACTGCTATAGTTTTATAAGTTTGAAGCAATGTGACAGTAAAGAAAAAGCTATTATATATGGATGTTGGGAAATGCAGCAGGAAACTTTCTTACACGTGGTATGCATATGCAATCAGGCCGAAACTGTCCACTTTGGCTGCATATAACCCATTTTTTTTTAATGTAAAAATATTCTTTATAAAGAATGTGTTTTACATAAAGGTGTATTGACCAGAAAGAGATAGGAGGAGGTTGCAAACCCTTTTATTATGTTAATCACTGGCCTGAATAACACATCTTGAACCTTTTTCTATCTTCATACGCTAATGCACTTACCCCAACGTTTCACTGGATGCCATCACAGAAGATGGCAGTTTTCTTAGTACGCTGGAGCCATGTATCATGTCTGCAACACTGGCCTCCCAGGAACTCCTGGCTTTGAGTGAGATCTGGACTGTACCAGGGATGTGGCAATAACTCCAAGCAGAGTTCCCGTTATGTATAAATGATTCTGTATACAGTTCCCACAGACGGATGCGTCTCTTCCACAAGATGGTGACAAGTGATCTTCGATTTTCAGAGGTTTAGTTGTTGGATGTTCACTGAGAGATCTACGCCATCGCTGCAGGATCTTCGTTCACAAGACATACGGCCCACTTTAAAAAGTTTGCACCATTCAAATGTTTTACTGCGGCTAAGAGTCTCATCACTGTACTGTGCTTGAAGTCTTCTGTAAATGTCATATCAATTTAAAGCCTTCAATCACAAGAAATTTCATCACAAATCCCGAACTGAAGGTCGTCAACTCTCCTGATCAGCCACTACGCAACGGTTGTGACCTCCGCATTACAGGCCCTCTTTAGACGATGCCAGAAACAAAACCCCACCGTTTTAGACTTTTGATTTATTGCTGTAGCTTTCGAGAGACTAAATCTAGTAACGCAGTAGAAATTTGCTTTGTTGTATTTTGTTTTATTTAGTTTTTCCCCCTGTGGTCATGCATTATCATTAATTGATTCTCAAAGCTAGAACCATTAACCACCCACAGAACCACTTTTTCATTTATAATAATAGTAATAATTCCATCACACGTAGAGTAATGTGGCCGACGGGAGTGCTGCTTATTCTGTTCCTTGTATAGATGCATGATCCGGTATGCTCATTTGAATGTCTGTCTTTCCAGTGCCAGTGTAAGCAGTAACCCAGATCCTACAGCGACACTGATAAATTGTGAGGAACAAGAATCCAGGATGAGTTCATCACGCTCCTGCTTGTCTCCTGTGCAGACGAGGCTCTCGCACCTGCTACGGCTCATTTCAAGAGCTTTCAGTGAGACCGAATGGCTAAATTCTCTTTAATTGGCCATTCTTTCGGTACTTGTGTTTATACATCCGTAGAGCTGGGCTTCTGTTGTATAAGCCTGCGCAGGAAAGAAGTGGCCTAGTGTCAAGGATCTTTCACTCGTGTGCTTTTTATCCTCCTCGAGCGCAAAGACTCTGACAGCCACTGCAGACTGCCTGTAAATACGATTATTATTTATCGTTATTCTCATTAAAAACCAGGCGTGTTACGGATGGACTTGATGATGAGCACCTGACTTCTAATGAGCCTGGTGTAATCCGATCATCTCCGAAGCCTGCCTCAGTGTAAGGTTAAACAGACCCGCGTGGGCGTACAGTGTACACATTACTTACATTTCTGGGTCTTAATATTCTTTGAGGCTTTTGAAGCTAATAGGAAGTGTCAGAATGCCTGTAGGGGTGCCAAAAATATTCCTTAACACCCACAGCCTCCCTCCTTCTCCTTCTAATCCATCGTTCTTCCTCTCTCGGTTTCCCTTTAACTTTCATATCCAGAAAGAATACTTTTTAAACCTTTCGATTTGGTGTGTACTGCCATTGAAGTGTATTTAGCATTAGGCAAGGGAAGCTAGAGGTTGCATAGAGTAGTCGGCTAATCGACACCAGTGTAAGGTTGTTGGCAGTACAACAGAACAAAGAGGCAGACTGTAAAGAAAAACTGAGAAAAGGCGACTAGAAGAGCGCAGTTGAACAATCGGCTCCATGTTGCGTAAGGAAAGTGTTTTTCTGCTTTTATGCAACGTTATGACTGTCTGCGTATGAAAGCACACCACCTCCACCTGCTCTCAAATGCATTCCTGTAACAGTTACTTTTATTCTCATCTAAATGCTAAATGAAATTCAGATAAAATTCTCGAGCTACACTGTCTCGACCGGCGCCTCTACTATGTGAAAGAGCGAGTTCACTTGCACATCACTATCCAGTTGCACTCGGCCAGTTTAGAGTAAAGACACAGGTGCAGGATTTCAGACGGATTGACCATGAGTGACTGAAAAACGTTCTGCATGCTGTTATGGGGAAAGTTCGCCACTGAGCGCTTCTGCTGAAAGTCCATGCAGTGCGTACTGTACTTGTTCCCAGCTTTTAACCAGGGGTGCAAAAGATCACAAAGCTTACGAAGTGGATTGTATCACAAGTTTTGGTCGTGGATCGGCTCATTTTTCATCTGACCAAAAAAAAAAAAAAAACTAAACAAAAGGGAGACAAATATTATTTAAATTTTTTTTAAATTTATTTATTTATTTTATATCTACAGTACAGACCAAAAGTTTGGACACACCTTCTTCTCATTCAAAGAGTTTGAATTTGTATTATGGCAAGAAAAAAGCAGCTAAGTGAAGAAAAAAAAAAAACGAGTGGCCATCATTTTAAGAAATGAAGGTCAGTCAGTTCGAAAAATTGGGAAAACTTTGAAAGTGTCCCCAAGTGCAGTCACAAAAACCATCAAACGCTACAAAGAAACTGGCTGACATGCGGACCGTCCCAGGAAAGGAAGACCGAGAGTCACCTCTGCTGCGGAGGAGAAGTTCATCCGAGTCACCAGCCTCAGAAATCGCAGGTTAACAGCAGCTCAGATCAGAGAGCAGGTCAATGCCACACAGAGTTCTAGCAGCAGACACATCTCTAGAACAACTGTTAAGAGGAGACTGTGTGAATCAGGCCTTCATGCTAGAATATCTGCTAGGAAACCACTGCTAAGGACAGAACAAGCAGAAGAGACGCGTTTGGGCTAAAGAACACAAGAAAGAAAATTCTTTGAATGAGAAGGTGTGTCCAAACTTTTGCTCTGTACTGTACATATTAGAGATTTGGGGGGGTTGGAATTAATCCTAATTTTCACTGGTGATTCATTTATGGCTCACTGACTTCATCTCTATTATAAACATTTCAATATTTTTTACGTTTATAACAGCGGCAATACAATCTTGTTTCACACTATGATGGAAAAACTTTGCAATTAAGCCACGCTTCATGTACGTGCCAAACCGCGCGGAGCGATCTATACAGATCCCAGCTCAACTCTTACCTGTCACAGCACTACTTTTTACAGCTTGGACTCCATGAATGGTACAGAGATTATTTTTAGTGTCAGGAATACAGCGTAAAGAAGCACTGAATCTGGGATTGTAAAGCATCACCCTGTTTGATGTGATTCTTCACTGATGTGATTTTTCCTGCACTAATGAAACAGGTTTTGCTATAGAGAAGAAAAATCACTGATCAACTAATAAAAACCATTAGATATAGACTTTTTAGATATAAATGATCCAAAATGGAGTTATTGAATGAGGTTTTGTTTCTTTCCAGCTGCGTTAGGAGAGTTCAAAAGGTGAGAAGACATGAAACTCAGACATTGTGTGCGCCTGTGTGAGATTCATCATTGATGGGCAAGGACTCAGTCGAACACTTTCCATCAGGCATTATTTCACACTTTTCTCTACTGTTACACACGCTTGTCTTTTCAGACGATCACAAATACGGCAATTATCTTTTCCTCCGAAAATAGAGTCGCATAGACTGAGGCAGATCGAATCACGTCCCTGAGTCACAGGCTAATTAGTGCGAGTAAATGTTTATTGGGAGCTCCTTAAGGCATGAAATAATGCTAAAAACCTTCTCCCCAAAAGCACAGCCAGCCTCTGAACCTGCTGGCGGCAGAAAATCAATACTCCTATGGCCTGGCTGTAGACCTCGCACGTCTTTTGGTTTCTTAAGCAAGAGCACAATGATGTGCGCAAATTAAGCATTGCTTTATTTATGATTTGAGAAGATCTGTGAGGAAGAGCTGTGAGTCTAGTGTACGGGTGGCCCTTGACTTCTTTGAGCATAGTAAGTAAATTTATTATTATTATTATTATTATTATTATTATTATTATTATTATTATTATTTTTTTTTTTTACCCTCATACACATGAAAAAAGTTTCCATCCCCTTCAGTAATCCGTTTCACTTTGTTGGCTTTGCTGTATTTTACTTTTCTTTTCTTTCATGTCGTGTTTTTTTTTTTTTTTTTTTGGTGTGAGGATTCTTCGTGTTAATAAATGGTTTTGCGCTGCTGGCTATCATAACCCTTTGATCCGTGCTTCACTGAGCCGCCCTGCGTTAGAAGCTCCGCTGCTCTGGAAAAGTCTCGCGTTGCCGCAGAGATAACGTGCCCGTCCCCACAGAACACCACGCAGTTATCACCCTGACTGAGAGCTTCAGGAAATCTTAGCTCTAGCGTGACACGCAGCGCTTAGGGGGGAAAAAAAACAACAATAAAAAATACCAAACTTGGCCTCCTCTGGGGGCAGATCTTCCACATCCTGAGGAGCAGAGGGGCACATGCTGGTTTAAGGCATGCTCTTCAATCTCCATCTTAGGAGTCTGGTCGTTCTGTCACGATGTGTGTAGGAGGTACCATCGCAGTGCAGCTGTGGGGGAGATTAAGCAGTAATCACATTGTCTCCCTGGATCTGCCGTCAAGCAGGTGCTGATCGATTGGCTGTTTTCTGAGGCAGAACGGTTGCCTCGCAGACATGTTAAGTTCCACAGCGGAGGCTTTCTTTAATGAATTCATTATTCTGCCCGAGTCAAACTTCATTCATGACCTCTGTGCTCGTCTGTTTGAACGGAATCACTTTAGCGCTTGCTATGCAATTTATATTTTATTGTTCTTTCTGGTTTTGAGAGAGAGAGAGATAAGAAGTAGACATTATTCGAAGCCGACAGAAATGAAAAGCATACATTTGCAAAAAGCAGTTGATCAAATCCTGCATTAAATGTGTGTGCACTAGTTTAAACGCTGAGCAAAATGTTAGAACCTTTTTAGACTTTTTATTCAAGCGGTTGTTTTGTCTAGATGAAACCGATTAGTTTGTTTTGACCTGCATTATTGTTTTGCATCTGCTTTATGAAGTGCTGGTAACTGATATATATAAAATGCATCACAATGCAGCCTTTTATTGGTATGAAACCTTCAGCGCGGGAAGCAGTGCTATGTTTTTCAAGACTGGATATCAAGTAGCACAATTTATACCAATCTTTGATCTAGATGTTGTAATCATCAATGCAGCATAGCGATGACACAAATTGTGCAATTCAGTGTTTTTAATGACATTCTCAATTTTTTTAAATTAGATGATCATGATAATAAGAATAACTTGTACAATTACATTGCTATATGTTATAGGATATTTAGTATTAAGTACTTATTCAAAACTTGGATCCGGCTGGAGTCAAAAGGAAGTCTGCAGGACCCTGGTGTCACTCGCCTGCTTGCTTGCTTCTTGAGGATCATGTACAGAAGATGGTTTCTTGACTGCTACATTTTTTTCTTCACCACTGTGTGACAGTTTTCTATTGTGTTTAGGTCGGGAGATGATCCAGGCCATGGCTTAAGATGCTGAATCTATTCTCACATACCCAGTTTTTCTTTCTTTCTTTTTTAAACAGTTTTAACAGTTAATTAACACAACTTTTAAGCCAGATAGACTTAGTGACATTATCTGCTCTGAGCACAGGAAGAACTGGCATGTAAAACACTGTTTTACTGATACTTTTGACCATCATTGTATCTGTGCTAACGTAAACGACTCTCCTGGCATTCCAGGAGTGGTGATAATGGACGGTAACAGAACTGGGATGGCATGGGTAAAAAGTAAGTCTGTGTAGAATACAGTACCGAGGGGAGAGCACTTGGCTGCCAAAATGCAAATCCAAAACCAGTGACGGTTTTGGATTTGCATTTTAGCAAGAAAACACATCAGATAACCTAACGTTTTTTTTTTTTGACTTACTTTTTACCCATGCCATCCCAGTTCTGTTACCGTCAATCTTTATTATTGTTTTTATTTTAAATTTTTTTAAGTCAAGCCAGAAAGCTAACTAGCTTCTAACACAAGGCTGAATCCCAAGTCCCCCTTTAACCCTAGTGATTATACAACCTAACGCAGTAGTTTTACATTTAACACTATTTGGGATTTAACATTGGAACTTGAAAATGACCAGAGCTTATATTCTAAAGCAGAATAAGTGGAAATATAAAGAGTCCACTATCCATGTTTTATTTTCCTCACCTTCTGGCTACATAGTACAGGTAAGAATTTAAAACTACTTTTACATCTCTAATTGTCGGTCGCCAACTTTGCCAGTTGCGGTTAGCTAATTCTTCCACCCGCGGAAAGATACAGTACGAGTTGGCAGAGCAAAATAACTCGCTAAATGAAACAATCATAAGCTGCTGATGATAAATCCCATTTGCGGAACTGTTTATATAAAAGCAATATCACACTCGTGCTGCTTATTCGCAGGCTGCACACTCATGCCCACGATTGCATCACAGCTGTGCTGAAAACCAGCACAACAGCACGACCTCGAGTGTGAAGTTGCTTAATTATCTTCCTGTGGTTTGGATGTAACTAAGAGCTTTTGGAGGGCTTCCCACAGAGAAGTGTCTTTCAAAAAAACAACAAAAAAAAAAACAAGCTGTACTTCCTGAAAAGCACTTTGGTAAAACCAGGCCTCTATTTGATCCAAATATGTTACCTAGTTTATGTAACGAACTGAGGCCAGAATCTCTGACAAGATGATGAAGAAAAAATATACATGTTCCAGTTTTTGTCACCTAACAGTGTTTTATAGAGCTTGTATTTTTTTTGTCATACAGTTGAGGTGTCCCACATCTAATCCGTGCCTAAATGGGAAATAGATCCAGAGTATAAACAGATAAGATTTTAGTAGCAACATTGACGAATGGTGGATTTATTGATATCTAGGAAAAAGTTCATAGTTTAGATTAAATTACGTCAACCTGTACAGTGGAACCTTGGATTATAAGCATAATTCGTTCCGGAAGTGGGCTCATGTTCCAAAACACTTGTAAACCAAATCATCATTTCCCATAAGAAATAATGAAAACTCAAATTAATCGTTCCACAGCCCCAGAAAATAAATACATAATAATTAATGCAATCTATAAAATGAAAATAAAACAAATTAAACTGCACTTTACCTTTTAAAAAAAAGTACAAATAAATCCCGACAGATAAGTGTTTCCGTTGGTGCGTGCAGGCGCCGTGTGTGTGCGCCCCACCTCGCTTTTTAAGTTTCACAACACACACACACACACACACACACACAACGGAAACACCTTTTTAACAGGGAAACAGAGTGAAAGATTGGTACCCTTAATTTAAAAAAAAAAAATGGAAAAGACAAGGACAGGGGGAAAAAAGGTTGCATGTGATGTTTCCCCACAAACAATAAGATTTTTTTTTTCAATCTTCAGCAAGAAAAAATGATCTTTCTGTTCAAACTGCTTTTTAAATAATGCTGAATTCTTGCCAAAATTGTACCCTTTATGGAATAAAATTGCCATCCTTTCCACACTTTTTTTCCCTCTAGAGATGTAATTAGCAATTTGTTAAAAGTCCATCATTGAGCTTTAGTTTCTGGCTGAATTAAAGCGTCCATGCAGAAATGTTGGGTTACAACTTAATGTTTAATCCTCATAAAAAAAAAAGTGAACGGACTAAAGTCTCACCTTGCTTCGGTGGTTTTTTTTTTTTTCTTCTTCCCCTGATGTAATCCACTTGCTTTCGTTTAGTTTCTGCTAGAGTAGTTTCCTAACAACAACATTATTAGCATCAAGCTTATCTTCGATTGTTAGATTGCTGCTCTTAAGAGTTTGATTTGCTGTGCATTTTGGGCATTGAGCTGTTAAATTCACACTCACTAAAGGGCTTTTTTAAGTGCTTTTTAAGTAATTCCTTAAATCACTGTAATGCGTCTTCTGTCGCTTGTTATGATAAAGTAATTAGAAGATTTAGTAATCAAAATTCAATTTTTAATTTGGAAATAATTAAACGACGATTAGATGTTTGGATTTCTGTTCAACATTCATGAATTATGAATGTATTGCCACGGACACTACTGAGAAAGCGGATGCAGACTCGAGCGATGCTGTTTTGGGTCTTATGGTGTATTTGCGCCGTGTTTTACGGCGCTAATAGCAGGTGCTGTACGGGCCAGTCAGCCCACTGCAGATCACGCTAGGGATCTGTGCGGCTCCAGATGTTTGCTGATGCTGATTGGAGTGAAACGCAGGTGCAGCGCTCGAACCTGGAGGGAGCGTGTTAGAGCACACGTGATTGAACGTTGGCCCAGGGGTGAGGATTTAAAAGCAGGAAGTATGCTTTCTGTCAGAGACGATTGTACCCTTACTTGGGAGAAGTGGGATTATGTTACTTCTGTTTAACGTAAGCATGACATCATATAGGGAAGCTGAGATCTGTGACAAACATTATTAGTCCCTGTCTCTAAGCTGTGTTCTTCATTGTTAACGATCAGTGACAGCTGTGTAAATCTCTATGGGCATGCAAGGCTAATTCGCATAGGTGTTTGCCATAATGTGTCAGGAAAGTACAGTAGAATTTGCTTTATAATTTATGGTTTATATATTTAAAAATGCACACACAGTTTTCTTAGTGTCTTCCTTAAGTATTCACTTTTCTTGACATTTTCAGATTCAGATTGTGTATTTAGTTGAAATGACGTTTCTTTGGTCGTTCTCTGACTAATGCTGTTTTTACCCCGTCACTGACTTGTCAGTGCTTCCTCCAGGCAGAATTATGGTTGTGCCATATATTTTCTATTTTTCAAAATAATTAATGTATTGCTTTTCCATGGGATGCTTTTTAACAGGAAACCCCCATTTATTGTTTTTGTTGTGAATTCTTATTCTTCCAGGAACAAATGTATTTATATTGATGATAATTATGTAACACTTTAACTGCACACTTTCAGAGTCTGTTCAGCTAATTATGAGACTTCTGTTGCCAACTGATTGCACCTGAGCTAATTAGCAGCCGGGGATGTATACTTAGGCACTCACATCCCTCTCTCTCTCTATTTTTTTTTTTGAATGCAAAGTGTTTGGAAATCCGTCAGTATTATGGTCTGTTTTTTTGCTGCTTTATAGCATACAGTGGTGAGTCAAGAATTATCCGCACTTTGGCTGTAGAATTTGTTCAAATTAATTTTCAAAAAAGACATGCATAATTTTTCAACATATTCTCCACGCTTTTAAATACACTTTGTCCAATTGGCACCAGGCTTTCATAATTCTCTCATTAAAGGAATTACGCCTTCCTCAGAAGTTAATCTTCGTCCTTGTAGGGCTGCTTTCAGGGAACCAAGTCCGAACGGGCCAGGACAGAACTATAGTGCAGATGCTTAATCACTTCAAAACTAAGTATTTGCAGTGTCGACAGTGTGGGCGGATGTACAAGATCATAACTCCCTTGGTTCGCAGACCTCTGCGTTTTAGGCCTCAGCTCTTCAATAAACATGTCACTGTATCGAGCACTGTTGATTGTTGAACCTTTGAACCTGATGTTCCAATACTGGCCCTTGAGAATCCCAGAGAATTATAAGCATCAATTTTCCAGCTGATGATTGACTGTTCTTGGTCGGAGATTGAGGATGTTTCCGCTCCATCCTCTGCCGTTTACTCTCTTGCGCTTGGTGGTGAATCCATGTCTCGTCACCAGTAATGATTCTCTTTAAGAAACTTTCACCTTCCTTATTATCTCGGTCCAAAGCCTCGATCATTTTTTAATCACCCTCATATGATGCCATTAAGGCTAAAGAATATATATACAGAATGTAAAAGAGTGTGAAGGAGGTGAATATTTATGCACTCTTAGCTTCTACCTTTTTTTTTTTTTTTTTTTACTTTCGCAAACCATATTGATTTTTTTTCCATTATGGCCTGTTTTACTTCCATTTCAGTTCCAGGTAGCAACACTACAAAAGTGCTAGGGATGAATACTTCTGCAGTGCACCGCATGATAGCGAGAGTGCCATCTATTTTTTATTTCTTTATTTATTTTTGAGCCATGAATTATAATATATCAAGTCATTCTACGGCCTTGTTACTACATGACATTGTAACTGTACACTTGGCCTTGGTCATACAATACTCTGAGCTCACAGGCTGCTCATCCTCATTTTTTTTTTAACCTGCACAAGGACCCAGTGCATGGCAACAGGGGGAAGGAGTTGAATTAGTAATAGGCGATGGAACACTTTAGAAATCTATAGAAGTCTACCTATGTTGTAGACATCTTCCGAGCTCATTCATATTTTAAGGGTTGTGTGTAGTCTGAGTTCATAGCTTCATAGATGTGAAACGTGAATTCACATCTATCTAGCCACCAAATCCACATGAACAATATAAAGATTAGTCATTTGTTTTGGAGTTTTAAGACCACTAAGCTATGCGGAGTGACCTAAAACACAGCTGGTTTTGTCTTAATATACAACGGTGGTCAAGTCAAACCGAGACTTTTGATTCGATTCCTCTGCCACACTAATGCATTTATCTCAGTGTTTCAGTAGTGCCTGGATACCAGCAGGGTGGGAAGGTTTTTCAGCACTCTTCACTTCATTCCTGCTTCACGTTTGAACTCGGGCCTCCCAGGAACTCCTTTACTGGCCTAAACATGTGGGAATCCAAGTTCCAACTTGTAGGATAATGTACAAATGGTGTTGGTAAATGATTGTGTGTACAGTTCCCACACACTCTCTCACAGGGTGGTGACAGGTATTCATGGATTTTCAAGAATCAGTCTGTCCACTCTGTGAATGTTCATGGGGACTCTTAAAGGCTCCGGAATTGTCCTCTCCAGATGTGCAGCCTTTTTAAAAATGTTTGCACTATTCAAAATTTTTACTGGGGCTAAGTCCCGGTTTGACTTGAGATATACAGTGGAACCTGATTACGAGCATAATTCGTTCCGGAAGCGGGTTCGTATTCCAAACTCGTAAAACCAAATCAAATCTTCCCATAAGAAATAATTAAAATAATAATTCATTCTACAGCCCAAAAATAATTAAAGTAAAAATAAAACAAATTAACCTGCACTTTATTTAAAAAAAAGTTAAAATAAATCCCAACAGATAAGTATTTCCGTTTGTGCGCGCAGGCGCCGTGTGTGTGTGTGTGTCTGGGTGTGTGTGTGGAATTAGCCCCTTCCCACTGTTTTAACGGGGAAATGACACTCGCGTGAGCGCAGACTAACAGAATCACTGCTGTAAAGCCGGGGAGGGGGGGTGTAAAGGCGAGAGAGAGAGTGTGTGTGTCGTGGTCAAAAAACTCGGCACTTGTAAACCAAGACATGTTTGTTTTTCAAGTCAAAATGTGTTACAATTAATTCCACCGAGGTTTTATATATATATATATATATATATATATATATATATATATATATATATATATATATATATATATATTTTTTTTTTTTTTTTTTCCTTCTTTTATGGTGTCCAAAGGTCTTCTGGCTTTATCATGTCTTTACTTATTGTAGCTGGTTAAGGTGGCCATTAAAGTGACCAGTAGAGCAACTTTCAAGTCCAGGTTTGACTTGAACACGGTTGCATGGTTGTAGTAATACATTACTGAAGTACCTAAAGGGCCAGACGTATGTAGACACCCAACCATCACACCGGTACAGTACATGCTTGTTGAACACTCCATTCCAGATTGAGATGATCAGGTGTACACATGCCTTGTGACCACAAGGCATAAAATAAATTGATTATTTTGAATTAAATGAATAGATTTTTAAGAGAATCCAGCTTCATGTGGTCTGCTAGAGATATTCCTGTATCGTCTGTGTACTCGGCCCAGAGGTGCAGGAATGTTGCCTGTACAGTCTAATAGTAAAGAGACAGCCCTCTTCTTTTAAATTAAATTACATTCCAGGTATGTGTGTTGGCCTAGATTTCCCATCAGTGCTGTTCTGAGAACATTTTCAGCTTGGCCTTTTTTGTATTGCCATATAATAATTCAGTGCTCTGTGTTCTGAGGAAACCGTCTGATCCACAGGAGTCACCTTGGTTTTTCCCGGCCACACAGTGCATCTGTCCATTTTCTCATGACACCTATCAGTCATTTCCTGTGTCGTGTCAAGGCTGCTTACATCAGGCACAATGCAGTTACAAGGGACAGAAGCCAATAATTTGTGTAGAGGTACAGCTGTTTTTTATCAATTCAAACAGATTCCCCCCCCAACCGTCCCTACCCCCACCGTGGAAAAAAAAATCATACAAACCAAGATCACCTTTACCTTTGGTTACAGCATGCAGTGTAGTACAGCACAGTTTGTGTGAAAATGATTCCTCATGCTCCCAGAACCACTCTTTCACAAAAATGAGCCTGTGGGAAGAATATGGAGTTTATCTGATCATTCAGGTCATCAGCTGACTTCATTTTATTGCCACTGAGTCTAGAGCTGACCGACTGAAGCGACCCCATGTCATCACACTGCCTTCAGAGGCTTGTACTATACATAATGGGTGCATCGCTTCATGCGCTTCCCTTCCTTGGTGGTGCTGGGCCCTTGAACAAGTCCCTTAACCCTGTCTGCTCCAGGGTGCTGTAACCTGGCTGATCCTGCACTCTGACCCCAGCTGTCTAAATAATTTCACTGTGCTGTAAAGTACGTGACACAAAATGTAATATTTATTTATTTATTTATTTATTTTTACCCTGACGTGCACATTACTTCGAAATACAGTAGGGCCAATCTGGACTGATGAGACACATGGCCAAAGTCCAATCTTAATTCGTCCTAGCAAATAGAATGCATTTTTTTGATTAGTCTCACTAACGAGTGGTTTTCTTATAGCCACACAGCTGTTCTTTCAGGTTCATGATCTCTACTCATGATTTGTATTCTCAAAAACTAATACAGATTTTCAGAGCAGTCTATAGTCACTGGCCTGGAAAAATTCTTTATCCCATTTATTAATCCCAAGTTATTAAAGGATTAACAGTGAGGCAATGAGAGAATCTGGATGTGGAAGTGTTTGTGGTTGTCTATCAAACTGATTTTTAAAAGTTATTATTATTGAAAAGAAAGCCTTGAGAAAATACTAGATATCCAGGTTTAGCAGGAGATGATCATTGGTGTTAATGAATAGTGTTCTACTCATAAACGTATAAATAACATGGAGATATGGTAGCTTTGGAATTGAGCAGAGACAGAGAGGCAAGGGAGGCAGAGCTTTAAGCTCTCACAAGCACAGCAGATGTTTGTTCCTTAGTTGAAGCAGTGAGGTCTCCCATCTCCTTCTGTGCTCCTTTTCATTGATCAGAGAGCTTGTGAAGTTTTAAATACCTTTTCTTTTTCTTCACGTTGTAAAATAAAACGTTGCATTGTATTTCTTGTATATTTTCAGCATTTGAAGGCATCCAAAATATGCAATAATCTCTTTTGAACAGTTGATATTGTGATATGTCTGCTACTTATGCTCTGTAACGCCTTAATAACTGCTATAAGGTGCTGGTAACCTTGTTTTCATCATGGTGCTTGATGGGTTTTGCAAATGCACTTGGCAATACTGTTCTTGCAAGAACTAGTCCAGAAAGGCTGACCTTCATGTCCTAAAATAACTGACTACTGTTGTTGTTGTTGTGACTTAATGCCATGTTTGCGATTTTATAGTTTTGAAATAATCCAGTATTGTTCTAGAATGTAGAAAATAAATCCAAACTCGTGTCCAGACGTTTGACTGGTACTTTATATCAGTTCAGGGGGAAAAAAAAAAGTTATGCCTACTTTTGCGTTACTTACGGGACAGCCCTCGTATTTACTTTAATTAATTTAGAACGAATATTATCGAGCCGAGAAGCTTTTTGCCCAGAGTGGATATAATACACACTTAAAAGTGATCGTGTCGGGGCCTGTGTTGTAATGGAAGTCACAAGGGGGCCAAGCACTTTAATTTAATCTCCCAGCTCTACATATTTCACACAAAATCTTTTGTATTATTAATCATTCCATTGAATGTAATTATTGCCAGTGTGGAGCCTGGAGTACATCGCAGGATTTTTATTTAAAAATTAAACCGTTTCTGTGTTTGGCCAGACTTCCTCTCGGGATGTCTGAAGTGCACAGTCTGCTCATTCGGGAGATATTTCGGTCCACAGGCAGACTGTGAGATTTGAGCTCTTTATGCATGTTGCACACACACACATGGTTTAGACCAGAGTACTGTTGTTAAGTGTCTCTCCAGTGGCTCGGTCTCTCTTGGGGCGGCCGGGGAAGGATGTCAGCCAATAGAGATCAACGCTGACGTTTCTGGCACAGCTCTAAATTGGATTCGTACATATTTGATGGGTGGAGAGAATGTTGTCAACTTGTATAGTGCATCACTTGGGATGTCCTGATGCAACGTTTTTGTTTTTGATCCAAGATAACAGGATCAGAGCATGGAGTATGTTTTAGTTACAGTATCAATAGCTTTTAATAGCCGTACTGATGGTCTGTATGTTGTCGTTGCCAAGTCATTAGCAACTTCACAGGATTGATGAAATCTGTGGTTTCAGTGAATCATGTCCTGTATTTTGCTGTGCATTTTATCACTTTCCGGAGTTCTTGTGTTTAGAGCTGCTGAATTCAACAGGGGTTGTGTTGGGAGTGCTGATCTCGTCATTACTTTTTATCTAGGACAAATAGACAAATTAGCCAGGCGTGCTGTAAGTCTCTGTCTGCTGGATGGCTGGATAGTTGGCACTAGCATAATCAGTTGTTACTGAATGTAGCTTTTCCTTTATACAGTATGTGTTGGGTAAATTCTGCACTCAGACAAGTATATTCTGTTGGTTTGATAAGTGCGTTGAAAATAAATCTCCACACGTCTCCTACTTGGTGTGCAAAAGAGAGAATTCTGGAAGGAATTTTGCTGGTTATGACTGAGAGAGTCCAGGACAATGTCTATTATGTTAATCAAGTCTAGGAAAGGAAATCTAGTCAGAAAAGTCTCTCTACAGTACTGTATGTCTCACTCTTTCTGTCTCACTCTACCGTATTGCTCTCTTTCTCTTCGCTTTGATCACATCCCCCTTGAGTCACACCATTAGGGTTACCACCGTTGCATTAAGATGTCAGATTCAGCTAGATTTAGATTTAGAGCAGCCACTCAGAAACGGATACCACAGTGAACATGATTCCAGTGCAAAGCCTTTGGAAAAAAGAAAGAGACAAAGTGACTGAAATTTCCTGAATTCAGTGCATGATTTCTTTTTTCGGGCAGTTTAGTTGGAGAGCACACAGTCTGTTTTGGCCCGAGAATTCGTGTTTAATTAGCTTTGTTTAATTTAGTTCCGTTTGAATTGCACAGCTTTTGTTTTGTTACGCGCTGCTCACTCAGCAAACAGGGGACTTTCTCTGGATGTATTGAGAACTTTTGTGGGATTTGCATTTTGGTCACCATGCAAAAGTTTTCTGTTTAAATGTCCTATATTTAGGCGGCAGTGTAATTTGTCAAATCAGATATAAATATTATCTTCAGGAAACTTTCCCTCATTGTTCCACAGAAAACGTTTTTAATGTTATTCCACGAGGATATGGGGACGTTCTGGGAACATCCATCCCTGAAAATAGAACTATAGGTTTTTCACAGGACATTTCTGAGATGCTCCCCTGGTTACTGCTGCTATGTGTTTAATTGCTATTGTCTGTACCAGCTGCAAATGCTAGTTATTAATGACACATCAAGTGGCCCATATCATCTGGAGATCCATTTTAAACCCTGGGGTGGTGCTTCAGTCATGCACCAAAAAAAGAGGAAACCATGAACATAAAAAGCAGGAGTGCTCCGATTGATCGGTCGCCGATCATAATCGGCCAATAATTGCTTTGGGAAGTTTGATGGGCAGTCTTTATAATGGCCGATTATAGAGAAGCCGATCAGATGACGCAAAACTCGCGGGACATTTTTTTGCCCGCTGCTAAAATGGCAGTTCTACGTGTTGCGTGAAAGACAATCGATTAGCAATCTGCGACCTGTGTAACAAGCCAATTCCACGAGGCGGGAAGCACCAAAGCATTTTAACATCACAAACCTCATCAGACATTTGAAGGTTGGTCACGTAAAGGAACATGAGCGGTTTTCAAAGTTGGCTCGTGCTAAGAGAGCGGGAGAGCTCAGCAACTCGCTCGCCGCCACTCACATAGCTGTCTGTAATTCCCCTACTGTATCTCACCTACGCGTTTTCGGTTCATCATTATTCACCGCGAGTTTTGGCGCTGTGATTACGTTTCCATCTTTCTGCGGGAAAAACTAAACATTAAATTAAAATTTCAATAATTAAAACATTTTTTAAAAAACATATAAAAAATTAAACGTTTAATTTTTTTTGTGGTCCTCGCGGATGCTTGCGGGCCTTGCAGAACTTCTGGCGACTCATGTCCTACTTGTCTGTTGTTTAATTTAATTTTACACAATATACAGGAACGTTGTATTTGTCAAGCTCTAAGCTGTTCCCAATTACTAACCAAGCACAGGCTGCAATGCACATGTTGCTTGTCAATACATACAGTTGTCAATTCATGCTATTCCTCTTCTTGTAATTTCAATACTTAAACTATATCTAACAACAATGTAGTTTAATAAATACATGATAAGGCTTTGAGTAGACCCTGTAATCGGTGATCGTTATCGGTATTGGCCGATACAGCTTCTAGTGATTGGAGATCGGTGATCAGCACCAAAAATCCTGATTGGAGCACCCCTACATAAAAGTATGGCAACAATTTTTTTTATTAAATTATGTATACAGTGGAACCTCGGATTGCGAGTAACGCGGTTTACGAGTGTTCCGCAAGATGAGCAAAGATTTTTAATAAATTTTGACTTGAAAAACTAGCATGTCTTGGTTTACGAGTGCCGAGTTTTTTGACACCGACACACACACACCGACACACACACACACACACACACACACACACACACACACACACACACACTTTCTCTCTCTACTTGACTACTTGACTTGACACTTCCTGGGGATGGACAGGAAATCCTACACAATGACTTTTAAGGGATCTTTTTTGTGGATTTTTAGTGGGCGCTCTGGGGAAGCATCAAATTGAGCAAATATTTTTTGCCAGTCCTGTCACTTCTGTCTGTTGGGTAAAACAAATCCAGTGATTGAGTCCTGGCTCTGTAAATGGGGAAACAAAGAAACCGTGCTGTACAACACTGCTCTAGCACCAGAGGGCGTATGTTCCCAGGGATGTTTTATAGAAATATGGGTCAGCTAGCCCAGTGGTTCATTAAATATTACGTCTTTCTCAAGTTATAATACAGCTATGTACTGTAGCTAGATGCTTTTGTGTTATCTGGATCAGATGACCACAGTCATCATCCTCTTCATCATCAAAAGCAACAGCAGCAATGTCGACTGGATTGCCTGCAAGCAAAATTAAGAAATATTGCTTGTACAAAATGCCAGTGTGTTAAAAAACAATCAACATTCATTTTTTTTCCTTAAATTGTGTTAATGTTTTGTGTTGCCATATTTGCACTCACCACTTCGATTGTTTATAACCATTATGTTGTTTATTTAAAAGCATCCATGGTCTAAAATGTGTTATGACAGATGAGATTGTGTGTAATGTACAGTAGTTTATTCTTCTAACTTCATTACTAGCTCATATTCCAAACTTTACTGTTCATTTGTTTTTTTCCCCCTGTGTCTCTTTATATTGTCCTGTAATCTGTCTTCGTGTCATTCTTTTCATCCATTTACCGCCAGTTGTTTTGCAGTGATGTCTGTACTCATTGCCATCATAAAGCCCATCATTTTCATCCTTAAACTCTGAGCTCCAACTCAAATTCATACCTCATTGGTCTGACTCAAACCCAGGTCATTTTTCACAATCATAAACCTTTTTTTTTTTTTTTTTTTTTTTTGATGAAGCAGCCTTCACTGACCCTATTAAGAGCTTCGTAAGTGTCTCTTTGCTTTCTTCCAGCCTCACCACCCACCCACGGTGACATGGCACTTCTTCAATGAGTACTAATCACCGCTTGAAAATCATCTCCCGGGAGACCCGGACTGGCCCGTGCTCAGGCTAATAAGAGGACGGGTCATCCAGTTGACCCCTGTGGATTTTTTTTTTTCCACCCTCAGACAGATGACTATGAAAATGATCCATAATGCCCATATGTTGACCGGAGTTATTTGCTTCTCTAAAGAATTATCTTCATGTTATGAATCTGTGCAGTTCACATTTTATTTATATCTTGTTTTGTTATGCTCAACACATAATATATATGTTTTTTTTTTTAATATGCAGAGAAAAAAGCACATCGCTTGGAGGCCTTGAAGGCAAAAAGCTTGACTTGGTGAGAATTTCCATAGCAGCAGTGTAGTCCTTGTTCTGAATCGTGTTCAGATTTTAAATGGAATATCTATACCGTATACTGAAAGGCTCTGTGTGTGTGTGTGTGTGTGTGTGTGTGTGTGTGTGTGTGTGTGTGTGTTCGTGTGTGTGTTAACAAAAATGTGTTTTTCCTTTTCCATTTGAACTGCATTTTTGTGCCTCGGATTGCGAGCATAATTCGTTCCGGAATCGTGCTTGTATGTCAAAGCACTCGTCAATTACCCCATAAGAAATACGGGAAACTCCGACAATTTGTTCAACATCCCAAAAATATTCATATAAAGTTATTAATACTAAATGCAAAGTAAAAATTAAACAAACTAACCCTTGATTTACCTATGAAAAGAATCGTAGCTGGTGTGAAGGAGACGAGAGAGAGTAAAGAGTAGGAGGGTTGGAGGTTTATTGTATAGGACAACTTTCTCACACGCATGGAATCTTTTTCATTTTTGTGTGACTTTAACAAGAAACCTCTCTAATGACACTTGCTTTTGCCTCCTTTTGATGATTTTGCGGAAATGTGACGTTGCATTGGCATTAAATTCATCAATCTCCTGCACTGCAACAGCCTTTTTAACTTTTTTCTTCACAGTCCACCACACTTGGACACGTGCACACACACTCGTGGACACAATGTTATAGTAAACAGTATATGAGTGCACGAATGTTGACTATACGAGTGACTAACTGACCACGCACTGAGACCAAGCGTGGGAGACGATTACCCACAATCACACGGCACAAGGGAAAAAAAGAACCACTGGCTCAGTTGTGATCACGTGACACTCAGCTGACATTGCGTAGACATCGTACTCGTTTTGCAAGACCTTGCTCGTTTATCAAGTTACGATTTATTGTCAACTTTTGCTCCACTTGCAAAACACCAAGTTGCAGGCAATCCAAGGTTTTACAGTTCTTGGCCAAAAAAGGGCCTAGACCTGAGCAACTGAAGCCACCACAGATCAGAACACTGCTTGAGGCTAGTACAGTAGCCACTATGCATGGTGGATGCATCGCTTCCCTTTATACCCTGACACGCCCTTCTCTCTGGAATAGGGTCAGTCTGGACCCATCAGACCACATGACCTTTTTCCATTGCTCCAAAGTCCCAATTTTTATGCCTTGTATCATATTCTTTTTTTATAATTTATTATTTATTTTTTTCACTACCAAGAACCACACAGCTGTTTAGTGAGATCTCATTACATTGTACATGTGGAAATATTACATTCACTTTCAAACAGTCCTAACTAAGCATTTCAGTGATTCTCATTCAAGATTTTTTATTATTTTTTTTTTTTCTGATTACGTTTATTCTATTGAATTGGGCAGCTCTTGACCCAGTTCCAGTAGTTTTAAATCTCTTTAATTGTTTTGGTGCTTGATTCAACCCAAGGGTCAATCACTTGACCCTTCTGAAATGGTGTATTTTTTAATTTTATTTATTTTATTTTGGCCTGGGCAGTGTACAAGGAATTTTGAAGGCAAAATATGCTGATGATTTTAAACCTGCACGGTGAATTGTATTTTGTCAGCTGCTGACATCATGTATTAAGGATACCGTGGGACTCTTATCTCTCCCTTTGTCTTTAGGTTATAATGGCGCTAATAACTACCCCGATTTGGCCTCCAGGACACACCCTGATTCTCATTCAGAGAATCCTCTAGGTCCCATCTTATTTTCGTCCGGCTTTATTGCTATAACAGGTCGGTCTCATCTTCATTACTTCGGTCACATCACTGTGTTTTCACCAGATGGATTTAATTACTTTTTTTTTTCTCTCTCTCTTTCTCCTGCGCTTAAAGGCAAACTAATATCCATGCTGTTCACATCACGTCAATCGCATAAAGTGTAATGGGTGGCTTACTTAATGGGTTTGCCATTGCCTGCCATTTCACCGCATCAACACAGGAAAAGGCATGCAGGGAAGCTTGAATAAGACGAGACAGCACAGGGACCTGCAGTAGGAGATACTATTATTTGTGCATTTTCTAACAGTTGCATATTCTTTAGGAATACTTTCTGTTATGATCCAACTGGGCTCCAGCAGGAGCATTGCTGAATAGAGGAGAGATTGGGGCGGGATGGTGCAGCTCGCTAATTTTCACTTCGATTAATTAGTACGTATTTTGTGAGTGTACCACACTTTAATAGCTCCAGCACGATCCAGATATACATGTCTGTTATTAGAGACGCAGTCACTTTAACTCGGTGTACTCGTCTGTAGGGTGATATGGAGAATTTTGAGATTTACCTCGGTCCACACTATACACACTAAAGAGGACATCTGCGTCTGACTGATTTTGGAGTAAAAAAAGGCTTATTTTGAAAACGTAGTATTCTGTAGGCATTGTATAAAGTCCATAATCCTCTACCTGCTGTAACAAGCACGGTGAAGTTTTATCTGCTCACATGCAGTGTGCTGTCAGGAACCAACATGAGTGTTTGTTTAATAAGGAACTCCTGCCATGTTGAGTGATTTCAGTTTTTTCAGATTAGTTATCAAGCTTCCACATTAGCCGTGATGTCTTTACATACTGTACGTGTTAATGTTTTGGATTTTCATTTGTGTTTTGGCCTCTTTTTGGTGCAGTTGTGATCATATTTTAGTTTTTGAGTTCATGTTTTTGCTTCGCCATTGTTAGTTGTGCTTTTGTTTTTGGTGGGGTTGTGTGTGTTTTTTATTTTATTCTTGAATACATTTTTTTTGGTTTTGTTTCTTGTTTTGGTTTTGTGCTCATGGTTTTATTTTTGTTTTTAGGTTTGTTTTTGATTTTTTGTGTTTTTTTCGTTCATGTTTTTGGTTTTATGCTTTTGATGTTTGTGATTTTGCAGTTTGCATTTGTGATTTCTCCTTTGTTTGTGTTTAGTTTTGGGTTTTTGTGGTTTGTATTTGTGTTGCTTTTTTTTTTTTTTTTGCAGTTTGCTTTTTTGGTGTTTTGTTTTTGTGTGCATGGGTAAAACCTGGGTAAATGTGCCAGACTAGAGGATTCTTCTTGACCAGGGTGCGAATTTGTGACCTGCAGCATTTTATAGTATTTCCATGGGTGGAGTTAGACACGATCTGAACAGCTGGACAGAGCTTGGCGGAATCGGGCTACAATTCCACACGGCGTAGTCTGTTTCAGGTTGAATAATGTATTTACTGAGTTGTTTTGTGTGGTACAGTGTTGTGAGTTTGGGTTCATGGCTATACAGTAGGGAGCGGTTGAATCAGATCCAGCTGCACTTCCTGGAGTTTGGGTTCTACAGTGAGGATCATCTCAGTGGATGAGGGCTGAGTGGATGAGAGACCTGCTACTTCCTGAGCACAGTGTCTCACTGCTAAAGCATCAGCTCATAAATCTCCCTGGAACTTGACCATGTTGTGCTGAGAGCATTTATCTCCGAGAATTAAGAGCAGACTGGCTGCTAAGCTTCTTAATGAGTGCAAGTGATTTGTAGAATCTTGGAGGTGGGGAAAAAAGTAGCCTTGAGATTTGAACATATGAGGCAGGCTATAAGATTCATCACCAAATATTTATGGTTTGCTCTACAGAGAAGCCTAAAAATAAGGCGTAGGGTGCTAAATCTTATACTTTTTAGTTAACGTATGCTGTTCCTGGTTTGATGAATGAAATTTAAACACGATGCATGTTTGTCATTTCAGTGACATTAGCAAGATCATTAAAGCCAGCTATGAGTCTTAAAAACAAATACCCACTTTCTTTATAGTAAGGGCTTCCAAATATTCTGTAATAACTCTCACTAGGGCAAAGCAATCTGAACGAAACAATGTACGATGTGCTCAGCCGTATATGGAGCTTTGGTATATATACCGATAAGGTAGGCACCAGACGGTCATTGAGCCGATTAACGCTGTACCGCTTCACTCATTCACTCGACTTCATCAGGATGGTGGTGTACGGTAATGAGCAGCAGGTCTTCATACTGTGAACTTATTGGGTCACCAATTTGTTTGACTGATGTCAGAGTGAATTTATCAAGAAATATGCTGTTCCTGGCGTACCCTCAAAGATTGTTATTACGAAAACTGGAAACAACGAGATCATTGATCCCTTCCCATGACGGTCCGAAAATGTTTCAGGACACAATCGGTAACGTGCAACTTTGACTGCAACAGTCACCTTTGAAATCTGAGATGTCTCGCACAGGAGGTTTTATTAAACATGTCAGAGAGCTGCAAAAAGGAAGCTCAAAGCAAGAAAAAAGTCAGATACTGTTGCTGGTTCCAACATCCAACGTTAAGTCGCTGCTTTTATCCTTGCCGATACATTCGGGAACATGGAGCACTGCGTCAAAATGTGTGTGGCAGAAAACTAAGATCACTTCTAACGTTGTATGTAATGCAGTCGATTACACACGTGTCAAAGTATGTAGTATATTCTTTTGGTTCAGGTTATGGATTTTGAAAACTTCTCAGGCAAAAAAAAGAAAGAAAGAAAGTCACCACCAGATTTCTTAAACAGCCATGTCACATGACATATCCTGTTGTGGAAACTCTGTTTCATAACGGCCAAATTATCAGCATGCATCAAGCAAAGAAAACAATTAAGGAGATTGCTGAAACTACTAAAATTGAGTTAAGAACTTTAAAATGTATTTTAAAACCTGGAACGATAGCGGTGAACCATCATCTCCTATGAAGACATACAGTCTGAAAAACCTTCTGAATGAACGTGATGATAGATCACTTAAACCTTTAGTAAAATAATAATAATAAAAAGCTAAACAGGACTAAACAGCTGTGTAGCCTTGAGAAAACCATTGCCGATACATTTGGGAACATGTAAGAAAAAAAGAAGCTGCTTTAAATTGTTAGCATAAATTGTTTACTGTGGAGCATTGGAAAAAGTTAATGTGGTCTGCTGAGTCCAGATGTACCCCATTCCATAGTGAGGAGGAGGAGGTGGTGCATCAGTTGTGTTTCATGGCTTCTGTACAAGCCTGTGGGGGCAGTGATGTGATCTGGTATTGCTTCTTTGGTCAGGTGTACTATAGGTACAGAAACCTTAGGTGCCCAGACACGAGGTCAAATGACTACCTGAATAAACTGATCAGCTTTTTCCATCAATGAATTTTCCTTCCCTAATGACACGCGTATTCCAAGACGACGATGACGGGATTCATCAGGCTCAAATTGTTATTCACAAAGCATGAGACATCATTTTCAAACATTGGATTGGTGACCATAGAGTCCAGATCTTAACCTTTATAACCGGGCAGTGTATTCTCAATGAATTCTTTCTTTGTTACCCAACAACTAGCCGAACTGGAATATAAAGCCTACAGTTCATGCTCATGGCATGCTCATGCCCCCCAACCCCCCTGCCCTCACCCCGCGAACACATTTTATTCTGAATTAATTTGAATAGGTTAAAATAAATAAATCTTGTTAATATAAATGTAATTCTGTGTATGGGTATTTGTGCAATGACACACGTGCTGCATGAAAATGTGTCTAAAATAATTTCAAGAATTGTAATCAGGGTTCGGTAATGTATAATATTGGTGATGTAATGTCACAGTGACATTATTTGCGACCTGATGGTTTCTCTGTCTAATTAATATGTTTAACTCAAGGACGGTCTTCTCTATCTGATGAATTAAGAAATGTCATATCTCTAAAAAAAAAAAAAAAAAAAAAGCATATGGAATGTTGAGCTAGCGTTAGGTTAGCCTGAGGGTTTTTGTGTGATATTAACATTCAGTGCAAACTTCTTGCACATATTCAAATTTAGTAGAAATGTAAAATGTTTGTGAATTTGTATATTTTTTCAGTAGACTGCTTGCTTGCCTTTGGAGTGTATTCTATGGTAATAGTTGAGTCAGAAGCTATTTGAAGCAAATCAGTCGGTTTACTTTCCTTGCAGCACTGATGAGCGAGTCTACATCCAATCAGTCCAAGCCAAACCGCTGATGGATTTTGAACAAGAACATTTTTGGATGAGACGTCTTGTTTGTTGCCGTGGCTTGGTTATTCTGTATATTTTGCAGGTATAGACAGAGAGAGGGGAAAAAACTCTTGCTCTTGCATTTACTGTACCTAATAATGGTAACACACACAGTATGGTTCCAGTGGCCTCCAGGGTTGGGCCTTTGAATCGCATCTCCTGTGTGTGAGTGTGTGAGTGTGTGTGTGTGTGTGGAGTTTGCTCTCCCTGTGCCTGATGGGTTTTCCCTGGGTACTCTGGTTGATTGGTGTTTCCAAAAAGTGTGTGTGGGTGTGTGCGTGCCCTGTAATGGGTTGGCACTACATCCAGGGTATACCCCATTGCTCTGTTTCCTGGAATACGATCCAGACTCCCTGTAAACCTAAACAATTTAATTTGGTTTGATTTGTGCAGCACTTTTATCAGTGCTCATTGTTACGAAGCACTTTACAGAATCAAAAGGAAATTTGAGAATTGAATATGAAATTTGTGAGAATATGTAGAAATGATAAAATGATCGGATTGTCCCTACTGAGCAAGCAGAGGACAACGGTGTCAAGTAAAAACTCCCCGAAATGTCAAGGGAAAGACACTGAACGTTCCTTGAGAGGAACCAGACTCGACAGGGAACGTATTCTCATTAGGGTGATATCAGATAACAGGGATTGATTTGCAGTCATATTGTGTGTTGGGTGGCTGTAAGTTCAATAAAACAGGAGATGTGTTTAAGCAGTACAGATGATGGATGGAGGATAACGTAGTCTGTCGTCACCAGACTACAGTCAAGGGAAAAATCTGTCTGTACTGTAGATGAATCGGCCCAAAGCACACCACTGCCATGCATATAACGTAGGAACATTTTCGCATGAGACTGCTCGTGTGTAGCCGCGACTTGGTCATTTAGTTAGTCATATTGTGTAGGCAGAGAAAAAGAGGCTAGGGTTACCTGGGGTCAGAACTTTGGTCACCTCTAATGTTGGACCTAATGAAGTTAGGTTTTGTTCTCGTACATGCAACAAATGGTGAAAGAAATCAGAGATGAAATTTGAGATTAATTTAATGATCTCAAGAGAGTATTTGAGAATGGTCGTGCTGATGAGCAACAAAACTCTAAAACTGAAACTCTAAAACTAAAACTGCTGATCCTAAAACTGCTGATTCTCATGAACGACCTTGTTAAGTACTGGACGTTCTTGTGGGCAGGTTTTTGCATCACTGGACTCTGTTGGATCAGCTTCCTTTGCTTCCTGTAACCTGTAACCAAAATGTCACATTGAAATATAGATTTCGGTGGATTTAGAATATGGCTTATATTGGGAACTTTTTGCAATGCATTACATACATAATAGATTCCAGCGGCGGTTATCCGTCATGGGATTCTAGGAATAGAACGACTGGTGTTAATTAATGTAAGATTAAGCATGTATCATGAATAAAATATGGTCTTTTTTGCTGCAGTTGTGTGATGGTGCAGAGAAGGAGGAAGTTAGTGCTGGTCAGGGGCTTTGAGATTAACAGCTCACGCTGTCAGACATCTTAGGTACTGTACTATATTCAAAAGTGGAGGGTTACAGACTGAAGACTCATAGCACATGATGACAAAGTGAAACAGTACAGTGAAGAGACGCATTAAAAGGTTTGGATGGTGGAAACTAGGCAGATAACTTGTCACCAACTTGTAAAAGAGACACATCTGTCCATTTGAACTGTACACACAATCATTCACCGATATCATTTACTCATTACAGGAACTCCGCTGGGAGTTATTGCGACATCCCCTGTATAGTCCTGACCTCGCTCCAAGCCTTTTCCATATGTTTGGTCTGTTAAAGGAGTTCCTGGGAGGCCAGCGTTTGAGAAGTCCAAACATGTCTCGGGCGTACTGAGAAAACATTTTACCTTGATGGAATCCAAGCACTAGTGAAACCTTGGGATAAGTGTATTAGTATGAGAGATGATTATATACTGTAGATAAATAAAGGTAGGTTGTTCTGCACAATCATCAAAAGTCCCGGTTTGAATTGAACACTCCTTATGTGTGTGTTAAGAGTAATGATGTTTTTTGAGAAATGGCTGCCATACCAACTGTCTGTAGGCAGTATTGATTGAGACATGACTGACCACAGCGTTTATTGATTGTGTGTGTGTGTGTGTGTGTGCGTGTGTGTGTGTGTGTGTGTGTGTGTGCACGTCATTGACTCTTTACAGAAAAGTGCTATAGATCTGAAAGGACTGTAATGGATCCTATAGACCACATGCACTAGAATCCAATGTGTATTTATTTGTTTTTCAAAATCGAATAGCTTCCAGTTGGGAAAAGGCAGTCGAGCTCTGCGTCACACCCCATCAGCTGGGAAAGAAGCGAAAGCTTTTATTGCTCTGAATGGAGAGTGATGAGGCGAGGAAATCCCGCTGTAAGTCGAGCCACGCAGGCAGAACCTGCTGATTGTTTATAGATGAAGCAAATAGGAGCAGGTTGGTGCTATAGAGACCCAATACTGCAAGACCTGAATGCTTAATTAGACCACCTGCGTGCCAGACGTTTTCCGTTCAGAGGTGTTGCAGATTTCGTTTTTGCCTCGGCTTAATGTTTAAATCAGTTAACCTTGTTTTGCTGATGGAATTATTGTGCACCAGTTAACCAGTGCTACTAGTGAGAAGAGGTTTAGGTATACTTATCTAGTAGTGTGTGTAAATGAGTATGTTATATAAACATCCAGATTTCAGAACTCTCCTTAGCAAATTATGCTTATTCAAATCAATTAAAAAAATATTTTGGTCATTGTCACAAAGGTAAATAACAAAATCATAGCATTTTCTTTCCCCTGGGATGGATAGAGATTTTTTTTTGTTAATGTCTTTTTGCATTTTTGAGCTCATGCTCTTATTCAGATATAATGCCTGGCTTCGGTTGTAATGCAGTAAGAGCACCATCCACTCCACCCAACCCCATGTTGTTTTTGTGTCGAGTGTGTTATTTCATTTACACCACAGCTATTTGCCAAATGGTTAGAATGTTTTATTCATTAATGATTGACTCGTCATGCATTTTAACAGCTTATAGTTAGATTTAATGTCGTGGAACATTAAAGGGACAAATTAGTTTCCTAGTTAGTACACACAAAGCGCAGCCTCTGATTTTATTATGAAAACGGGGAAAATGGAAAGCAGCACTGAGACCCAGAGTGCTTAACTAAGAACCGAGTCTCTTTTGCAATAAACGTTTCCAAAAACCTTAACCACATCAGGAGTTACTCTGTTAAATACAGCAAGGTTATTATGAGACTATGAGAATTATTCATGTCTAGGACCTCTTCCCTATACAAACATAACAATTGAGGAAAAAGTGCATTAATATTATTCTATTAACCGCCTGGGTTGTTTTTTGGAAATAATGCAACCTTCTGACCAATCGGATTTGAGCGTTCAGGCTGTAGAAATATGTGGACGTTTTATATCCGGGTTGTAATTTTTTGGTCAAGAATTTTTTTGTTATTTTGACACAGTGCATTTTGATTTAAACAGAGATTTTTACAGTTAAATGTAACATTTTGTAGCCTTATTTGTCTCGGTTAACAACACATAATAGCTCAAATTATCTCATTGAAATGTCAGAATTAGAATTGCCAATATTTCTCTATCACTTAAAAAAAAAAAAAAAAAAAAAAAATTAATAAACATATACTTAAATTATTTACAAACTTCATACAATTTCCTGACTATGAATATATTACCTGTACAAATTACAGACTTTTGTGAAGTAAATAAGATTTTTTTCCCCCTCCTCTATGACCTCACAGAAGACGTTACCCCCGCCCCCCTCCCCATGACTCAGCATTAACTCATTTGCATAGACACTGAAACAGCGAGATCAAACGAGGAGTGGAACAAAAAGTTTAAAGTATAAAACTGCATTAACTATAAGCTATTTAAGCTGGAGCATTAACACACACACACACACACACACACACACACACACACACACATACTTTGGGGAACTCTGAGACCCGTGTTAACGTGTTACAGAAATAATAAAATAAAGAGATCTTTTAATAACCAAATTCTCATCAAAACCTCACTTTTGTCATGCGACAGAATTCAGTTGTAGTGATACTGTACTTGCCGGCGTCTTTCAGTCCTCTGCACGCTATTATTGAAATACTGTTCATTTCAAATAGTACAGATGATTGAAATGGGGATTCCTTGCTGCACGTGTGTGTGTGTCTATAATGAACTCTGTGTAGGTTTTGATTGGCAGATTCTTGACTATGTGCTCTCGATTTCAAAGCTTGAATTTATCCATTACGTGTGTCTGAATTTCTCAGGCTTTTCATACCCCGGTCCTCAGAGGCCTATTTGAGGCACTGGTGTGAACATGGCCTGATACAAGTGAGAGACTAGGATTTAGCCTGCTTACCGCTTCATGTTTGAATTCAGAGGGAACAGACGGCCCTGTGGGTAATGCAAAATGCAAATATTCAACAAACTACAGTAAACAGAACATGAGCATTGCTCTTTCTCAGCCTTGTTGGTTAATCTCATAAACAAATGTCCTGGTGTCAGTGTTTTAAATGAGGCTGAATGATATCTTTATTTTTTTCCCCCAGTCTTTAATGAGAGAGATTTCGGGGTGTGGCAGTGTGTGCCTAATGGCGAGTGGTAGACATCACCATTTTTTGTGTGCCTCCTTCAGGCTATGCTTGTCATCTCCAGTTTGGAGAAATAAAATGTCCTTCGTTTTTTGAGCGCTTCATCATTTCATATATCCATCATTTAATTCCCAGAGCGCGGTCCGTCAGCGTGGAGCAGTCAGCAAGCCGAGCCGACGCACCAGGCAGGGTTCATTGATGCAGTGAGCAGCGAATTGATTCTCTGTTCACCCTGAGCATCAGGATGGACACTTCTGCGCTCACCTCCTTTGCACAGAATCGATTTCTCATGCAGGATGGAGCAGTAAACACACCGAGCCTCCCTCCTCTGCACGCATCTCGTTCTGGCTCAGGAGTTTAGCCTTGCCAAGGGGATTTCTGGTGCAGTTTCTTCCAGCGTAGCAAAGAGAGGAGCGAGTGAATTGCTGGCGGGAAACGGACGCCCTCTCTCCATCTCCCTCGCCATCTGTTTGTTTGTGAAGCCTCTGTCTACTAGTAGTGTGGAACAAGTTTTTTATTTTTTTTAAAAGAGCGCATTAGATCCGATACCCTGGTTGAGAAGGCACTGGGGAATAAATCTGACAGCTAACAAGTATGGGCTTCCCTGTAATTCATTTGCCTTGAAAATATGGGAAAATCTACCTGTTTTTATAATAAATGCTTTTGATTCTGTTAGGAAAGGTTTCCAGGCCTCGGATAACAAGGTGTGTGGTAGATTATGGCCGTGTAAAAAATATTACTTTGTTTGTTTCATGGACATGTTACTCATTTTTCTGACCGATCCCCTCTGATGGGTGTGGCCTCTTACATGATGACTGATAAATGATTCAGTTTCCTGTCATATACAGTATGCTAAAAACAATATAAATATTATGAAGAGAAAGAATAAAAGAGAAACTACAAAACAAATCTGCTTTGAAAGTATTAAACATGGTTTGGAAAGATTGCACACAGATAAATTCTTTTTTATTTTGACTTCATGTTAGAATATGAGCTTATAAATTAATGTATTGATGGAGTCGTTTTTAGACACGACCTTAAGTGATTTAAAAAAGGATTCATCTGAAATGCGTGCCACTTAAGATCTTTTGTTCAGCACATAAAACTACTGTTCATTTCCAATTTTCTGCCCTGGCTGATTTATTATACCAGTACTATATTTTACATATCCATATTTTGAAAAATGCAAATCATTGAACTGTGAAATGTACGTACCAGGGTGTTCAAGTCAAACTTGAACACGGACCTTTTGATTGCACAGAAAAACAAGAGTTGTGAGAGTAAAAACTACCTTTATTTCTGCTACTCTAATCCATTTATATCCCAGTGTTTAATTACAGCTCGGATACGATCAAGAAAGATTTCTCAAAGATGCTGTGGGCGGTATGAGGTCATGCTTTTCCTGCAAAAACAGATCGTCTTTGGTGATCAAGCCAGTCCGTTTTTTTTTTAACCACTAAAGGAAAGGGCAAAATTAAAGGAGTTCCTTGGAGGTCAGCGTTTCAGCAGTGACGATGATGTGAAGCAGGCAGTCTGATAATACAGTAGCTTTTGGGGATGCTGAGATAAGTGCATTAGTGTAGCAGAGGATTATATAGAGAAATAAAGAGGTAGTTTATACTCTCATAAGTATGTTCTGTTATTCTGTGTAATCAGAAGTCCCACTTTTCAAAATGAGCTCATATGCAGTTTTGTTCCTTTTCATATTTTGTAAATGAGAAGTTATTATAGCCTGCCGTAAGCTTTCATCATTTATGTAAAAATAGGAAATTGAAGAAATTTTTCTTATTTGCCACAGGTGTTTAGATTAGATCAGAGTTTCTTAGTTACTTTAGTATTGAAATCAAAACTCAATTTATAGGTTGTGATAAATTATTAGTTTTTTTATTTTTTCATTTCTAATTGAATAAATTGCAGCGGCACCCTAGATTTTATTTGTTTATAAATTATTCCGGAGTTTTCAGATTCCAATTCTTACCCGTCAGTACGGCACTATACTGTACAACCAGGATGGGCAAAGGTTATCACGCGTTTCCTCTCAGATACAGTACATGGCGTCCGACAACTGCATCTTTTCGAACTGCTCATCATGCACACACGCATACAAGAGCTCGGCCAATCAGCTCTCTTTAGGCTCCCCGGCAGCAGGAGGCTACCATCACCCAGGATTCAAACTTACCATCTCCAGATAACAGAGCGAGCTGTCCCACTCGGGAGGGCAGTGTCCTAGATTTCTATCCGAAGTTGTATAATTTTCATTACACTGTGATGTTCTTCCTGTAGTTTTTACCCTCATTACATGGCCCTATGGTTCATTGGAAATTACCCGCTTTCCTTTTCTTTCACCTAATTTTCGGGCAATTAGCAAAGCAGTCACACATAATACACAGAGCTCTCTGCATTCTCTCTCTTTCCTTTTTTTTTGGACATTATTTATGCAGCTTCAGATACAATCTTCAAAGCTCTCTCCCAACTTTAATGAGTACGGTCCGGAAACAAGCGGTTTATTTGCATCTTGTTCTGATGGAGCAGGCAGGTGACAGATTGAAATAAGGGCCCCACTTCACCTTGATGCTGTATGACCAAGCACGAGCGCATGGCCATGGGTGACACGCCTGGCAGCTTAATTATACCTAATGACAAGGAAGAGCTCTCCAGAATGTTTGAATGCTCCAACCCTAACCCGCTCTGCGCTCAATGTCATAAATCAGCAGCGGTTCGACTTTAATTTTCTCCCGCACACCCCGAGAAGATTGGACAGCTTTCTGACACCGAGACACGAGTTATAATTTAGAGTTATTTTGCCGGGTGAACGGTAACGCGCTCTGTGTGCGAGAGGATTGTCTGGTGCGCTTGGTTAATAGCGGTGTTAGTAAATGAGTGGCTTCTACATGATGGTAAGTGACTGTAAATAATGAGTCATTAGTAGTCGTCAATAACTTTTTGTTTTCTTTTAGCTCCGTCTTGCATCGTTGAAACATGCTTATTTGCCTTGTTTAAAATTATATGACAGTGTTTTGCCAGATTCGTCTTGCTATTGGATTGGCTTGCTGACTCTAAAGTTGACAAATTTTATGTTTGTGTATGCTTCTATTGTATGATTCAATATTTTGTATCATCCACAACATTAACGCCACTACCAAATTAATTGAATAATCGTTTATACACTGGTGATGGGATCATAGACACCCGCGTTGAACAAAGCCCGTGTCAGCCCGTCTGGTGCTATCCTACAAAAAAACTCCTCAAATCCCAATCCTATTAAGCACCCATGTGATCTTAATAGTAAACTTCTGTTTGTGCTGTCAATCTATAAACTAGCCAGCATTGCAAGACTGATGTAAAATTAAGGCTTGTTTAAATACACAAACCCCCCTGTGAATGATGAAGGAAGAGGGTCAAGTACCCAGTCCGCTGGGATCCCGTATTATAAATCAATATCTTGGCAGACGGTGTATAACTGCTGCTAATGTGCTAATGCAGTCGGTTACCCAAAGCCAAAGAGGAGATGGGAAGTCATTACACATACTACCAGTATGTGTAATGTCTAAGCATCGCTGAAGCTTTTTTACGACTGCTGCTGATTGAAACACTGATCTTATGATTATGCATTATGTAATGTCTTGTGTATAATTACATATTTTAGTTGAACGTAATACATCTTGTAATTTTGTTTGCCTATGTGCTGTGTTTTTTTTTTTTTTTTTTTTAGAGACCATTTAAAGGCACCAACCGAGAGTAACTGATGTGTGAGATAACCCTCTTTAGTGTGATTTTACTGACGTACATTGCATCATCCCTGAAAGCTCTTCTGTCATTTAAAAAAGAAATTATTTTGCCCTACTGTTTTTGCATATTTGAGTTTATATCCCAATGCAAGGTGAACAATGCCTTTCTGTGAATGTGCTTTTTCTAGCAGGACTAGAAACTCTTATTTAGCTAACATTTATTTAAATTATGATCAAATGTTGATTTAAAAGTGTTCAATTGATTCACACTAAAACGCTAAACTATTATAATATTATAAACAGCTAAATATTATAATAATGGATGATTTTTCATCATTGCCTTTACCCACGCCTGTCCGAAGACCCGGACTTGCATGATGAGAGGTGATAGATGGATGGATGGATGGATGGATGGACATATTGACAGATACTTGAAATACCAATTTCCTTTTATTCAAGTTGTTTGCAATGGAGTGACTTTGCATTCAACATTGGAGGGTTTGAGATCTCCACACATGTAAGGGGTATTCAGAGGACATACCAACTGTGCTAGAGAGTGCAAAAAGCTAACGCTTGACTCTAAATCCTGTACGTATTGTTTTGGAGGGTAGACTAGCGAAACAAAATTGGAATATACAAATATAAAAACAAATAAAATTTGTCAGTAATAGAACTGCTGTATTAAAGTAATGTGACAGTCGTGTTCATGGGGCTGTTAAAAATATTGTCAGGCTATATCCCTAAAATGTTCAGCCATATTTGTTTATTTTGTAAGGATATGGCTCTATGAGGCGGCATGGTGGCTTCATGGTTAGCACTGTCGCCTTGCACCTCCAGGTCCCAGGTTCGATTCCAGCTTCGGGTCTGTGTGCATGGAGTTTGCCTGTTCTCCTTGTGCCTGGTGGGTTTCCTCTGGGTTCTCTGATTTCTTCCCACAGTTCAAAGAAAATGCAGATTAGGTTAGTTGGAGTTTCCAAATTGCCCGTAGTGCAATGTGCACAAAGTGTTGACTTATAAATAAATACAATGGTCAACATTGGCGTCAACTGTCCAAAGTTGGCCTACAGAGGTTCCTAGATGGATGGATGGCTGGCTGGCTATATGAATGGATGGCTATATGAATATGGAAGTCAGGCAAGTATAAGCTTTAAAATACCTTATAGAAAAAAAGGTTTGTTTTTTTTTGGGGTCGTTTTTTCAGGTGGTGGGGATGGGGGGTGGTTTAGGGATTGGTACGACCCCTACTTCAAACATTAATACCTATTTGGAAGAGATGTTTTGCTTTCTAATGTTAAATAACCAACAACTTAAAATTCTTGGCTGTTCTTTTTTTAAAAATTTATTTTATTTTGACTCTCTTTCTTTTGTGTATGCACTTGCTATTGCTCATGCTTGCAGTTGCTGCTTTGTGCAGAGCTTAAGTTGGAAGCATCCAATTTTCACTTAATGGTGGTATTTTTGGCTCATCAATTACATTGAATCCAGAAAGCCAACTGCTTTTATCATGTTTTATAACAATTAGTAAATTAAATGAATTATGATAATATTTAATAGATATTCAAGCAATCACTGGTTGGTTCGTCATGCGCTTACAGTACAGGCTAAATAAAATAGTACTTACTCCTACAGAAGGTCTGATGGAGTGGAAAATAAAGACAGAATCCCAGAGTTTCCATCGGGATGGGATAAGAAGACATTCCAGCAAAAATACTCTTCTGAAAAGTTCCTAAAATAAATAGAAACTTGCACAAATTTCGTCTTTTTCCAAATGAATAACCTCCAACCAGTTTAATTTCTAGCCTAATGGATGATGTGTAGGAAGACACACACCTCACAAACCTTGAGCTGCTATTGTTGAGCCAGTACATAACATTTTAGAGAGTATTTAATTGTGCGAACACAAGACTAGAGCTGGGTGACTCATCAAAAATGTACAGCTCTTCCTGGAAGTGATGAAGGATGAATTGCTTTTTTTTTCTTTTTTTTTTCTTTCCTTAGGTACTTTAGTCTTGTTGTCCATGCCACTAAGGTACAGGCACAAAAAAGATCTGAAATAGCATTATTATTCTTTTTTCTTTAATTGGACTAAATTCCCCGTGTATGCGAGAAAGCAACATGTATGTATGGCATGTCTGTAATGTCTTTTTATTTCCCTTCATTTATTTCGTTGTATACGAGGCAGTAGTATGCAGGTGCATTATCTTTTTGGCGCCGAGTAGCAGACTAGAGAAGCACTCTTTATCGTGATGAACGAGAACTGTTGGAGTTTGTAGAAGCCGAGCTTTATAAAGATTAGGTCAGGAAGCAGTCTGTTCTAGCTTGAGGGGACACCTTAGATTACTTTCCATTTTTTAGCCCTTATGATGTAGCACCTCTGTTATTGAATGATGTGAGTGGGTGATGGAGGGAGCGAAGGTGGAACTGAGAGTTCTGCACATTCAACACAGGATGACATGAGTGATTTATTTGTCTGTTTTGCAGGTGTGGGCTGTAGTCTGGCAGTGACATTTCCACGCTTCATTAGCCGGTCTAGTCTGGAGCGGGCTGTAAAATGCTGCAGCGGTTGATGTCTTTCCCTCTGTGTTCGTTTTCTTCTCAGAGTGGTGGGCTCTATAGGGCGTAAATGTGGCGCTTCAAACAGAAGATTATACGCACAGCGGTCTAAAGGCTTTTATTTGATTTGGGGACTGAGAAGAAAGTGCTGGAAGATAGACATCAAACAAGGTTTAAAAGGTTCCTTAACTCTTTAGATCAGTGGTCTTAACCCTGGTTTGTCTACAACATGTGAACTTTTAGCAGTAGGTATAAAACCCTGTTCTTTTAATTCCTTTTTCCACTTTTGTCGATAAATGTGCTTGAATATGCCATTTACTTTTTCCACCTGTTATGATGTCATAACAGGCAAGAAAAAAAGGGTAGGGGGGAAACCACTTGCATAGCCACTCTCCTGCCATTTTCATATTTTCTGGAAAGTCTTGTTTCATGTGACCTGATTGGCTGGAAAAATGTACTTCCACAAAGGGGTGTGCAGTGAAAGTAACTATCTTTCCTTTAAGACTACAGACGATAAAAATGTTTTTTTTTTGGACTAGCTTTTTTGAATTTCAGAGTATGCATGATCTGAATTGTATTTCATCTGGAACATCAGTACATATTCTTAATTTGCCTTTTTCTTTAAGAAGAGTAAAATATGGCACCATTTAAAAATAAAACGCATTCAAATGTTTTATGTATTTTATATGCATTTGACACTTCTGTTACCACTTATTAATAATCATAATACAGGGTTTCAAACAACAACTTGTGACTTTTTAAAGGTTAAAGGTGTGTTTCTAGACAAACAATATCAGCTGGATAAATTTGTGTCAGAAATTTCATCTCCAAGTTCAGAGCACAGATTTCAGTGAACTATGTTCTTGCCTTGAGTTGATGCGTGCTTTGTTCATATTATCGATTTCATGTTTTGGTACATGCACGGTACTGTATGCTCTGTGTTCATCCCTTGATTAGTTTGCATGATCCAAATTCTTATTTTTAAATATCCATAGGGATATTTTCTTGTATGAAATTTGAAATTTTTCTTTTAACTTCACACCCAAGATGTTTTTGAAACAAAGAGTGGAAGATCGAATAGAACCTCATTTTTGGGGGTTAGTGAAATCAGCCCAGAACAGTCATGGCACTAAAAGAGGAAATCATCTCTGCATGTGACGTGAGTTCTGATGCACTAAGAAATGTTCTCGTATTCAACATGAACCCAAGAGCTGTGGAGTCAAAGGCTATTAATTGAATTTAATTAATTTGGGCATTTGCTGTAATTTACATTGTTGCTTCTGGATCCAGACTTTTGAGCAACTTGAGTACCATGATGGATCCGTTATCTTGCAGTGAGGCCTCGATCAAGTCGTGTTCTTTGATTCATGGTTACTAAACTAAACATTTATCGAAGAAACCCTCTTTAGTAGGATTTTCTTGCTGTTCCACTGAGAGTTTTTAATGTGCCCTACGCATCACTTCCCAGAGGTTCTCTTCCTTGTTTCTTTCTTTCTTTCTTTTTTTTTTTTGTTCTCGATCTCTTTCTCTTTCCTTCCGTTTAATCGGGCTACTCCCTGAGCAATCTGATTGAGTTACACTCAGGTAACTGGTCAGGTCATTCCATTAGAGACAGAAATTCCTTCTTTCTCTCCACATGTGACTTTCACAGCTTTAAGGTGTCTCTACACTTATTCAATATCGAACGTCTTTTTTTTTCTTTTTCATTAAAAAAAAATATCTCCAGGCCGCAGACAGACAATGTCTGTATTTATATTTTTACAAAGACAAATACATTCAGCAGTGATTTGCTGCAATGGCTATTGAATTATTTTATCATTGTCAGTTATTCCTCTCAAAGCAGAATACTGCGTAACTACAGATAAACTAATAGAAAACAAAATCCAGTGTAACAAATGTAGTTCTGGCTTCCCTTCATTTATTGTAATTGGAAAGCATGGTGACGTTTACATCCATTGTGCCATTTGGAAATGAGTCACCATCTTGAGAAAGTCAGTTCAGAAGATATGGCTGGTTGTAGAGCCTCTTATCCTCAACTATTGGTAATGGATTCTATACTTGTTCATGTCGGGTTTTCACACATGTAGAATGGCCTAACACCAAATGACGAGTAGAACTTTAATGAATAACCTACAAGGTCAAATGTATGTGGACACCTCAGTATTGAACATCTCGGTGCAAAATCATAGACAACAATACTGAATTACTTTCATTGTGCTCCTACAGCTTTCCAATTTGTGGCATCTGTTTGGATAATGTCTACACATGTCACTTTGAGGGTCGGGAAAAGAAGTCACCAATTTCAGTCATCATTTTATGGTATTGGTTGGCATTGTGGCCTCACACTTTAAGGGTTGAGGGTTCGATTCCCACCCTGGGGTCTGTGTATGTGCCTGTTCTCCCTGTGCTTGGTGGGTTTTTCTCCGGGTATTCCAGTTTATCCCTCATAGTCCAATTATTTATTTAACAAAAATGAAGCCAAGAAGGGGAAAGAAAAAACATGTGGGCCGTAATAAGTACCCACTTAATGCTTACACAGGATAAGTTGCAGCCAGTGTGCATTTAGGTATTATGCATGTTAGCATAATGCTAAGAGGGAAAAACATGATCAGTGGTCTTTGGAAATGGTTTTATAACACTTTCCAGATTGATGCGCTGCAACAATTTCTTCTCAAACAATTCGGAGTTAATCGTTCTACAATATTCACATTACACAAATGTAAACTGGACTGTATGTAAAGTCAGTATGAAAGCATGCTTAATGTACTAGCAAAAAGGTATACTGGTAAACGGCACTCAGCATTTCCCCTCAACATAACCTACTTTTTTTAGGGACAGAAATTGCTGCTCTCCATGATCTCAGCATAGCTCTGACCTCTGTGGCCATTTACCCAAATTTTATGCTTCACTCAATCAATTGGTGGAAATCGTTTAAAAAGGAAGGACTAGCTAATGTTACAATGCTACTTTGTGTTCACTAAGGTCATATAGTCAATAAACTGGTATAGAATCTTTTTCCGCTTTGATTTCCTGTAACGATATGCAGTAATATGTGCAGTCAGTGGACTGGAATCACTGCTTGCTCCTGGGAGTTTAAGGGAAGTATAATCAGTCATCCAGTATTCTGTCTGACGGAGGTGGGATGGTAAAGCAGACTTAACCCTGTACATGTCACTAAATTATTAATCATGCTTCAGTGCAGTGATCTTTGGCTTCATGCCTCTGTTTCAGGACGTAATAGTACTGTAATTAAAAATGCTGGTGTTGGTGAACTGAACTCTTTGACAGTGTTGGAGAAGTGAATTGGTTACCGAGTGGATCAGTTTGAATCCATGTTTGGATTTGTTATGGGTCAAAACTCTGAGAACTTTTACTGCACCATACTTTTTACTTTTACTTGAGTAGATTTGTGAAGAAGAAACGATACTCTTACTCCGCCACATTCGGCTGCACTCGACTCGTTACTTTTCTAGCCATTCATTCTACACATGCATCCGGTAGATCAACCTCCTGACTGTTTCACCAGTCAGCAACAAAAATCACATGACTGCGTTTGACCAATCAGGTCTTCAGCCGGTGTTCTATAAATTCATCCGACCTGTTAATTCGTCCTACATATGCTCACTGCGCATGCACAAACAATTTATTTATTTATTTTACTTTTTTTACTCTTACTTGAGTATTATTTTGGATAACTACTTTTTTACTTCTACTTGAGTAATATTATTTTGAAGTACAGCTGTTCTTCCTAGAGTAATTTTTTTGGCTAATCTACCCACCTCTGCATGTCATGTAACAAATGACGATGATAATTGAGTTGAGTTGTCATTATGCAGAGTATAAGATGTCTGTAATGAAGAGCTTAGAAGTCCAGAAAAGACCATTAAAGATTCCTAGCGAAATTGTGAAGGACGAGCGCACAGATGCTTTGGTTTTCCCGGGTAACTCCTTTCTAGGGTCCCTAAGATATGAACTTTCACCTATTCTGGGTACGTGTGTGATTTGAGTTGAGGATAGTGCGGGTAGTTTTACCCAGTTGTCCTAGCAACTGCTCTCGCTGCACGGCTGGCTAACTCGTAGAGAATGTAACCTGTCTCAAGTGACTGCTGAATTTTGGATGGTTATCCTGGAAACTGTTAGCAAGGGAGTATTTATTTTTAACTTGTCCCAGAGAAGGAGGCTTTAATTGTGCAGAGTGTTGAGTTTTGTGTGTATTTCCAGAATTGGGATGTTTTTTTTATTATTATTTATTTATTTTTTTGGCTGATTCACTGTCTCTAAGAATTCGGGGCAATGTTTAGGAGTGGTTACTTTTGTTTGATCGGCATGATTGTTTTTTTTTTCTTTTCCCCAGAGCCTTAGAGATTTTTGAGCTGTTTGGAATGTTTCAGATTTTCCTATTGGACCAAATACAAGCAAGCTAGGAGCTGTGAGAGCAAAGGGGTTAGGCGAATGTCCCAAATGAATCCTTTTAACTCCAAAGCAGTCCATTTTCTGCCAAGGTTCACTCCATTTGGTATTGCTTGAGAGAAAATACCCTTTTGTGAGTGTGCGGGCAAAATTGAGTGAGATATGGCATCTTAGTTCTGAGGTGTGCTGGGTCAGAATCGACTTGCATTGCAGTCCGGATCTGGACCGGGGTGCAGAGTTTGAGAAGCCCTGGTCTAAATAGAACATGGTGCGGGTGTGAATTTGCAACACAAGGCAATCTGAAAATGTGACGTTAGAGCATTTTGTGTTTTTCCTAGTTCTCTTTTTTGGGGTTGTGGAAGTGCTTACGGTATATTCGTGGGTCCATACACTGGGTGATGCATTTTGGGATTTGGGGACAATTACTGAGTCTCGCCAAAGGCCAAGACCTGACGAGTTCCTGAATTGTTTTTCGATGCATCTCTGATTTATTCAGTGTTTCCAGCCTGAGAGAATCGATTCAACGTATTCAAATGCGGGCGCTTGATGCACTCCAGGTCGCATGCAAATTCGATCAGAATTCTAGACATGAAAATGTTTAGCAGTAGCTATTTTGTGAATATTATTTTTCGCTAGTTTGGGTGTGAGTGTATTGTTTTATCTGATGGCCCCAGTGTTTACAGTATACATAATCTCAGGAGGTGATATGGATTCGAAAGAATTAAAATGGAAATAAAAATTCTTCACATTACAAGCCCAAATTTTTTGGTCAGATCGAATTTGCAAGTTCATAATTAAAAGTGACTTCTACTGTATATGACACTAATACGGACATGGTCTTTCCTCTGGCACGGTGCACTGCGCACATCGATACGGCTTTGCTCATACCACCTGGGTTTAAACGTGTCATATTTGTGCAAGCTTTCATTCATTTCAAACAAGGGATGTGATTTTAGCAAAAATATGCTTGGGATTTTGCTCAGGAGGATGGCAAGCTTGGTAAGGCCCAGAAGAAGGAAGAGATGCCTCACTTCAGCTCTTTTATCACTGCTATGCAATCCCCACGTTGCCAGTGCTGACTGAATGATGTCAGCGCCCTACAGTACACATGCACAGAGGCAAAACGTTGAGTGAATTCGATCTGACAGTTCTCATTCAAGTCACATTACCAAGTGTCTATGTCTCCAGT